>CM076584.1:487961898-488196476 GCA_034641835.2 Pinus albicaulis | reverse complement strand
ATATTAGCTGACATGAGACTGATACCCAGATACACAACAGAACCATATAAGGGCGCACCAATTTACGAATCCTTATATGACAATGGCGTTTAAAAGACCTCCTCAAGCAACTAATATAGTAGAAAATATGGAAAGAGTGAACATGGAACAGTATACCATGACTAGGCCTATTTAAAGCGCTTGACTAATTCCAGAAAGGGCACCACTTAAGATGAATCCTTACTGCAAACTAGTGAGCCACTCGCATTATAGAACATGATACAAGAAGACAATTTGCATGAAATGAGATAATTTATTAACACATAAGAGAAATTACATACTGTGAAATACCAAAGACCAGAATCCTCATTACAGTTATAACCCCTCCTCACTGAGACCCTACGGGCTCTGAAGCTTCATACAGAAATGTTACAAGATGTATACAGAAGTCTTCTCGCTGCACAGTTTGCTGATAGAAATCTGGAACCCTTCAAATGTCTTATTTCTGAGTATTTATAGAGAAGACAGAAACTTCTAGAGGAGGAGGGGGACGAGGCACAATTAATGACTCATTTTGAATAAAATGGCGGAAAACATTCGCGCCTTCTCTATGAATGACTGACTATAAATGAATATACCTAACAATCTGTCTAAATAAATTAATTCTGGGAGATAAAATCTCCTTATATACAAGACAGAAATAATAAAATATATACAGTGTGATGCTTTTAGCTGAGGAAAAATCTGCTGCCGTAAGAGATTTGAAATAATCTGCATTCCTGTACTCTACTCTCGGCCCTCGATTTTGGATTCGAATCCTGAATCTTTCATGCGGGGTGGATTTCTCTGGAGGGTTCTGTGGATGCATTTCCTTATCTTCTTTAGTGGTGGTCAATTCATGCACCTACCCTCAGCTTCTTTATTAAATTTCATCCACAGGAAGTCGTCTCTTATGGGCCCCAGACCTTTTCAACAGAGGCAGCGAATTAAAACACCCTCCTGTTATATCAAAACCTGCAAAACCCTCAAAATCTTAGAAAAAAAGACACAGATGAAGGCGGGGATGATGGAGGTGAAGATGGAGGTGATGATGTGGACACAGACCGAAGACGGGAACACTGAGGGTGGCGGAAGAAAAACAATGGAGGCTTTCACGAATGGACGAAATGTGACAGAATCTGGTCGTGAGGAAAGAATAGCGGAAAATACGAATAAAACATATGAACACACATATATATATATATATTGGCGCGGAGAAATATTATAGATGTACGAGAGTGAAACACATAGGCACATGAGGGACAAGTGGGAGTACTACGTGGCGGAGTCAACGAGCGGAAGTGGGCGAGAGCAACACGGTGGCGGGCCATATGATATAGAGGACACAAGATAATGGGCGGACGGTTCTGCTACATCTCCGTCGTTGGATGGATATCGGGGGATCCAACGGTCCGCATGGATTCCGCTGCCTGGCCGTGGTACTGCCTTTAACGCGCGGGAGGGGTGGTTTCATAACCCGTACCAAGAACACGTGGCGCCTTCTGTATGGGATCGCTGCCCCGCAGTAAATACTGCCTCTTTGGTGAGAGTGGTGCGGGGGAAAACCACCTATTTCGGGCGCGCGGGGCCCTCCATAATAAACGTTCACCGCCCCGTTGATTTAATTAGATCGGACGGTGAATATCGCGCCCGAAACACAAACGATAAGACCCCCTTTCTTTTGGCCTGTAGTCCTGGGCTCAGGTCATATGACAGCAACAAGGGGAGGGGCTTAGGACTTGGGGGCTTCGGCCCGATATATTAAAATGCGGGGTTTTAATCCTTTGGACAGTGTATTTTAGACGGAAATGATAGAATCAAACAGGAGCACCAGGATTTTGAGCTACGGCATAGGTTCGAAAGGTATTCAAAAAGGTGGTAGACCAAAAATTCACATGCAGGAGGCAAATTTATGCAACATCGGCTCCATCTGGGGACGACATGTTCGTCCTCGAGCATGTTGAGAACACGCAGACCATTCAATATTTCATTTTGCTGCTGAATTTCCTCTACGCTTCTGCTTCAGGTAATTATTAGCATTCTTTCCTTAATAAAACAAAACCAAAACCATTTATGTACAGTATATACAATCAGGCATTACCAGCTTGGGTCAGAATTGAAAATATGGCTTGAGGAATTGGCCATTCACCGGGGCATCCAACAAATCACCCTGTAGATTTTCTAAAGAAAAGGTGTTGTTTCTTCCCAGCTTCACTATTTTGAATGGTCCAAACCATAGTGGATCAAACTTAGCATGCTTGCCCTTTTCTGCTCTGCGAACGTCCCATCTGAGAACCAGGTCTCCAACTTGAAAATTTCTATTCTTTGCATGCTGATCGAAGACATTCTTCATTTTCTCCTGATATTCTATCAGTCTCTAATCTACCTGATTCCGGGTTTCCTCCAATTCCACCAGCTGATTGATTCTTCGGATCATGTCATCGGGTTCTTCCTGGTTTTCCTGCATGAAACGTGCCACTGGCAACGCCAATTGCAACGGAAACACTGCAGCCCGCCCATACACCAGCTCATAGGGTGAGTTCCCTGTTGCTCTTTTGCTGGTTATCCTATTTTCCCATAGAGCAAAATTCAATTGAGAGTCCCAGTTTTTCTGATTTTCAGCTATTGTTTTCTTCAGAGCCCTTACCAGGGTTTTATTAGATGATTCGGCTAAGCCATTTCCCTAGGGATAATAAGCTATGGAATGAGTCAGGATGATATTATACCTTCGACAGAAATTTACAAATCTGGCATATTTAAAAGCTTGAGCATTATCAGTTACAATTCTAGCAGGACAGCCAAACCTAGATATGATATTATCTTCTATAAACCTCATGATTACAACATCTGTAGCATTTCTTGTAGGTATGGCTTCCACCCATTTCGTGAAATAATTTGTGGCTGTCAATATCCATTTATTTTGGCCACTTGATGGGGGATGTATTTCTCCTATAAAGTCTAATCCCCATTTCTGAAAAGGTTCATTTACATGAATGGGAATCAGGGGCAATGCTGCTAATTTCTGCCTCTCTGCAAATCTTTGGCACTTGTCACATGCTCTGACCCAAGAAAAAGTGTCAGTATACAATTTAGGCCAGTAAAAACTAGCCTTCAGGATATTGTGAGCTGTTGCCCTCCAGCTGTAATGTCCTCCACATATCCCCTCATGAAATTCTGTCATTATACTCTGTACTTCATTTTCTGTGAGGCATAACAGTAATATACCTAGAGGGTCTCTCCAATAAAGCTGTCCATTGGAAATTACATATTTCTGAGATTTCATTCTTACAGCTCTGTATTTCACTTTATCACACCCTGTAGGACAGCTAAGTGTTAAAAGATATTCAACAATTTCTTTGTACCAGCGGCTAGTTAGATATTTCACATGTATTCTTTGGGTGGCCATCTCCAGTCCTTGCTGCTCCTCTTCTTTTTCAGGTTCCTCATTTGCTATTACAGATAAATTGATGCCTAAAGCCTGGTGATTTGATTCAGATAACATTTTGGCAAGTCCCTGCCCTTTTATTAACTTAGTAGGCTTTATGTCCAAATCATACTCCTGAATTTTTGCAATCCATCTTCCTCTTCTACCTTCGCTATCTCCCTGAACTAGAATGTCTTTGATAGCTACTGTGGGAACATAAGCAATAATGTGAGATTGCAAAATATAAACTCTAAAAGCTTTAAGGGAATTTACCAGGGCATATGCCTGCTTCTCCAATATATTGTATTTCAATTCAGCATCATAAAGTACTTGACTGAAGAAAGCTATAGGCTCTTCATATCCCTCTTCATTTTTCTGCAATAGCACTCCAGCAATTGTATGAGGTGAAGCAAATGAGAAAATCATAAATGGCTTTTTGTAATCTGGCCCTGCTAGCACAAGAGCTTCAGCAAATGCCTGTTTTATCCTTGTGAATGCATCTCTAGACTCCTAGGACCATTTTACTTCATTCTCCTTTTTCAACATATTATTTATATGCCTAACTGTCTTAGCATAGTTAGGAATAAATCTTCTCAAAAAATTAATCCGGCCTAAGAACACCTGTACCTCCTTCTTATTTCTTGGTAAAGGAATGCTTTTTATTACTTCAACTCTCTTAGGGTCTATTCTCACACCATCTCTAGTTACAATGTGCCCTAAGAGTTTTCCCTCATCTAGTGCAAATAAATATTTCTGGGGGTGGAGAGAAAGGCCATACCTTCTGCATTTTTCAAAATTTCTTCTTATATGCTCAATATGCTCCTCATCATCTTTTGAAAATACTGTGATATCATCAAGATAAACTACCAAAAACTTGTCCTGTTCTCCCACAAAGGCTATGTCCATTGCCCTCTGAAAAGTAGCTCCTGCATTAATTAATCCGAATGGCATCCTAGCATACATAAATGTTCCCCATGGTGTAGTAAATGCAGTTTTCTTCTGGTCTTCTGGGAGTACAACTACCTGATTATAACCAAAAAATCCATCCATCATTGGCATTCTGGATGCTCCCACCACTTTCTGCAGGATGTAGTCCATCTTAGGCAGTGGATAATTATCTTTGAGAGATGCTCTATTCAAATTCCTGAAATCTACACAGAGCCTTATTTCTCCATTCTTCTTTCGCACAGGAACAAGATTTGCTATCCAGTCTGAGTACCTTAATGGCACAATTATCTTGGCCTTCAATAATTTCTTAATCTCTTTTTCAATTGAGGGAAGCAGCAGAGGATTGATCTGCCTGAGTTTCTGCTTATAAGGCTTTGCATCTTCCCTCAGTGGAATCTTATGCTGCATTATACTTACATCAAAAGTTTTTAGGTCCTGATAGGACCAAGCAAATACATCTTTATAAGATTGAAATAACCTCAAATATTTCTCTTTGTATTCTTCTGGGACTCTTTTAGATAATTTAACAATTTTGGGATCAGCATAAGTACCCAGATTCAAATATCTCACTTGATCTTCTTCCGTCACTTTATTTGGCTGCAAAGGAACATCATTTTTGTCAAATAATATTTCCAAAGGCACCAGTCCTCTAGGAATAACATTACCTTTCAGCTGCAGCACTTTATTTCCTGCTATATTCTCTTCCCATTTGTTTTCTGTAATATTTTCAGCTTCCTCCTCCTCATTATCATTAATCTCGGCATTAGAGAATTCTCCCACTGTCTCCATGAATCTCTTCATCTTTTCATAATATTCAAATACCTGCCAATGCTTTCTATTTTCTGGAATGGATGGTCTGTACCGTACCTCCACTTCATATCTTAAAAGTGGATTCTGAGGAGGGCGGAATGTACTGGCAGCAACAGCAAGAGAATCTGCTATTGTGTTTTGCTCCCGGGGCATGAACTGTATATTAAATGCTGAAAATAAGTTTTCTATCATGTCCCATACTTCGTTTTTGTATGCTCTGAGCCGAGGATGTTTAGTCTGACATTCATTTTTTAGCTACCTCACTACCAGCTCAGAATCTCCAAACACTTTCAGACATTGGATGCCCATGTTTTTAGCTGTTTGCAGTCCCAGTAATAGTCCCTCATATTCAGCTACATTTTTTGTAGCCTCATACTCTAATTTGAATGACAGTGGCACCCATTTTCCTGCAGGAGAAGTCAACAGTACCCCAGCTCCATTACCTTCTCTTGAATTTGCTCCATCAAAATGCAAAGTCCATATTTCTTATTCCTGATCTCCTTTAGGTTTCTCAGCTTGAATTTGACCAAAAATGGGTTCATGAGCATAATTTTGATTTTCTTCTAGCATCAAACATGAAAATTCTCCCTCTTTGTTATAAACGGGAGAGTTGTCTGAGCAGTCAGCCTTAGTTACCATTTTAACAAATCTAGTCTCCCTGTATAACCTCCTTTCTTGACCTCCAAAGACTGGGACAGTAGCATATGTTAAATCCAATTTGATTGATCCCCCAATCTTGGTACCCCAGGACCTTGACAACAGCATGCCAAAGCGGGCTGGGATATCAGCAACCACAATGTCCATGACCACACTCTTTGCTGGGATTTGAGCCAAATTGACCACTAAGTCTTTAATCATTCCCAAGCATTTAACTCTTTTGGAATCAAATGAATATAAATCTTTATATGGCCTTGTAATTTGTAGCCCTAGTTGCTCCATGACAGACAAAGGCATAAGATTATGGGAAGCCCCAGAATCTAACATACAGTTATGTAATAGCAGGTCATGAATGACTAGGGACACATAAAAGGGAGGAGTAGAAGGGTCTATCTCCTCGACATGTGGGCCAAAGACTACCATGGGTCTTTCTTCTTGAAGATTTAAACTATCAGGTGAAATTGGTAGTTCAGGAGGAAGGATAAAAGAGGTAACTTGAGACTGATATACAGGCTGTTTTAATAACTCAGTTAGAGGGATAGGGATCTTAATCTTCTCAAGTTCTTTTTGCAAATTGAAGCCAGATGGGGGCTTTTCTATCATTACTTATTTTGACTCCTTATTCTCAACCGAAGACTTGATTTCTTTTGACACTGGCTCCGCATTGACTATTTTAGAAGAGGAGGGAATCTGATCATTAGACTGCGAAGGGGGGTTTAAAGGATTCTTACCTTTTTCTGCGTTCTTCTTTGTTGCTGATTCCTTCTGAACGGATGCTTCTTTCTGATGCGGCTGTTCTTCATGATCTTGAGTTCTGGTCCTCTTCCTTGAAGATCTGAGATCATATTTGACATTGAATTGGGCTTGCATAAGATCAGCAAACTGCTTACAGTAGTGATCGATCTCTTCTTCTTCATCTTCATCATCATTCCATATCATCATTATTTGAAAAATCCAGATTCGAGTCTTCTAATCCATAGGCTGCATCTCCAATGGAGTCATCTGCCGGTCCTTCCAGGTACAAGGGATGAGGTACCTGGTCTTGTTGTTCCTTCGTTTCCCTCGACAATATCTGCAATGGAGGTCTTCTATACTGGGGATTGTATCCTCTGTTTGGAGCATTGTAATAGTTCTTGGGAGCTACATTCTTAGCTTCGAGTTCAAGCTTGACCATTTTCTTTATCATTTTACTTATTTCATCCATTTTTTCCGAATCTTTTTCCCGATTAGAGGTGGAAACCTCTTCTTTTCCTCTCTTCCTAGTATCTTGTTCAATTTTTCCCTTCAGTTTCCCAGTAGAGGCAAAGTTTGCTTCTAATTCCAGAGCATCTGACTGTGCATCATCTAAAGTGGTAGGTTTTCTTTCTCTCAATGCGAAGCCAAAATTGAACTCAAAGGCTGCTATAAAAATTATCTTGGCAGTAGCTTCATGGGGCTTCATCTCGGGAGGCAGACTCAGATATAACTAGTTGAATATTTTGATGAATTCTGCTACTCCTTCATTCTATTTCTTCTTCATGGTATTGAATTCAGTGAGGCACTGACCATGGTCTTTCTTTTCTCCCCACTTCCTGAGAAAAACATTCTCCATGACATCCCAGGTGGTCACAGAATGATTTCCCAAATTTTTAAACCATTTTCTGGCTTCACCTTCCAAAGACTGCACAAATAATCTCAAGACCACATCCAAATGTTCAACATTTAAGTTCTCTGCAAAAGAGCAGAAGGTCTCAAGGTACTTCTGAGCGTCAACTTCATTTTCTCCATTAAATCTTGGCAGAATCTTCAAATAATCCTGTGGCATATCATTCAGCACTTGAGGTAAGGCCAGAGGAGCGTATTTGTTCATCAGGAAAGCAGGAACATTGGACATTGGAGGCGGTGGGGGTTGTACAACAATCTGAGGTACAGATGCAGGGAGAGGAGTAGGAGGAAGTGGAGTATGAATGACAATGGGAATATATTGCACAGAAGTCTGAAGTGTGGATGGAAATAGCTCACGGATAACAGCACTTACTTCTGTGACCTCTTTGATTTCTTCAGCCTCGAAAGTAGGGTGAGAATCTTCTTCAATCCAGGCACTCCCTCTACGTGGAGTTTCCGAGTAAAACTTGGGATTTTCTGTTCTGATTTCTTGAGAAGAAGAGGGCGGATAATCTTCAACAGAATATTCAGGGTTTTCAGCATGGGCTGACTTCCTCTCCTTCCAAACTCTTTTATGAATGATCTTTTCTGGGTCAGACACGTAAGGTGTTTTCAGTTGAGCTGTATCTGACCTCAAATGCGGCCTACGAGGAGCCAGGACTACCAATAAAATTTATCGAATAAAGACCAGTGGAGTCGCCAAGGTGAGAGATATGCAACTCTTCAACTCTCTGTGCTCACCTGATTAGAGAGTGAAAACGATTTTTCGAGACCCAGGGAAACTAATATTCTTGAATTCGTCTCCCCGGCAACGGCGCCAGAAAGATGTTGTGGATGATTTAGTCACCCTCCTAGAGACAGCCTAGAGTTGCCATAGACCAGTGCCTAGGACATCTGAATATAGCAAGGAGCCCTTTATAGTTTGGGTTGTCAGTCCAAGAACTCACTTACTATCTCTTGTTTTAAACAAGGAAATTAGATTTGAATGGGACCAATCTCTCTCAGAAGCTAATACAAAGATAAGAATAACGTAGGAACACAATGTAAAACTTTAGCACAAAGCCATCAGACAGTTAAGAGACCGCTTACTGTAAAGAGGGCCGATTCAAATAATATATCACAGAAATCAAATATCAAGAAGTGAGTGTAGTGAGGAAACACAAGAAGATATTAGCTGGCATGAGACTGATACCCAGATACACAACAGAACCATATAAGGGCGCACCAATTTACGAATCCTTATATGACAATGGAGTTTTAAAAGCACCCTCCTCAAGCAACTAATATAGTAGAAAATATGGAAAGAGTGAACATGGAACAATATACCATGACTAGGCCTATTTAAAGTGCTTGACTAATTCCAGAAAGGGCACCACTTAAGATGAATCCTTACTGCAAACTAGTGAGCCACTCGCATTCTAGAACATGATACAAGAAGACAATTTGCATGAAATGAGATAATGTATTAACACATAAGAGAAATTACATACTGTGAAATACCAAAGACCAGAATCCTCATTACAGTTATAACCTCTCCTCACTGAGACCCTACGGGCTCTGAAGCTTCATACAGAAATGTTACAAGATGTATACAGAAGTCTTCTCGCTGAATAGTTTTCTGATATAAATATAAAACCCTTCAAATGTCTTATTTCTGAGTATTTATAGAGAAGACAGAAACTTCTAGAGGAGGAGGGGGACGAGGGATAATTAATGACTCAGTTTGAATAAAATGGCAGAAAACATTCGCGCCTTCTCTATGAATGACTGACTATAAATGAATATACCTAACAATATGTTTAAAGAAATAAATGTTGGGAGATAAAATCTCCTTATATACAAGACAGAAATAATAAAATATATACACTGTGATGCATTTAGCTGAGGAAAAATCTGCTGCCGTAAGAGATTTGAAATAATTTGCATTCCTGTACTGTACTCTCGGCCCTCGATTTTGGATTCGAATCCTGAATCTTTCATGCGGGGCGGATTTCTTTGGAGGGTTCTGTGGATGCATTTCTTTATCTTCTTTAGTGGTGGTCAATTCATGCACCTACCCTCAGTTTCTTCATTAAATTTCACCCACAGGAAGCGTCTCTTATGGGCCCCAGACCTTTGCAACAGAGGCAACGAATTAAAACACCCTCTTGTTATATCAAAACCTGCAAAACCCTCAAAATCTTAGAAAAACAGACACAGATGAAGGTGGGGATGATGGAGGTGAAGATGGAGGTGATGATGTGGACACAGACCGAAGATGGGAACACTGAGGGTGGCGGAAGAAAAACAATGGAGGCTTTCACGAATGGACGAAATGTGACAGAGTCTGGTCGTGAGGAAAGAATAGCGGCAAATACGAATAAAACATATGAACACGCATATATATATTGGCGCGGAGAAATATTACGGATGTATGAGAGCGAAACACATAGGCACACGAGGGACAAGTGGGAGTACTACGTGGCGGAGTCAACGAGCGGAAGTGGGCGAGAGCGACACAGTGGCGGGCCATATGATATAGCGGACACAAGATAACGGGCGGACGGTTCTGCTACATCTCCGCCATTGGATGGAGATCGGGGGATCCAACGGTCCGCATGGATTCCGCTTCCTGGCCCTGGTACTGCCTTTAACGCGCGGGAGGGGTGGTTTCATAACCCGTACCAAGAACACATGGCGCCTTTTTTATGGGATCGCTGCCCCGCGGTAAATACTGCCGCTTTGGTGAGAGTGGTGCGGGGGAAAACCACCTGTTTCGGGCGCGCGGGGCCCTCCATAATAAACGTTGAACGGCCCGTTGATTTAATTAGATCGGACGGTGAATATCGCGCCCAAAACACAAACAATAAGACCCCCTTTCTTTTGGCCTGTAGTCCTAGGGCTCGGGTCATATGACAGCAACAAGGGGAGGGGCTTAGGACTTGGGGGCTTCGGCCCAATATATTAAAATGAGGGGTTTTAATCCTTTGGACAGTGTATTTAAGACGGAAATGATAGAATCAAACGGGAGCACCAGGATTTTGAGCTACGACATAGGTCCGAAAGGTATTCAAAAAGGTGGTAGACCAAAAATTCACATGCAGGAGGAAAATTTATACAAACACAACCAACCCTCTCTGTATACTATTTTGATACTGGATTTCATCACCAGCGAACGGTAGTACTTAGACAGGGCACCCTATTCTGGCTACTTGCTGATTGATTTTAGAGAGTCATTTTTTCTTTTGTAGGTGTGTGGTTACTGTCACTAAGACTTTATAATACATCACGATTTATTAAAATTTGTTAAAATTAAGCAGGTCACTGTGGCGTCCCCCGACCCATGCCATCTGTTTAGACGACAGCAAGGTCTACCTCCTCTAACTATTGAGGAAGAACTGAAACTTGGTGAACCCGTGCCTTCTACGGAAGAGCAGTCTCCACTGACTAATCTTAATTGTCACATAGCATCATATCATCCGGAATTTCTGGAGGACCCTTTCACTGAAGGGGTTGTACCTCATTAAAATCCTCTGCTCACTGATCAGTTGGGGCCTGTAATAATTCAGATTCCACCGTGCCAAGTTATGTCTTTGGCCACACCAACATCCATTTCACCATCAGCATCCACTGAGTCGATGCCAATGGCAACCATCCCAGGTTCGCCACCATCCTCCCCGCCGGTGGTCAGTTCTATGCCATCATTGGGTAACTCCAGTAGTCAACATATACCTATTCCCAACCCTATGGTCATCACAACTGTCAGTAGCTTACCAAATCCTTTGGCATCTACTTCTACCGTGACCACATTGGGACCCACGGTAGCTCCTCCCATAAGTATGACTACTTCGGTACCTTTTAGCAACCCTTTCGGTTGGAACCCTCTGCTGAGTTCGAACCCCTTGGCCTCTATGCCAGGGGGCAGTGTCACCAGCACTCAGATAGCAGGGAACATTTCACTTCCTCTGCAATCCTTAGGAAAAATAGGACAATCTATTGTTAATACTTTTCCCTTAAATGGTTCAAATATAGGTGTAGGGTCTATGTCGTTACCAAAATATGCAAGTAGTAGCATGCCTCTGGGAAACTCTATTGCATCCATTTGGACTAACCAAACCCAACCTCCATCTGGAATGGGAGGGCACTTTTATACTGGGGGCAACCAACAGCTTGCCCTTCAATACAACATGCCCTATGGACAGCAACAATATGTCCCTACTCCTCCGCCTATAGGAAGTTTTTACCAAAGTCCTACTTATCCTCTTGGTAACACATTGATGGGTGGACCCTATGGTCTAAATAGTCAGCCCATACTACCTTGGTTAGATTCGGGGGAAAATCCACAATTTCCATTCTTGGCAGCTTTGGAAATCCCCGATATCCATAAATTGAATAATGATCCCATCAATCACAACTCGCTTTGGCCCCCAGTGCCACATAAGATTCCTTCTGACATGTCAAAGTTCCATGGGAAACAAGGGGATGGCCCAACCGCACACATCCCTACCTTTCACCAATGGTCTATATCCAATTCCATGGTAGTTGATAGTGTCTGACTTCGACTGTTTCCCCGCATGCTTACAGGCAATGCTGCCAAGTGGTACATTGAATTACCATGCGCCACCATCAATAAATTTGGTGCTTTAGCAACGGAGTTTCTAAAGAACTGCCAACTACCAATTAGATTTGAGACCGGAACGAAACTATTAACCTCGCTCCGCCAAGACACCGCCACCGACATCTCCGATCACATTCATGAATGGAGACGTAGGAGGAGGCTAGTCAAAGCGCCAATTCCGGATCATCTCTTAGCAAATTGGTTTTGCAAGTCCCTCTTACCCCACATAGCTAAAGAAATTGGCCTTTCTGCTGCAGTCGTAGAATATCAATGCATTCACAGTGCCCAACATTTATATTTAATCTACTCACAATCTGCCACGCTGTATGATTTGCTCCCCCATGCCCTTGGCAACCCAAATCCTCTAGCTACTCAGAAAACCGGAGCTCATGTCGATGGTCTCGTTGGCACGATCTTTGGCGTAGCTATAAAGCAGTCTCGGGGGAAAGCCTCCCAGCCATCTTCGGCTGCCACCACCCTTCACCAAATGAATACTCTTCCCACCGCTGAGGTAAATTCGGTGCAAACCTCACAAAAACCTAGCGGGAAAAATAAGAAGAACAAGAAAAAATCATCTTCTTCGGAAGAGCAGTCGGATAATCAGAATAACACTAATCAGAAAAACGCTGCCAAAAATGACAAAGGGAAGGATAAACCCATGAAATTTCCTTGCAAAATCTGTGCGGAGGACCACTTGACATACAAATGTCCTTGGCTGCAGGAATGCACCGGTTTTATTACCAAAAAGGATTCTGGGCAAACACCTGCCATTCTTCATAATCCTTTCCCTAATCAATAGCAGCAACATCAACACATGGTTGACAATCCGCCACAACCCCATCAATGGGGCAATGGTGGTTCATATCCTTTCGGTGAAGGACCATCTGCCATTTATGGCATTGAGAGTGTTGACCTTCAAGCTTGAGCTAAGCTTTATGGAAACCCAACCATAGATGCTCAAGAACCTGGTACTAGTTCAAATCCATCGCCGCCAAACGATTTGCATATCGAACGGCCTACTGCTGACCCCGTGATTCATCCCCCCAAAGGGACACTTTGACGCACGACTCATAACACCTCTGCACGTGTAGCCCAAAACTAAAACATTGTATAAGATTTGGCGCAGGCACTGTCATCTATCTCTGCTCTCGAAGTATTACAAACCTATCCAGCACAAAGGAAAGCCTTGCTTTCGGCCATTGGTGGAATAGACCCCCAGGATTCCATGCTAGCTATCTTTGATATGGAAAAGGCTAAACCTCACCTCTCACACCAACTTGCATTCCAGGTGAAAGTTGTGTTGAAAGGGAGACCAATCCATCGCACTGTCATAGACGAAGGTGCTTCAACTTGCGTTATGTCACAAGATTGTTGGCTCAATTTAGGCTCTCCTACCCTCACCCCACCATCGAATTCCCTCAAAGCTTTCGATGGCCACACTTTCCTCCCAAAAGGATAACTTGCTAGCTTTCCCATCACTCTGAGTGGGAAAATGGTAAACGTGGACGTAGAAGTCGTAGAGCGCCATCTAGACTATAATCTATTGTTGGGTCACAGTTTGTCTTATGCCATGACTGCCATCATGTCTTCGGTCTTCCAACTCATCCTATTTCCATTGTATGGGAAAATAGTCACAATGGATCAATTATCCTTCTGCACCCCTGATTATGCCACTTTACCAAGTAGCACTATACCCCTAATAGGAGGCTTTCCTGACTCTTACGTCAGTATCAGTACTGGTCTTCTGAAGGCATCATCCCTACTGGGTTGTTTTCCTCTCCTGCCGCCGCAGATCCCAAACATAGTTGAAATGATATCCACCACTTTGGATGGCTCTATCGACCCATGGATCATCCCGACACCTTCAGAGATTGATTCCTATGGAGATCAGATGCCGCTTTCGCCAGCCGAGTTGGCTTATCAAGCCATCCAAACCGCATCTGAACCCTCCACTGCTACGGTTTCGACCGAAGGTACAAACCTCCCTCCCATCACTGTTCTCTCTAAGGATCTCCTCAATGAAGTCTTGCCTACAGACGAAGCTATTCGAGAGATCATGTCTCTAGAAGAATGACCTTGGGGAGAGTTACCATCGCACTTCGATGATTGACTCGAAGGCGATAAAAACTGAAATCCCATATTTTGACCCACATGATATGGTTCCCTCTGCTTACACGACTGTCCAAACTATCGATTCAGAAGGGAACATGGGTAATATTTCAAAGACAATGCTCATAGATATCTCGATCAAAACAGGTATCGTGGAAAATATTCAGATTGGAGCCCATTGCAACCCAGAGGAAATTGCACGCTTCACATCCCTTTTTAAGGAATTCTGCGATGTGTTTTCTTGGTCTTATGACGAAATTCCCGGCATAGACCCTTCTATTTTCGAGCACGAAATCAAGATTTATGATAATGTCAAACCTATTCGGCAATGTCTTAGACCTGTCCACCCGCACAAAGCAGCCGCCATCGAGATGGAAGTAGAAAAAATTTTGAATGCTGGTTTCATCTATCCCGTTCCTTTAACGGAATGGGTTTCCAATCCGGTTCCTATTGATAAAAAACAAGGCACCATTCGAGTTTGCGTCGACTATCACGATCTGAATGCCGCTTGTCACAAAGAAAATTATCCTACACGATTCATTGATCAAATTCTTGACGATTGTGCCGGATGCGAATCTTTTTCCTTCATGGATGGATTCTCAGGCTATAACCAGATTGCAATTAAAAAAGACGACCAGCATAAAACAGCTTTCATCTATCCTTGGGGCACTTCTGCGTATCGAGCATTATTTTTATGATATTTTTCTTTCTCGTTAATCCGAAAAACCTCGAGTTCCCTTCTTCGGACTCGTTAAACTTATACGAATTTGATATCGAGCGTTCTTTTTGTATGGTCTTTTTCTTGCTCGTTAATCTAAAAAACCTAGAGTTTTCTTCTTCAGACTCGTTAAAATCATGAAGAAGCACTGAGCTTTCTTTTTAGGAATCTTTTTCTCACTCATAAAACTGAAAAAACATCTAGTTTCCTTTGTCGGGCTCGTTAAACTACCATGACAGAAAGGATGGAGCCATTCTTTTCTCTTTTTCAAAGCTCTTTAAACTGAAAAAGTGACTGAGTTTTCTCTGCATGACTCGTTAAAATTTCAAGGAGGTGACCGAGTTTTCTCCGCGTGACTCTTTAAAATGTCACGAAGGTAATCGAATTTTCTCCCCGTGACTCATTAAATTTCACTAAGGGCACCGAGTTTTTTCTTTGTCAGACTCGTTAAAATTTCACAAAAAGTATTGAGTTCACTCCGTCTCCTTGTACTCATAACAAAATGAGGTAGATGTCTATCGAATATAGATTTCTCACTTTTCCAGTTTCGATGGACTAACTTACGGAAAATGAACTGTTTCAGGCTTACTATTATCCCTTTGCCATGCCTGATTATCAAGACATGACAAAGGTACCCCAATGGAGTTGTCTTTCCTGACATTTTTCGGACTCTCTAAATATGAAAAATTCACCGAGTTTACTCATCTGGACTCATTAAGCCTAATCAGATGGGGCACAGAGTTGTCTTTCTTGACATTTTTCAGACTCTCTAAACATGAAAAATTCACCGAGTTTACTCGTCTGGACTCGCAAAACTTAATCAGAAGGGGAAAAATTTGGACAAAATGAATACTACCTTTGTTTCATTTTCTAAAAAGGTCGATTTGGCAGCAAAATTCTTGAACATGGCACTTCCCAGAAAACTCTTTCACAGTTAGGCGAAGCCTACCATCTATGAGTATTAGCCTTCATTTCCCAGTGTCCCTGCACTGGAAAAATCCTAACACACTCTTTGGTGTTCATTAAGCTTCAGCTGCCTAGTACCCTACTAGAGTGCCTTCTATTTTCCAAGCAGATCTCGCTATCTACTGCTCCTGTTATCAACCAAACTGCTCATTATGCCAGAAATTATTTGTCGTTCGACGTTCCCATTTACTCTTCATTATCTCAATCATAAACAAAATCAGTTGGTTTCTGTTTCGTGTTGACTGATGTAGGACGCCTCAGTGCCTACCTTTCAACAGATCTCTTCCTATCGACTTCAACACCTTATCTAGGAAGTTGATCCAGAAACCCATTAGTACCCGGATACTTGCAGACATCAGTGGTAGGTAGTCCTGTGTTTGATCAGGGGTCTTCATCATTGGCTCCTGGTCGAATGATTCTATGAGTGTTCGACTTCAACTCATTTTATTCACACTCGCTAGATTGTACTGTGCATCTTAGGGACCATCATCATTATCGGTGGCCACCTTCACGTCTGTTAACAGTTTTCATTATCGACTGGTAATCAGATGATTTCTCACATGTTCGATGAAAACTCCTTCATTCACATGTTGAGAAATATGCAGTTTACGTGAATCGGTGGTCAAGACCTTAGGGCAAAGGCTACATCATTAAAGTTGTGTTTCCTTCCCCAAGTTGCGATATTGTTTATGGAGACAGCTTCTTCAGCCTGATCATGTTATGACAGACACTTCCACATTGTGCCTATTGGTGGACAGATTCTTCATATCTCTATTCTAGAGAAATCATGTTGTTTAAGCTACTGAGCATGGGATATGCCCGACTCAAGGCAGATACTATATTTTCTTACATGTGTTGTTGTTTCAGGTTTTCCTCAGTATTTCAATCTCTTTATCTCTACACAAATTATAAATTATTTCAGCCATCATCTTTGTCTCTGACCTTACACTTTAGGGGGCATATATTACAGGTGAAAATACCTCCTCATCAACTCAGAGGGGAAGACAAATATGGAAGGAGTACAAAGACCTAAATTAAACCTATTTCTGCCAGGGTAACGCCTATCTATAACAACACAAGAGTGTTATAACGCAGCTAATAAGTGAATGGGCTGTGTTAGTGACTAGGGAAATGCTATGTTTACACTGGAGGGAAGCGTTACCCGTGTTTTAAGTTTGAACTGGGAAAAGCCCGCGGAGAATGATTTGAATCTCCGGCTTTCCCTCACAAGAGAGTCAGTTCACAAAAGAAACTGCAGAGCACCAGTTCATTATTGGTCATTGCTATAACAAGACTGAACTCCAAAGGAGGAAAAAGCATAGAGATTAAAGAAACATCTAAGTTTTTTCCATTCCAAACTAGTGGAAAGAGAAGAGCAACAATGGCTTTCTCCCTCTCCTATAAGAAGGAGCTGAAGGCTCTTAATTGAAGGTTGAAGGATTGCTAAAGGTTTTTGCATACTTGTGGAATAGAGAATAGTGTTATATTTTGAAGGCCAAGAGTCAAAGAGGTTCCTAGAGGGCTTCTTGACTTGGACTTCTTCACTTGAGAGATAAAAGAGATTGGGAGACTCAGGAGGGCTTGGTACAACCGATGGTTGTAATCCTCCTTCTTTGAAAATCAATAGAATTGTGTTCGTTTTTTCCATTCAATGCTTAATATTGTCATTATTGTTTGAATATTTACATATTATGATATGAATGGCTCTGATGTGTAGAAGTTAGTAGTTCATTGTATATTGACTTGATTGATAGGATATATGTTATGTTAGAAATTACACGGGTGCTTTGACTGATTGCAGGACTAAGATTTGGAGCCGGTGAAGAAGGACTCTTGTTTCGCTGCCTAGCGCTCTCCAAGGGACTCTGAGATCATCAAAGAGGTAATTCTTTATCACATTCCATCAAGTTATTTTAAGTTAATATGAACATGCTCATGCTATCTTTGTGAACAACACAGCTAATCTTACTGTCTGCCTCAGGCACCGGAAATCCCTGAGAGGGATATTCGAAAACCAACAACCCAAGCAGTTTACCCTATAAAAATTCCATCTTGGAGAAAGCTCTGGCATGTCTCATCACTGGAATGATCAACCAGTGCACCAGCCATAGATTTCCCAATGCTCTACCATGCCTACCTTTTTGGCTGTGGGAAATGAAGGGTTTCAAGAGAAAGCATCCCTTGAAGACTATTTTGAAGAGTATGAGTCTCAAAATCACAGATTCAAATATCACTTGATTTTTCAAGAGTTTTTTCACCTGAAGGACAAAATAATACCAAGGAATCAACATAGAGGTGGTGGATTCACTCAGAATCATGATCGACATCACTCTATAGGAAGATTATTTCTACCCAATTTTTATGGGTCATCTAAGTGTTCTTCCAAGGCATGGGTAGATAAACTTGACATCTAATTTCAGTTGAACAAGGTCCCAGAGATGGAAGCTATCAAGATTGCAGTGCTACACTTTGAAGGTGAAACACATGACTGGTGGTTCCATGGCTTGTCTACATTGGGCCATGCCAATCTGACAGCTTATTCTGAGTTCACTAGAAGAGTGGTGGAAATATTTTATAGAAGAGATCCAGAGGCATCATTCATAAGCCTTGCAAAGTTGAAGAAATTAGTTAATATAAAGTCTTATATTTATGAATTTTTTAGATTATCTGTTATGGTTCCTAATTTTTCTGCAATAAGAAGGGTGTACATGTTCATCGATGGTCTAGATGAACCTCTTCATGGGTTGGTAAAATATAACAAGCCCAATACCTTGCATGATTCCATTGAGAGGGCTAGAGACCTTCAAAATGCCTTGCCAAAAGCAAAGGAAAACTTTCAACACAAGACCCTTTTTCCTTCCAAAGGAAAGGAAGAGAAATCTGCTACTTCAAAGGAGAGCTCATACAAGAATCCTCTTGATGAAGAAGTCTAGAGATATTTAATGAAGAAGAATTTATGCTTCACTTGCCAAGAATCATGGGCACGGGGGCATAAATGTGCTACTAGAAATTCACATTACATAAAGGTATTCTTAGATATTTAGGAGGAAGAAGAAGATGAACCAAGAAGGGGTCACAGTGCTGACACTGATGGAGGATATCCAACACCATCAGGAGATGGGAATGGAGACTTTGCTCCTATTTGAGGGACTCTTGAATTTTTTAGGGGAGTACCTAAGTACTTGACCTTAAAATTTCAAGGTTCAATCTTGAATCAAAGGGTTTCTGTATTGATTTATAGTGGGGCAACTCACAATTTCATTGATTCTCATCTTGTCCAAAGGAGGGAAATACCCACTGATACTTTTGAGGGATTCTCTGTTTTGGTCCCAGGAGATAGAACAATGTAATGCATGCATTATGTCCCATCACTTTCAGTCACCATGGGTACGTACACTTTGGTTGAACACTTATTTGTGGTTGACATACCGGACACCAATGTGATTTTGGGTGTCCAATTGTTGATTACATTGGGGAAAGTCACCACTGATTGGGATGCTTTACAAATGGAATGGGTGGAAAAGAAGAGAGGAAAACCTCAAATTATCAAAGGCATGCATACTTACCCCTCACAAAATACTTCCACACAGAAAACAGAGATGGATTTGTGCAATGGAAGCAAGGACCTTACAGTCCCATCTATTATGTTCATGAGATTTCTTCATAAGACACTCTTATCTAGTGGAGAACCACCTGGGAGGCCACCTGATTCAGATTTGGTGGGGAAGGCCTCACAAAATGCTTCTCCAAGCATAGATCTAGGATGGATTGGAGCACTTGAAGACAAATCTACAACGCTGGGTGACTTGGGTAAGCTCAAGAAAGAGGGAGATCTTCTTCCTTCAACACGCCCCATTACTGTCATCACAATATTGGACAAAAAAAAAAAAAAAAAAAGACTATATTTCTGTTTAAGTGGTTACTACAGTGAGTGCAGCACAGAAGAGCTTTATTTCGGCCTATATGTATTCACCCATAAAGAGGATCTAAGCAACACCTTCATGAGAGCTTTGATTGGGAAGGCTTAAATAAGAAAAACTACATCAACATTTAAGAATGTATGAGAACCTAAGGGGAGTTGGGTTTCTCCCATAGACTCCATGAAGGGGTTATTTTAGTCATTTCTTACTTATTTTGAGAGAGGGGAAAGATCCATGCACAACTCCATGTATATGATGAGCATTTTTGGTGAAGAATATGATCATGTAGATCATGTTTTATTTTATGTTTGTACATATTCTTTCACCTTTTTTATGAAGTCCAAAACTCCAAGAAGGAGTGATGTATCATGTCAATCTCATGGAAAACATTGAGCCCCTAAAATTTCTGAAATTGGCCTCTCCCTTGATGTGCAAAGGGAGATTTTTCATCATGATGGGTGCTTCCCAAAGGCACCCAACATATCCCACACTTTTAGCCATAGTGAGATGAAATTTTGGTGGGGAAACCACTTACCATACCTTGATATAATGTAGGTAGGAGATGCACTGTGATGGTACCATATGTCGGACTATGACCCACCTCTATATGCTCAAATTTATGTTTATGTATATGTAGTTTTTCTTCCATACATTGATGATATACTTGTACTTTTTATGGGTATGTATGGAGGGAGAATGGGAGGTATGTATGTACCACATGGGATGGAGACTCTCCATGCACCTTATGCTACATGTTTTAGGGAGAGTATTGGTTCAACCATGTTTTTTTCATTTGAGTTCTTGACTCCCTATGGGATGGACTATGTGCATCGCATAATGAATTTGGAGGAACAATTCATGGAGGGTTGGATTGGTGAACACTTAGCTTGTGAAGGAAGCTTAATTCATGATGGTGTCACCAATGGAGGAGGAGAAGTATTGCAGCACTCACCTTATCAGTTGCTTGAGAATAAGAAATTTTTTGGAAGGGAGGACTCTAATATTCCCAATTAGCCGAAGCTAATGGGAATATTAATTTTTTGTTAATTTTTCTTGTTGCATGAATAAATGTGTAAAGGAGGACAATAAAAACTCCTAAAATAGTGAATAAATCAATGTCACATGTGAAAAAGGCTAAATCTGGGCTATGTAAATAAACACCCTTATGTGTGAAAGGGATTGAATCATTTGATTGGGTCAACCATGACCAAATCAATAGCGTTGTCTAGAAGAAGTGATCCTCATTGATGGACAACAGAGTCTTAGCTGGAGGTGGCACATGTGAAAGAAGCTAAATAATTGAGATGGTTTAGGGTTTTTGAAGATCTCAATATTATATAAGGAAGAGGAGTACATCATGAGAGGGTTGTTGATGATTATCATATTTCTGAAGATTTTTATGTTTATACATTTCTTATTCTCTTGGCCATTTAGCATAGAATAGTGTTGTTTAGCACTAGGTGTTCCTAATCGGGAATCCCACCTCCTTCCTTGAGTAGCTCTTGGAGGAGTCTTGCATTTCTTGTCCACTATCAGACATTTGGCCAAGCTCTTCTTCCAAATACAACGCAGATCCTTTTGAGGGTTTGGTTGTCTTTGTAAGATGCAGCAAGTGGAGGCTAGATCTACTCAAATCTAGGCAATTCTACTGCCTCTTTTCAGTGGGAAAGTCTTGTATCCCCCTATCAAGAAAATATTGGATGATTGGAGTACTAATTTCAGATCTTGGATTGAGGCCACATATGTTCTAGAACCTACAGTTCAGTTTTCCTTCAAGTACTGCGTTATTTGCAAGTGTACAGTTGCAGGGTGTTTTGGCACACTTTTGGAGGAGAGATCTCTAGTATTGGGGTTCTGCCCTTCACTGTGGTGATCCATGGATTTCAGATCTGTTCCACATCATATTCATATCTAATCTCAATACTGTTGTATTTTCTTCAGAATTTCTGAATACTCTTGCAAATGTGCTGCATAAGATCTCAAATCTTGTAATATTCCCAATTTAGCACACAACTAAATGGAATATTAAAGTTTTTTTTTTATCACCTAGCAGGTAAATAAATGGGCAAGGAAGCCCATGCATATTAAAGACATGAATAAAATCCATCAAATGTGAAAAGGGATAGTCATAAGAGCTGGATTTCACACCCTTATGTGTGAAAGAGGACATTTGCATGGAGACAAGGTCAAGTTCGACCAAGTCAACAACACTGGGATAGGAGGTGGAGAGAACTTTGATAAACATCGCAGTATGAATGGGAAGAGGTTTATTTGGTGGAGGAAACCCTAATGAGTGGGACCCATGGAGAGAGTGATTTCACTTGTTTAAAAGGAGGGCAAGGAAGCCATTGTTATTCATGATTCATATTATTGATTTCATTATCTATTTAGACTTTGTGCATTCTCCTGTTGTTTAGCAGAGTTGCAGTGTTGCTTAGCACAAGGATTTCCTATTTAGGAATCCTTATTCTTTCTTGAGAGGCCTCTTGAAGGAGTTGTACTGATTTGCCTCACATCTAGGTTTGAGGCCAATCATCCTCCTTTAGCTACAATGTTATTTATGAAGCAGAATAATGTTGTGTTGCAGGGTGTTGCAGTGAGGGTTCACAACACCACTTCCATCACTTGTTTTTCAGAGGAAGAGGCTATATTTCCTTTCAGAGATCACTTCAGAAGCCCTTGGAGCATATTGTAGATATTGGCACTTATCTAACACTTTTTCTTGCACCTACAACGCAGTATCCCTCAGTGACTGCATTATTTTCAGGAGGTATTTGCAGTGAGGGATTTTCCTTGATCATCTGATGTATATTGTACTCATTTACTGCTGATTTATACAATAAAATGGCTTTATGGTTTTCATACATATTTGTATGATCTTATCACTGCTAGTCCATGTTTATGCTTATGTATTGCTGGTCTCCAATTTAGGAATACTATAACATATTCCTAATATTGTAGAAGTTCCCTATTTTGGGATATTACAGTGGTATCAGAGCATAATCTTGGCTTAGCCTGTGGAACTCAGCCAACATGCTATCAAGAAAATAGAAGATGAAGACTCCATTATGTGGAGAAAGAAAGGAAGAGATTCTTACAAAGCTTCTTCCAAAATCTGTAGAGAGCATTCATGAAGCTTTCAAGAAGATAAGGATGGAGATGTGTACAAAATCTCCAAGAGGGTTTGAAACTGAGTCAAACTCTAGATTTTATTATGGGGAGTGTGAGCATGCAGCCACACCCTATGATGCACAGTGCAGTCACATGTCCAGTTTTTCCATGAGAGAGAGGGAGGAAGAAGGAATGCCTAAGAGGGGAACTCTCAGTGGTTTCTTGCATGAGTATGAATCTCAAACTCAAAAGTTTAGAGATCATATCATTTTTTTGGAGTTCTGCAAGATCAAGGTGAGGAGGAGCAAGCAGAAAAATGTGGATAGATTTCTTCTATATACCTTTGATGGTTCCCCTACATGTTTTGCTAGGGCTTGGGTGGAAGAGCTAGACACCTTTTTGCAGCAGCATCAAATTTCCGAAGATGAAGCCATCAGAGTGGTATCGCTACATTTTGGAGGTAAGGCCTATGCATGGTGGATATTTGAGTATTTTTCTTTGAGAAATGAAAATAATTCCTCTTATGAAAGGTTTACTAAAGAATTAATGAGAAGGTTTGATGGGAAACTTTCTGAAACACATGTGGCGAAGAAAGACAAATCTAAATAAACAAAGAACTTACATGTGATGGGGGAAAACATAAAACCAAAACCAATTCAAAAAGCCATGGAAGAGGCTGATAATTTGCATCGTACTCTGTTAAAGGCAAGGCATTTATCTTGTATGTTGGCACAAGAAGGCATGGAGATCAATTTTTCAAAAGAGGATCCAATCATTTCGAGGTTGCCCATTCATGTTGAGGAGGATGAGGGCAACAACACTGCCATTTCTAGAGTTGATCTAACACCTCATGCGGAGGAAGGAGGAGCTCTTGCTCCAACTAGATGGATTTTTGTATCATTGTAAGAAAGTCCCTAGGGTTTCATATGTGGAGATCAAGGCACAACTCATGTTATACATGTCCCATTGATGGTGAGGTGTGGAACTATGGAGACAAAAGGAGGAGATAGGGAGGAGGACCAACATAATATGATGAGGAGCATACATCCCTATCCATTTCAGGAGGTTGAAGCACCTGAGAGTGAGACTGGATTGCGCAGTGAGGGCAAGGAAAAGTCTGTCCATTCATATATGCAGTCTTCTCTTGATGATGATGTCTCATTGCATGGAGACATTTCACTAAGGAGACCACCATATCAGCAGATGATTAGAGATGCTTCACATTTTGAGGCACCATTCATTGATTTTAGAGGAGTGGAGACCTTGGGAGGTCATTGTACAATGTTGAGAGTCTTGGTTAGACTAAAGGAGGAGAAAGTAATTCTCTCAACATCATTTTTACCCACTCTCATTTCAAATTTTGTGTTGTGGTAGAAGAAACAAGGGAAGGATAGCAGCCTTCCAACTTGCATCTTTTTCATGGGATATTTCAAAGAGTAGGATGACCATATGATAAATTTTCTTCATGAGAGATCATTAGCGCTATCACTATGGAGGATAGATCCATATTGGAACTCCCAGTTGTTGGTGGAGTATTCCAAGGATCTTTTCACTTGCATGATATTGGATGACCAGTTGCATGAGGAGGGATATTCAGTCAGAGATGGGGTCATCTACTATCACAGTAGGATATTCTTATATAGGTATTCCAAGCTCAAGGAGAAGTTGCTACAAGTAGCTCACATAGATTTCCTTTTCAGCCATACTTGTTCTATGAGAGCATACCACACCATCATGGAGGGGTATTTTTGGGAAGGCTTTGAAGAGGAGATATATTATCATATGAGGAGATGCATGGATTATGTAGAGATGGAGGAGATACATAACTTTTTGGAAGAGTTAGCACAACCACCTCTTTTCTCTTTGAGGATGAGAGGAGACTCATCTATGAGCCACTCCATTTGTATGAGAAAAGTTTATGGTGAAGGTACTGTTTGTTTGCATAATGATTTGCATAATGTGTATATGCATCCCTTAACCATATATGTGTAGGATATTGCTCAAGGAAGGAACATTATTCCTTATAGACCTCATGGTCTACTTGAGGCCATGAGCATTATTGATGACCACTCCCTAGGAGGACTTGGGGAAAAGATTTATTATGGAGAACATGCTCACTTTGCACCATACATCATTCACTTTCTCCAAACGTATGAGTAGAGTGGGATAGCAAGAAAGTGGTTGATAAGCCACACTTTTTGTCACACTCTTTCGCAGTTGAGGTCCAAACTACGTTGGTTACATTTGAGGGACAATTTTCCTTCTCCCTTTCTATGTATCACAACAAGCATGGTTCTCATTATGGTTCCTAGTGTTATTGTTGTTTTTATATTTTTTTGAAGCATGATTGGGGGAATGGCACATTGGTTGGATGTGTCCCTTGGGGGAGAGATCTCCCACATTGTTTGCATTGCATGTTCTAATGGGAGCATGAGAAAGTATGTGACCACTACAACAAAACACTCGTTTCCATTTGAGGTGAGCAATACAATTGATTGGATTCCATATGATGGTGACTTCCAACTCATCACATATGAGATGATTTGGGACAGTATGTTTCATAATGTTGGAGGGGAGATCCTTGGAGGTCTAGTATTCATCTTGCCACTTGAGGGAAATATTATTGTAGCCCAAGATCAGCATATACTCTACACTTATCCTAATTGGAGAGTGTAGTGACTAGCAACAACCCCCCTTTTTATTTAATATTAGTAATAATACTAAATAAATGGGGACCCTTAGTTAAAAAATCCAAAAAATCAATTAGGATTTGTTTTCCTTTTCAAAGAAGACTTTCTATCATAAAATTAGAGAAATCCCTTCGAAAGAACCTTAAGAAACACTTAAGTTTATGATAGATTACAATAAAATTGTTCTTTAAACAAAATAGCGCATCCATCGCAAAATGGTATATATCTTTTGTAAAACTGAAAATGCGTTTTTGTGATTTTGCGATAATGCGATCTCAAAAAGCCTATACAATAAACATATTGGTCATAGATCGCATAGCGCAGAAAACAGAAATGTTAAACGAATACCTTTTGTGCTATTTACAATTTTGCGCTTTTGCGAGATTTGCGATGTGCGCTTTTGCGCTATTTCGCAATTTGCGCTTTTGCGATATTTACAAAATTGCGATGGTTTCATTTTGCGATATTGCGATATTGCGACATTGTGATATTGCGATATTGCATAGCAAATCGCAGATCGCAATGTTGCAGATTCATAAAAGCGCGTTGTTCAAAGAAAATCTTCCCATATATCAATATCTGTTATACGCTTTAATGATTGGATTAAATGAATGGATTGTCAATTAATGGTAAATGAGATTTTGTTTTGATTGAAATTCATTCCACGATAAAATAATATATTTCATCTGCCTTCACATTTAAAACAATCTCATCACCTTTCTCATGCCATTACTCTCATTTAACTCGTAAAACGCAGGCACGAAGGAGCAAACGTCTATACAAAGCTTTCACAGAACATTATGGGTAAGAAGGAGAAGAGCTCGAATTCTGAAAATAGATAAATGGCTTCACTGTATGCAGACACCGCTTGCAATAAGGATGCCGGTATAGCTACATGGGAAGGAATGTATAATTTGCTGGAAGAAGAAAATCCCGTGGTGTTGAAAGTTGCGGCTACAGCAGGTTCCAGTAATACGTCTGAGGCAATTCTCAAAGAACTGGCTTGTTCATTTCTGCATAGGATAGCGGCCAAGCCAAGGATTCTCCCATATACAGACATGGTGAAATGGGTGCTGGACAACACTGATATTTCAGACAGGAAATTTAGAACTCCATCTCAAGAGCTAATCAGGTCATTCACCACGGAAGATGTGAGGCTGATGTATAAGTTGTCGGAACCTCAGGCGACTTATAATAAGCAATTCATGGAAGATTTTTCCAGAGAACATGCGAATTTGTCAGAATGCACACAGGAGTGGACCAAAAGAGATGAACCATTGAAGAAAAACAAACACGGGTGAACAGTACCAAAAAGGATGTTTCAGACATTGTTCACAAGTTTAATATCCAAGTGGGAAATTTGACACAGTTTTTACCACAAGATAGGGTATGTGAGTTTGCCAAATTATCCCCTATAGAGCTTTTAGAAGTTACTGAAAAAGCTGTTGGAGATCAAGATCTCTCAGGGAGACATAAAAGCTCTTATTGAGAAAAGTCGGGAGTTGAAGAGACTTAAAATAACTGTAAAGAAAAATGAGGAAACATTGACCAAATTAAAGAGGAAGAAAAATATGTGGAGCGTTTTCGGCAAAGAGAAAAACTACTGCGAAAGGTCGAATCTATAAAGAAGAAACTACCGTGGCTGAAGTATGATAGGAGAAAATGGCGAAGCGAAATCGAGATGAAATTGCAAAATTAATAGCAGAGCAAAAAAAAAGCTCCAATAAAGGAGAATGCACAAATCAGAAGGGCAGAGAAGGTAGCAGAGGAGGCGGCTACAGCGGAAAATACTCTTACTAATTGTGTAAATGATAATTTACACAAACCTAATTTGATTTTAGAAACTGTTCTAGGATATCTCCCACAGGCACATCAACTGCAAATGGAATGGAGGCAAAAAGCAGAAGAAAGAACAAGATCAATCCAAGGGTTGACAAGATTAAATTGAGACTCTTACTGGACATACTTAGTGAAGCCACACAGTCAGCACAGTGCGCTTAATTGTATCATCAATTCTACAGAGAATATTGCGCTTACACTTGCCGACTCTATCTTTTCAGGACAGTTGAATTCTGAAGTCGGTCAACCACATCTTCTCAAAACTATGCTAGATGCCTGCAAGTTTAAAGATCAAGTTCATAAATAGTTAGTTAATAGTCTTTATTTTTTAGATTTAGTTTCAATTTTACTGTATTTTAGCCTAGGAAAAGGACGGTCATTAAACCGAATCCTTAATTTTTGTAATAGAAAATTTTTAGATTTAGCTAAGTAGTATTTAAACCCTTCTCATGCATTTAGAGAGGGGTCCTGGATCTTAATATTTTTGACTTAGAGATTACATTTTTGTACTCCACTGACTTATATATTTTTTAAAAGGATCACATCTGGTGATTTTATGTGGAATTATCTTTGAAGTGTTGCATTTCTGTACCTTGGAATTTGATTTTGCATCAGAATTACTAGATTAGAGTATTAGATTTCATTTGAAAGTCCTCAAGATGAATGATGTATTTCTATCTTTTCACTGTTGATTTCTTTTGTCTTATGATATTCGCTGTAAAATTTGCTATCATTTACAAATATTTGTTTTCATAACGTTTATTTATATATATCATTTCTGAGTATAAATGAAATGTTATCTTTTATAAGTATATGTAGATGGCATACAATGATGAATGCAATATGCTAATACAACTCTGTTTAATTTCTTAAATAGAGTTATCTTTATTTGTTGCTGCATGTTTCAATTTAAATGATAATACATTTTTATGGTAATTGTTAAATTGGAACAATCTTAAGTTGTATTCACATATGATTGCCCGGGTTAGTGTTAGAATTTCTTTATCAGTATTTAGTTTAAATTAGATAGTTTTATTTCAGTCAATTTAGTCCCATTTCCACTCATCCAAATCAAACCCATCACCAACCCATTAGTTATAAGGAAACTGGTCCTTTAAATCCAGTCGGAGCCACCATACCAAACGGAAAAGGAGCTGTCCTAAGGTCCTGACTGGGTGGTTTTCCCCAATGTTTGAAGCAGAGATTTTCTAGGCTTCAAAATTTTTGGCGCTAGAAGGAGGGCTGAGCTATGAATGGAAAGTAAATATTTACCTACAAGCCATTCTGAGAGCAAAACACCCTCATCAACTTCTTCAATTTCTTCTGAAATACAAAATCCTATAGAATAAATTGAGAAGAATATTCAGACACCCACTACCAAAATCTCTGAACAATTAGACAATCAAACTCCTGAGTCTCCTAAAGTTCAAGATTTAATTCATAAATTGAAAGGATTCTCATTATCTCTAGATGAGTCTGAAATATCTGAAGCTAGTGTAACTTCAAAATTTGTTTCTTCTAAACCTCTTACTAGGCTTCAAAGTGAAAAACTTGGTATTTCTCCGAAAGAATTCCCTTTACCTAGTAGAGTCAAGACAAGAAAAACTCAATCGAAATCAGTAAGTGATATAAGTTCTTCATCTAATATTCAATTACCTATTTCCGAAATCCCAACTCAACAAAGCACAGTTGTTTCCACATCATCTCCTCAATCATCATCTGCTCAATCATCATCAATCTCAACATCATCTATTCAAAAAACTTCTATTCAAACACCACCAGCTTCTACTACTCCTCCAATAGTTGTTCCAATAATGGCTAGACCATGGGCTACTCCAGGGGCTGTCAACATGCTTGCACCTTTACATGATTTACCTGACAATCCTAGAAAATGGTTGCCAAATTTTACCCCAGATCTTAACATTCAAGCTGAAGAACATATCAATAACTTTATGCTGGCTGTAAATTTGAATGGAGTCGCACATGAAGATGTTGTAGTCAGACTATTCCCTTATGCTCTTCAAGGAGCAGCAGGATCATGGTACTTTTCATTACCATCAGGATCCATAACAAGTTGGGCCATTTTTGCAGATCATTTTTTAACCAAATTTGGAGATGACAGATCAATAGCTACTTTAATCAACGATCTCTCAAATTTGAAAGTAGAACCCAAGGAACCCATTAAAGAATTCAACGCTAGATTCAACAAACTCTTGAACAAAATTCACACAGATTCAAGGCCTAGTGAACAAGTCAGAAGTGAATGGTACATAACTGCCTTACCCTCAAATATAGCAATTTTCGTAGATAGAGCTGCAAAACCTACATTATCCGAAAATATGAAGGAGGCTATTGCAGTAGAAAAACGAATTATTTCTCTAGAAAAGAAAAATTCTATTGAGGAAAGGAATCAAAGAAAGTCAACTTCAAAGATGATTCAAAGAAAAAGGCCAAAGACCCATACGACATGGAAGGTTTACAGAAAGTCCTTAAAACCATGTCAAATGAAATGGTTGAAATTAAAAAACAAGTAGCTGAAACTTCTACTAAAAACCCATTCCGAAATTTCAGAAGAAACCAAGTTGAATCTAAACCTCCTAATGCAATCTCGAATGCAGAATCAGAAGAAGAGGAAGAAGAAGAAGATACGTCTTTAGTATCAGATGAGGAAGATGAGAATGAAGAAATAACTGAATTGCATGGAATGTGGGATTTTATTCTCCCTAATTCTGATAGTGAGGTTGAACAAGAAGCTATGCTTGTAAGTACTAGAAGTAAATCTACATCAGAGCCTGTACAAACAACTCCTAAAAATAAAATTACAACTCCAAGTACCAAAGACAAATCCCCTACAAAGAAAACTTCTTCGTTACCTACTCAGAATCAGCCATCCTCTTCTAATCCTCCTACATCAACGACAAAGACTTTAGTGGTGTCAGATCCTATGGAGTACAACATTGTTGAAGACATGAAAAATATTAAAGCCAACATTTCCTTACATGAACTCAGCAAACTAAAACACCAGCAGAAGTTGCTATTGAAAGAATTAAATGCTACACCAATTGCTCCTTTACCAAGTGGTGTAGTTGCAAAAGCAGCTAGGGGAGCTGGTAAGCCACCAGATAAGGTAGATGCTACTGATATAGTGCTCATTGGAGAAAAATCAAATTCTCAAACTCCTCCTTTTCTTTTGACTTATGAAATGTACAATAAGAATCTGCATAATTGTTTGATTGATTCTGGAGCATCCTCTAATATAATGCCTACTTCTGTTTGTGCCAAATTGAATATCGAACCACAGAAATCGGCAGTTCATATTGTTCAATTGGATCGCTCTAAAGTTCAAGTTGTAGGAGAAATTAATTCAGTTACTATCAGATTAGCTTCCGATCCTAGGATTGTCCAAAGAATTGATATTTTGATTGCAGATATTCCTGAATTATATGGATTAATTTTAAGCAGGGACAGGTCTGCGAAGCTTAATGGTTATATCTCAACTGATTATTCGCATATGTGGCTTCCTTACAAAGGGAAACCAAATCAAATCAAAGTTGAATGAGAAAAACATATGACGCACACTGTCACTGAATTTGAACAACCTAATGAGCCTGTGCCATTCAACAACAATATTCTTGGAGGTTATTCTGCTGAATCATTTCTTCGAAACTTCAAAGCACCTCAATCACCTTTTTCTGTAAATACTTTCGTTTCTCAAGTAGAAATTTTTTCCCAATATGATCCTTCCAGAATTGTAAATATTTCTGATGTAATTGTAGATAAGCCAATAGATAAATCATTATTTTGGTTGTTATATTTTGATGGATCAAAGTCTAGGGATGGAGCTGGAGCTGGATGCATTTTAATTGATCCAGATGGAGAGAAAACCATGTTGTCATGTAGGTTAGAATTTGAGTGCACGAACAATACCGCAGAATATGAAGCCTTGATTCAAGGACTTTATAAAGCTATAAGGTTAGACGTTAAATACTTGAAGGTCTTTGGTGATTCCGAAATTGTCATAAAACAAGTTAGGAATACTATTTATTGCCTTTCAGGACATCTTAAACACTATCAAACCCTAGTACAAGATCTTACCATTCATTTTCTAGCATTCAATATTTCTCCTACTCCTAGGAATCAAAATACATCAGCTGACTTGTTAGCTAATGTTGCATCTAAACTCCTTCCTGCTGAAGATTGCAGTCCTAATAGGTTTTCCGTAGAATTGATTTTTCGCCCATTTGTCCCCGATACTGTCACAAATTGGAGAGTTTTCTATCATGATAAAGATATTTTAAATTTCATGACTTCAGAGAAATCATATGATGAGCAAATTATTGATGAGAATGATCATGATTTACAAATTGCTTCAAAAGGTAATGAAAATCCTATTCCAAAATCTGTTGTTAAATTAGAGGATTTATATGATATTAAAGACAGATTCAAGAAAGTCACTAATGCTAAACTTCAAAGTTCCACTTTGAAGTTTGAATTAGTAAATCTTGGTTCTGATTTTAAACCTCAAAACGTTAATTTAGGACTCAATTTAACACCAGAGGAAAGGAATGATTTCATTAAACTCTTGAACAAATATAAAAATGTTTTTGCTTGGAATTATGATGATTTAAAAACGTATGATACTTCGGTTATTCAACACACAATTCCAATGCTTCCTGATATTAAACCTGTTCAACAAAAGTTAAGGAAGGTTCATCCAAATCTCAAAGGACAAATCAAATCAGAACTTAATAAACTTTTAAAAGCCAAAATCATTTTTCCTGTAAGGCACTCCAATTGGATTTCCAATATGGTACCTTTAAGGAAGAAGAATGGTGATATAAGAATCTGTATTGATTTTAGAAACTTAAACAAGGCATGTTTAAAAGACAATTTCCCATTGCCAACCATGGAACAGATACTTCAAAAGGTAGCTGGTTCTGAACTTATGTCCTTTCTTGATGGATTTTCAAGCTATAATCAAGTCTTAGTTCATCCAGATGACAGATTGAAAACAACTTTCAGAACAAAATGGGGAACTTATGCTTATCAGAAAATGCCTTTTGGTTTAATAAATGCAGGAGCAACTTTCCAAAGAGCCATGGACATAGCATTTAAAGGTCTGATAAATAAATCAGTTGTTGTTTATCTTGATGACATAACAGTATTTTCAAAAAAGAGAGCCAATCATCTACATGATTTAAAGCAAATATTTGAAAGATGTAGAAGGTTTGGTATTTCCTTAAATCCAAAGAAATCTTTCTTTGCTTTTGATGAAGGAAAACTCTTAGGATTTGTTGTGTCAAAAGATGGTATATATATTGATCCAGATAGAGTGAAAGAAATTTCTGATATTTCTTTACCTCATAACAAAAAATCCATGCAATCATTTCTTGGATAGATCAATTTTGTTAAAAGATTCATTCCTGATTTTTCTTTAATTGTTTTACCTATGTAAAATATGATCAAGAAGAATTCAGTATTCAAATGGGGTCATAAAGAGAAAGAAGCCTTTGAGTCAATCAAATAAGCGATCATTAATGCACCAGCATTGAATACCCTAGATTTTTCTAAAGATTTTACTTTGTATACTATGGCCACCGAAACATCTTATGCATCTGTTTTAACACAGCTCAATGATCAGAAAATTGTGGCACCAATTTCTTTCTTTAGCTCAAATCTACAAGAAGCTGAGCTTAATTATTCCGATGTTGAAAAACAAGCCTTTGCTATGTTTAAATCAATCAAACATTTCAGACCTTTTCTCTTGAAAACACATACAAAAATCATTGTCCCATTCTATACAGTGAGGCAATTATTAATTCAAAAACAAGTAGGAGAAAAGAGAGCTAACTGGGTAACAGCCTTGCAAGAATATGATATTGATATTAAACCAGCTAAGATTGTTAGAGGACAAGGTTTTTGCAGATTATTGGCAGGAGCTCATAACATACCATAAAATCAAGATTCAAATCAAGATATTCAAGTAAGTCAGATAAGTGTTACAGATTCTGAATCTCAGTATGCTGATCTCATCTATTACTTGAAAAATGGGTATGCTCCTTCTAATCTCAGCTATAAGAGAAAACGTGCTTTAAGGTTAAAGGGTATTAAATATGAGATCATTCATAATGTGTTATTCAGAAAAAACTATGATTCAATCTTATTAAGATGTCTTGAAAAGACTGAAGCTGAAAAGGTTTTGCAGGAATTACATGATGGACCAGCAGGAGGTCATTTTGGAGGTGATACCACAGCTCACAAAATAATTCGTGCTGGTTATTACTGGCCTACCCTGTTTAAAGATATGCATGATTACGTAAGGAAGTGCAGAATTTGTCAAACTGCAAGTGGAAGACAAAGGAAACTAGCTTTTCCTTTGCAACCAGTGACTATTGAGCAACCATTCGAACAATGGGGGCTTGACATTATTGGTGAGATAGTACCTCATTCTTCCAAACAACACAAGTACATCCTTACTGCAACTGATTACTTTACAAAATGGGTAGAAGCAATCCCTTTGAAGGTAGCCAATTCTGATGCAATTATTGATTTCATAGATCAATTCATCATAACCAGGTTTGGTGTACCTAACGCTCTTGTCTTTGATAATGCATCCTACTTCTCTAGAAATATTTTAATAGAATTTGCAGTCAAAAGAGGTTTTAAATTGAAATATTCAGAAAATTATTATCCACAAGGTAATGGTTTGGCTGAATCCACTAACAAAAATCTTATCAAAATCATTAAAAGGACTATTGATCAAAATCAAAAGAATTGGCACAAGTCTTTAATATTTGCATTATGGGTTGATCGTATCACTAAAAAAGCTTCAATAGGAACTTCACCTTTCAATTTAGTTTATGGAAAAGAAGCTGTGATACCATCAAATTTAATTCTTCCATCATTAGCCCTAGTGCAATTTATTGAAGAAAATCCTTCTTCATCCATTCAATTGAGATATGATCGAATCCTTAAACTAGAAGAAGATAGAGATAAAGAAAAAATTATTCATGAAAAACATCAACAGCTTGTAAAATCTTCTTTTGATGCAAGTTCTACCGGCTCAAAAATTTTGTCAATTGGTGATCTTGTTTTGAAATGGGATAAAGCACACGAAGAAAAAGGTAAACATACCAAGTTTCAGAAAATGTGGCTTGGACCATTTCAGATCATTGAAAAGATAGGCTCAAATACATTCATACTCCAAGATCTAACAGGTAAGAGAGAATCTCTTCTTGTAAATGGGCTTATCTTGAAGAAATTCTTTTCATAAGGAGGTAACCCCTTCTTAAACTGTACATATTCCTCTCTGCAAAGTTTTTGATTGTTTTTGCAAATAAAAGTTGTTAATAGGTCTATAATTGACTGTTTACTATTTAGGAAAATTTCTTAGGAAAAATATTATAAATATTTATTTTGTGTGAATAAGAATTTTTAAAGGAATGATCACAATTTTTGGATAGTTTAAAATAAGATGTAAAACTTTGAAAGATTATTTCAATCATTTGCATGATCTTTTGAAAACTTGAGGAGGATGTAAATCATTACAAGTTTATTGAGCAGAGAAAGGTTATCTATAAAAGTACAGATTTTTTCAAAGTTTTGGAACTCAAAAAACTCTGAAAATTGTCATCCATTGATTCTTAAGGATAAAACTATTTCACCCCATCCATTTAAGTTGTGATTTTTTAGAATGTAATTCTAAGATATTATATGAAAATTTAAGAGATAAGAGGTCTCATTATGAGCCGACTTACCATGTTCATAAGGAGTAATAAAACTGACATTACCAATACTGCATACCAAAACAGGGTAATGGCTTATAAATATAAGACAAGGGGTCTCATCACGAGCCAGCTTGTTCAGTTTAATTATAACTAGTGAATGGCATTGTTATTAACTGGCTGCCAAACCAGAAAAATGGCTCTTAAAAAATAAAAAATAAATAAAAGACAAAAACATGAGATAATAGATCTTATGAATTTATCTTTTAAAAAGTCATAATTTTAGTTGGATGGGACAATGAATGGTTAATGGTTTAAAGGTAACCCTGTCGAGACTATGAACGTTTGCAGGCAGCAGAGGCAATACCTATGGCAATAGAGTATATTATAAAACCAAAACTTGGAGAAATCCACTTACTTCATTATTAACCCCAATCAAAGCTTGAGATAACCCAAAAATGTTTTTTATTCTTAAGGGATTAGAAAAGAAATTGTGAATGATTTTTATTTCTTTTTCATAGTTAGATTTTATTTAAAACATCCTAAGATAGTTTTCATTATCTTTAAAAATATTTATTTACTAGAAATATAGTGTTCATTTTATTTTTTCAGAGATAACTGTTTCTTTCACTGAATCGCCAATTGTTGTGACCAGCAACAACCCCCCTTTTTATTTAATATTAGTAATAATACTAAATAAATGGGGACCCTTAGTTAAAAAATCCAAAAAATCAATTAGGATTTGTTTTCCTTTTCAAATAAAAATTTCTATCATAAACTTAGAGAAATCCCTTAGAAAGAACCTTAAGAAACACTTAGGTTTATGATAGATTACAATAAAATTGTTCTTTAAACAAAATAGCGCATCCATCACAAAATGGTATATATCTTTTGTAAAACTGAAAATGCGATTTTGCGATTTTGCGATAATGCGATCTCAAAAAGCCTATACAATAAACATATTGGTCGCAGATCGCATAGCGCAGAAAATAGAAATGTTAAACGAATACCTTTTGCGCTATTTACAATTTTGTGCTTTTGCGAGAGTTGCAATGTGCACTTTTGCGCTATTTCACAATTTGGGCTTTTGCACTATTTACAAAATTGCGATGGTTTCATTTTGCAATATTGCGATATTGTGACATTGCGATATTGTGATATTGCATAGCAAATCGCAGATCGCAATATCGCAGATTCATAAAAGCACATTGTTAAAAGAAAATCTTCCCATATATCAATATCTGTTATACGCTTTAATGATTGGATTAAATGAATGGATTGTCAATTAATGGTAAATGAGATTTTGTTTTCATTGAAAGTCGTTCCACGATAAAATAATATATTTCATCTACCTTCGCATTTAAAACAATCTCATCACCTTTCTCATTCCATTACTCTCATTTAACTTGTAAAACGTAGGCACGAAGGAGCAAACGTCTATACAAAGCTTTCACAGATCATTATGGGTAAGAAGGAGAAGAGCTCGAATTCTGAAAACAGAGAAATGGCTTCACTGTATGCAGACACCGCTTGCAATAGGGATGCCGGTATAACCACATGGGAAGGAATGTATAATTTGCTGGAAGAAGAAAATCCTGTGGTGTTGAAAGTTGCGGCTACAACAGGTTCCAGTAATACGTCTGAGGCAACTCTCAAAGAACTGGATTGCTCATTTCTGCATAGGATAGCGGCAAAGCCAAGGATTCTCCCATATACGGACATGGTGAAATGGGTGCTGGACAGCACCGATATTTCAGACAAGAAATTTAGAACTCCATCTCAAGAGCTAATCGGGTCATTCACAATGGAAGATGTGAGGCTGATGTATAAGTTTCCGGAACCTCAGGCGACTTATAATAAGAAATTTCTGGAAAATTTTGCCAGAGAACATGCGAATTTGTCAGAATGCACACAGGACTGGACCAAAAGAGATGAACCATTGAAGAAAAACAAACACAGGCGGACAGTACCAAAAAGGATGTTTTAGACATTGTTCACAAGTTCAATATCCAAGTGGGCAATTTGACATAGTTTCTACCACAAGATAGGGTATGTGAGTTTTCCAAATTATCCCCTATAGAGCTTTTAGAAGTTACTGAAAAATCTGTTGGAGATCAAGAGCTCTCAGGGAGACATAAAAGCTCTTATTGAGAAAATTCGGGAGTTGAAGAGACTTAAAATAATTGTAAAGCAAAATGAGGAAACATTGACCAAATTCAAGAGCAAGAAAAAGATGTGGAGCGTTTTTGGCAAAGAGAAAAACTACTGCAAAAGGTCGAATCTATAAAGAAGAAACTACCGTGGCTGAAGTATGATAGGAGAAAATGGCGAAGCGAAATCAAGATGAAATTTCAAAATTAATAGCAGAGCAAAAAAAAAGCTCCAATAGAGGAGAATGCACAAATCAGAATGGCAGAGAAGGCAGCAGAGGAGGCGGCTACAGCGGAAAATACTCTTACTAATTGTGTAAATGATAATTTACACAAAGCTAATTTGATTTCAGAAACTGTTCCAGGATATCTCCCACAGGCACATCAACTGCAAACAGAATGGAGGCAAAAAGCAGAAGAAAGAGCAAGATCAATCCAAGGGCTGACAAGATTAAATTGAGACTCTTACTGGACATACTTAGTGAAGCCACACAGTCAGCACAGTGCGCTTAATTGTATCATCAATTCTACAGAGAAGATTGCGCCTACACTTGCCGACTTTGTCTTTTCAGGACAGTTGAATTCTGAAGTCGGTCAACCACATCTTCTCAAAACTATGCTAGATGCCTGCAAGTTTAAAGATCAAGTTCATAAATAGTTAGTTAATAGTCTTTATTTTTAGATTTAGTTTTAATTTTACTGTATTTTAGCCTAGGAAAAGGATGGTCATTAAACCGAATCCTTAATTTTTGTAATAGACTATTTTTAGATTTAGCTAAGTAGTATTTAAACCCTTCTCATGCATTTAGAGAGGGGTCCTGGATCTTAATATTTTTGACTTGGAGATTACATTTCTGTACTCCACTGACTTATATATTTTTTAAAAGGATCACATTTGGTGATTTTATGCGGAATTATCTTTGAAGTGTTGCATTTCTGTACCTTGGAATTTGATTTTGCATCAGAATTACTGGATTAGAGTATCAGATTTCATTTGAAAGCTTTCAAGATGAATAAGGTATTTCTATCTGTTCACTATTGATTTCTTTTGTCTTATGATATTCGCTTTAAAATTTTCTATCATTTATATATATTTGGTTTTCACAACGTTTCTTTTTATATATCATTTCTGAGTATAATTGAAACGTTATCTTTCATAAGTATATATATAGATGGTATACAATGATGAATGCAATATGCTAATACAACTCTATTTAATTTCTTAAACAGAGTTATCTTTATTTTGTTTCTGCACATTTCAATTTAAATGATAATACATTTTTATGGTTATTGTTAAATTGGAACAATCTTAAGTTGTATTCACATATGATTGCCCGGGTTAGTGTTAGAATTTCTTTATCAGTATTTAGTTTAAATTAGATAGTTTTATTTCATTCAATTTAGTCCCATTTCCACTCATCCAAATAAAACCCATCACCAACCCATTAGTTATAAGGAAACTGGTCCTTTAAATCCAGTCGGAGCCACCATACCAAACGGAAAAGGAGCTGTCCTAAGGTCCTGACCGGGTGGTTTTCCCCAATGTTTGAAGCAAAGATTTTCTAGGCTTAAACAGAGAGGAGGAGAGCATGGGGTATGCTATTTCGTCTACCAAGATCAGATTTTCAGCCCACCTACATTACAGGAGCCAAACGTGGAAGAGGATTTTTAGGAATTTCCATGTTGGCAGGTAACTCATTTTGTATGGATGATTGATTGGGGGATGGAGAACCCACACGGAGAAGATGTTCCTCAACACATTTAAAACTCCATGCCTTGGGTGGAGACTTTCCAGTTCTATCCTTACAGTTGCTTGAGGAAAAGCAACATTTGGGAGGGGAGGACTGTAATATTCACAATTCAGCACATAGCTAAATGGAATATTAAAGTTTTGTTTTTATCACCTAGTAGCTAAATAAATGGGTAAGGAAGCCCATGAATATTAAATACATGAATAAAATCCCTCAAATGTGAAAGGGGATAGTCATAAGAACTATATTTCACACCCTTATGTGTGAAAGAGGACATTTTCATGGAGACAAGGTCAAGTTTGACCAAGTCAACAACGCTAGGATAGGAGGTGGAGAGCACTTTGATAGACAACACAGTATGAATGGGAAGAGGGTTATTTGGTGGAGGAAACCCTAATGAGTGGGACCCATGGAGAGAGTGCTTTCACTTTTTAAAATGAGGGCAAGGCATCCATTTTTATTCATGATTCAGATTATTGATTTCATTGTCTGTTTAGACATTATGAATTCTCCTGCTTTTTAGAAGAGTTGCAGTACTGCTTAGCACAATGATTTCTTGTTTAGGAATCCTTATCCTTTATTGAGAGGCCTCTTCAAGGAGTTTTACTAATTTTCCTCACATCCAGGCTTGAGGCCAAGCATCCTCCTTTAGCTACAACATTATTTCTGCAACAAAATAATGTTGTGTTGGAGGGTGTTGTAGTGAGGGTTCACAACACCACTTCCACCACTTTTTTTTTGAAGGAGGAGGCTCTTTTTCCTTTGATATATCAGTTTGGAAGCCCTTGGAGCATATTTCATATCTTGGCACTTGGACAACACTTTTTCTTGCACCTAAAATGCAGTATCCCTCAGTGATTGCGTTATTTTTAGGAGGTATTTGCAATGAGGGATTGCAGTGATTGTTGGAGAGTGAGATCTTCAATGATAGGATCAGCCTTTCAATTGAGAGATTATTGGAGGAGGTTTATTTATATGATCCAGAATCTTCATTCAGCTCCATCCAGTACTATTTCTTGATTTGCAGCTGCTACCCTGCAACTACGAAATTTCTGCAATTTTGCATATTCCAGCCAATCCTTCCCGGATTGACTTGAGGTAGTATTTGGGAGCTTAGATATTCTCTACCACCATTATATCAGCCATACATATGCAGATTTATGATGTTTTTTATTTTTTGTAGAAGTTCTCTTTCTTTGACTGCGCAGTTCTGATCCATAGACATTCTGCTATGCAGCAGTATTTCACTATTCACATGTGTGTTCAGGGGAGGCTTGTTTTCCTTGATGATATGATGTATATTGTACTCATTTGTTGCTGATATATACAATAAAATGGCTTTATGGTTTTCATACATATTGGTATGATATTATCACTACTACTCCATGTTTATGTTTATGTATTGTTGATCTCCAATTTAGGAATACTATAACATATTCCTAAAATTGTAGAAATTCCATATTTTTGGATATTACATATCTACTCCATGTACTTCAATTTTTTCTCAAAACCCCAAGGGGAATTTGTAGAGGAGCCTATCTAGTGTATAGATATGATATAGATCTAACGTTTTGTTCACAGATCTGCTCTAGATCTCAAGTGTAATCTACTGCTATTTTAGCCAATAAAAATAGCACTGTCAAGCTTGTTCAGTCAAATATATGGTTGCAGCACCTTACTTTTGAGGGTTTTCTTTATGTAAATTCTTCTATTTTATGTTCTATAACTCATGGGCTTCAATATAACTTTGATTTTCTATTGTAAATGTAAATATTGAGCCTCCATATTGGATTCCTGCTCTTACTTCATTGAACTGCGTTATTTTTGTGTAATATTGTTTAGTATTGTTTCATGTTTCCCATTTGGGATATTACACGAGAAAAAAAAAAACAATACTCTCTTAGAAGTGCCCCCAAAACCCTTCCCAACCCACACCAAGGCCACCTAGGAGTCGAGTCACACATCGGCAATAGTGGTCCCCGAGCACCTACAGTGACCTCAATTGAAAGACAAAAAAAGAAAACAAATGGAGAACGACCAACCCCACAAAATCTTTCTCTAAAATTCCTCCCAACCATCCCCGCCCCACAGCGAGGCCACCAAGGAGTCCACCCTAACAACAACAATGATGGACCTCGATCACCTGATCACCTGTAGTGACATCGATGTGAAGGAAAACTAAGGAAATAAATGGATAGCAACCGACCCCAAAACAACTCTTAAAAATTCCCTGCAACCCTTCCCACCCAGCAGCGAGGCCACCTAGGAGTTCACTTAGACAACAAAAATAGTGGACATCGATCTCTTAATCATCTATGGCAACCTCATTGGAAAGGAAAAGGAAGGAATTAAAAGGAGAATGGCCAAGTCGACGACCTCTATTAGAAATGCCACCTCAACCCTCCCTGCCCTGCACCAAGGCCACCTAGGAGCCCATCCGATCTAACACAGGACCTCAATCGTTTGATCGCCTAGAATACCCTCAATGAAAAAGGCAAAGGAAGGAAATAAAACAAAAATGACTGACCCGGCAACCTCTCTTAAAAATAGCCCCCCAACCCTCCCCACCTCGCACCAAGGCCACCTAGGAGTCCACCCGGACAATAGCAATGGTGGACATCAATCGCTTGATCAACTGCAGCAACCTCAATGCGAAGGCAAAGGAAGAAAATAAATGAAAATCAGGAGGATCGCTACAAAAGGCATGAACATATCCAAACAAGAGGAGGGATTAGGTAGCCCTGCACCCCACACACTCACATATAAGCAACCTAGGAGATTGCCCCACCAACTTACCAACTGGACAATGAATAACTTTCACCTGCATCCACCTCCACACAGAGGAGGGAGGTTGAAGCATTCCCCCTTTAATTCCTTCTTCCAGATATAGCCCCCACCATCAACGTAGAAAGCCTCCTCCCAATTGGACCACAATGGCATACGCGATCAAAACAAGAAATACCCATCACCTTGTGTCTCAACATTACAATTTGAAAGGTTCTACTGTGCATGCAAGATGTAATGAAAAGGAAAACCACCTGATCAAACATATGGGCCACCGCATGTATCAAAACCTCAAAGCCAACGCAGGGACATATGACGTGCAATCTAAAAGGAATTCTAAACCTTAATTTTACAACAAGGATAACTGATCGTCACATCGCCCAATAGAAAAAGCAACCAAGAGGGGAATATTACAACCAAAAACCTTCCACATTCATCTTAAATGTATGTATCTAAACCCACAATGCTGACATAGAAAGAGTACAAGCATAAGAAACTGACACCATAAAGAGCCAAACAATGAAGAGGAAAGTCAACTCAAGGAGCCGCTGTTACACAAAAAATTGTCACCATGACATTTTTCTGATTGTATGAGTTCATTAACAGTCATACATGCCTCCTCTACAAGTCTTACAACCTTTACTCCTCATTTCAAGCCCTAAAACAGGAGGAAAAACCCTAAAAATCTCTGAAACTTTGGGTACGCAGGTAACATGAGGCCTGCTTGCGTTCCTAGCTTGGGTACGTAGATAATACACTGCTTACCTGTGTTTTAGAATCCAATTTTCCTTTGCAATGCTTGCGTGCCCTCCTCAAAGTCAAAAAGGCGAGAAAGTAAAGTCAAAAAAGTGGTTTGAGGTCAATTATAGAAGGTTCTAGATGAGAATTTTTGGGGATGAGTACGCTTTGATAAGGTGCATGTATCCCTCACCTTAAGGAACTAATCCCTTGATGTGAGGATTCTATCCCTTTGAAGGAGGATTCTATCCCTTAAAAGGTGGAATCCTAACCTCCTCATCTGCTCTATAAAAGGAGGCATTGGGTATTCTCAAATGGTTAAAATTTTTGGGTTAAGCTTTTGGAGATTGAGATTTTGGGGATTGAGAATTAGAGTTGAAGCTTTATGTGTGATTGATTTGAAGTGTTGTTGAGATTTAGACTTCTTTCTGCTGAGCTTTTGAGAGGAAATATCACATACCTCCTTGTGCTCTTGGAGGAAGAGTGAAAGACTTATCAAAGTAGAGGAGATTCCTGCTTCGGACCCCGGGAAGGCCTTTCGAACATCAAGGCTAAGGTTGTAAGGTGCTTTTGCTATTTTAATATTAATACAATAAAGTTTTGTTTTTCTCAATAAATTTTCGTTCGATTGTTTATTTCAATAAGCTGTCGTTTGATCGTTTATTTCATAGATTCCTTGATCACTATGATAGGTATGTTTTATGATTATTTGTTATACAGGTGCTATTTAATATTTGCTTGTTTGTGATTGTAGGTTGATGAAAGACGACACTTTCTTGCGACAAAAGAACTCTTGTTGCGATGAAAGGATTATTGTTGTGACGAAAGATCTCTTGTTGCGACGGAAGGATTTTGGTGCGACGGAAGCACTACGACCGCAAATAAGCATTTGGATCTAAGGTAGGATCGACACCTTCATAGCATTTATTTGTAAAAAGAATATATCTAGATAAAGACAGCTTATTTGTTCGTTTGTTGCTAGATTGTCTTCTGACACTAGGGAGATCGGTCTTGTCCGCAAGAATGATTTATCCGGCCAACAAATTGGCATCTCCACTAGGGAAAGAACTTGTTGTTTTTGGTTCTCTTTTATTTTGATTTGAGGAAAAGTTTTTCCTAGTTTTTGATTGATGGATATCTGCCTGGGTAGCTTCGGTTTTCTCTGTTTTTGAAAATTTTGAAATATTTTATGTTTTTCTTGAACTTTTCTGGGGACCGCACTTTGTTCTTTTGCATAGTGTGGGAAGTTTCACACTTTCCTTGAGTTAACAATGCAGGACCGCACCTATTACTTCTGGGAGCCTGCGGACCCTGTTAAAATTTTGGAAAAACTCTAGATTTATTTTTTCAAGTTTAGTTTAGATTTGATTTAGGATTTTTAGCATCTACCCAGATCTATATTTTTCTGTCAAAAATCTCTTGTTTTTGAATTTCTTTCAGCAATTTTTCATCTCATCAATCTCCATTAAGTTAATTGGGTGTTTTGAGTCTCTTTTTGAGAAATTCTTAATTTGATTTCCTTTGGTCATTACTTGGAGGTTTGTCTCAGTATTTTCACAATTTTGCATCTTTTTGCTTTTGTTTTTTCAAAAAAAATTTCCCCTCATTCGTCGGGGGGAGGGGGCGGGGCTAAATTGTGTATGAGTGTTAATCGCCTTTGAGTGTTTTTTGATCTTTGGAACTCTCACCCGATTTTCTTGACTTGAACTTGATGGGTTCTTAGATTACATTAGAATCATATTGTGTTTGAGAATTCTCTTGCATATATTACATTTGCATAATTAGAGTTCTCATTTTTAGAATATAAATGAAAAATGTGCATAGATTACATTTGCATACTTTTCATGTGAATTGTGCATAGATTACAACTGCATAGTTTACATTCTGAAAAATAAATCATAGATTTAGATCAATTTTCTTTGATTTGAATTTAGATGATTTTATTCTTGTTTTAAAAACACAAAAATATAAAAATTATTTTGGGATTGATTTGCATTAGTTTTTCTTAATGAAATTAGTGCATCAGATAATTTGTTATTTTTTTCTCTTAGTGATCAATTTTTTGCATTCTTGGAAGTGTATGGAAACTCTCTCCTTACTTTAGTTAGGATTCATCGAATTGAAAATATTACATTATCATATTCGATTGCATTCAATTTTGGGTCGGGTCATAACACCATTGGTTTCATATCCATTTACCCTTTTGAGTAATAACAACTTAAATAACACAACGCTTAATTAAAATTCATGTAGTAATTTTTACATTTTTAGGGCTCTTTCCACCAATATAGCTCAGGATTAGTGCTTTGGATAGGTTGTAGTTAACTTTCCAAAGCAACAAAAACAAACAAGTAGATAAATCTTGCGGTAAGAAATAAATCCAATTGTAATTGGTATAATCTGGGAATCTTTTCTTAAATAAGTCAATCACGAGATCATGCCCGAACCTTTGAGACAATCAATTCTGTTTCATTAGGGAAGATAGAATATTTGGCGTGCATTACAAATGGTAAACCTTGGATTAACCATTGTCGAGGAGCCTGGGGTCACTTGTCGGAAAACCTCGGATTGACCATGTCGAGGAACCTTCAAGGGGATTGAGCTTTGTTACTCTGCCCTTGCGTGTGGAATCGGATCGTAGACTGTTCCTCCAGTTGTATTTGTTGTTGTTGGTAACCTTAGTGTCCATAAACTTAAGATTATTTCCTAAGGTGACGGTGAAGGAAAGATCTCACTGTACCTGGAGCAGACGTCAACTAGACTCACTTGGACTCTCTGGGGGGTTTCTCTTCACTCAAGATGGTTTTGTGAAGAAACTTGTGCCAGTATGTTTCATTAAGCAGGTTGTCGGGGTAACTGTTCCAACTGCCCTTTCTGTATTAAATTCTACGATGTTGGATTTCATCACTAGCTAGTGTTTTTAGTACGAGAAGTTACTGTTTGTGTGTGGTTTGACTCCTAGATTTGATAGCGTGTGTTAATTTGTTTGTTTTTACTTTTAGAGACCATAGGTGTGAATTGTGAATTTTAATTGTTAGGTGTGAATTGTGAATTTTTAATTTTAGTTTTAAATTGTTAATAAAATTCACTGAAGTTGAATATAATGGCAACTGTTCCAGAATTTACCAACCAAGGAAACCCTCTTAATGAGAATCCTAGTATTTTCCTTGCTTTGGAAATGTTGGTGCTCCTTATATGGCTACTTTGTCATTACCTGTATTTATAATAGGTTTACCAATATGGTTATTTTCAACTTCGTTGGCCCCGAATACTCCAATTGTTCCACCTCAACCGGATGCTTCACTTCAACAGAGTTCACTATCTCAACATCACCAACCTTCTGTTGACCCTTTACCTTCTTCACCTAATATTTCTTCCTCCATTTCTTCCTCTTCACTTGGTAAAAGTCTTAACGCTAGTAACCAGGTGACTATGAAGAAGAAGAAAGGGAAGAAGAAGAAGAAGAAAGATAAGAAATAATTCAACCAACCAACCATGGCTGTAAGTGTTAGTTGTGTTGAGAAAACCTCCAACATGCATCGTAAACCCAAATACCCTTGCAAGCTTTGTAAGGGTGACCACTTCCTTATCAATTGTCCTAGTATTTCTAAGGTCTTGGAAGTATGGTTAGAAAAATCTCATCAAATTTTCGTTGATCCATCAACCAATGATAGTCAGGTTCCTGGGAAAAAGGGTAAAGTTAGGTTTCCTTGTAAGTTATGCAAAGGGAGTCATCAAAATCACATTTTCCCTCACATGGATGAAGCCTAAAAATTATTGGAAAATATTACTATTCTAGAGCAAGAATTTCCAACTGGTTACCGTAAACTTTCTCCCAACCTACCGTCAACTGAAGGAGTGATTGATCTAATTTCAAGTACAGTCGATCCCACTCTTCCATTGGAGAGTGAAACTCATATCACTCAGGTTGATGATCCATTAGTTGATGAAGTGGTTGATTCGATTTCACATTCGGCCGATCCCATTCTCCCTGTAGAGAGTGAACTTCATACTGCTCAGGTTCTTCTTGTTACATCAGATTCTTCTACGCCAGGGGGAATTTTACCTGTTTCTACAGAACCCCCTCCAAGTACTGAGGTCTTTTCCTTTGATTGGAATAGACTGAAAAAACCTCGTCTTCCTTCCTCTATCCCTTTCCAAATCATTGTGAAGTTAGGTGTTAGGGACATACACTACACACAGGTAGATGAAGGTGCTTCTGTTAGTATTTTATCCTCAATTTCTTGGAAAGCTTTGGGTTCTCCTCAGCTTGTGCCTATTATGTAGAAACTGAAATATTTTAACAGAACCATTAGTGAACCTTTAGGGATCCTTCCTAAGTTTTTTATTACTTTGGAAGGTAAAACTGTCTGTATTGATCTTATGGTAGTTCGAGGACCCTTGGATTTCAGTTTACTCCTTGGGCGAGACTATTTCTATGCAATGAAAGTTGTCGTATCGACACTCTTTTGCGTGATGTATTTCCCTCACAATGGAAATATTGTGACTGTATACCAACTTTCATTCCCTACTCTTGTTTTGACTACCAATAATACGACACCCCTAAATGTTCCTGATACACAAGTGGTATCTACCCCGCCACGGGTTAATTATGTGGCAACTAGTCCCATGTTTTCAATTACCGATGTAAGCAAGCCTCTTACTGTTTGCTCGACTTCCTATGACTTAGATCTGGTAATTGACATGGAAAACTCTATGGGATTATTTGAATGTGATGTTCTTATCCCTTTTGAGTCCCTTGACATTTGTTCCTTCCAGAGAACGATTCTTCCTTCTGATGAAGACCTCTTGGAAGCCATGATCAAGGTGTGTCCATTGACATGTGTTTCTTCCAGTTGGATGCCATAATCAGTGAGTGCGAGGATAGTTCCTTTTACTATGTCAACCTCGTTAAAAAATGAATTAGTGGCCGCGAGGATAGTTCATTTTACTGTGTCAACCTCGTTAAAAAATGAATCAGTGGCTGTGAAGATAGTTCTTTTTACTATGTCAACCTCGTTAAAAAATGAATCAGTGAGTCTTAGGAAAGTTCCTTTTCCTGTGTTAACCTCATTAAAAAATGAATCAGTTGGTCAGAGGATAGTTCCTGTTACTGAGTCAACCTCATTAAAAAATTAATTAGGTATGAGGACAGTTCTTTTCCTGTGTCAACCTCATTAAAAAATGAATCAGTAGGTTATATAGGTAAATTGTAGAAAATAGATACGAGGATAGTTTCTTTTATGGTGTAAACCTCATTAAAAAATGAAACATGTAGGTGAGGATAGTTCCTGTTACTGTGTCAACCTCATTAAAAAATGAAACACGTTGCCATGAGCATAGTTCTTTTCCTGTGTCAAGCTCGTTAAAAAATGAATCAAATCCTCCCCTAACTGAGTCGAGTCTTTGACTAGATCTCGTAAATGTTAAGTCATATATATAGGTTAGTTATTTCAGTTTTTTGCATAATTTTCTTATAGTTTTAGGTCAGATCTTTCATATGATCTCGTAAATGAACCTTCATTCCATCCAGGTATTAATTACCAGCAGTGTACTTAGTTGAATGAAATGAAGCTGGGGGGCATGCACTCTAGCAGTTACGCTTAGGGGGCATCAAGCACAATTTTCTCTCTGTTTCAAGCTTGTGTAAAAATGAAACCACTCTGAAGCATAGTTTTTCTCTGTTTCAAGCTTTTGTAAAAATGAAACCTATCTTGAGTCAATTTCGATTATTTTCAAGACTCGTTAAACTCACGAAAATCCCGAGATTATTTTGCTATCTTTCATTCTCGTAAAATACATGAAAATGCCGAGTTCTTTCTGTATTTTCCTGCTTGTAAATTAAATTGAAAGTCGGCAACATGAGTACATTTTTATCCCTTTTTTGAACTCGTTAAAACTTACGAGAAAAGTGAAAACCATGAGTACATTTTTATCCCTTTTTCGAACTCGTTAAAATTTATAGAAAAAGCAAAACTACTGAGTATACTTTTATCACTTTTTCGGACTCTTGAAAATTACCAGAAAGCAAAACCCTGGAGTCCTCTTTTTAGCCCTTTTCAGACTCTAAAAAATTGAAAAGATTTCCGAGAACTTGATTATTCGAACTCGTTAAAGTAAATGAATGATCGTCCCTTCAGTATAAGTTTACCCCTTTTATGGACTGAAATGGACTATTTACGAAAAAGGTATACGTTGACTAATTACGGTCAATAGAGTTCTCTCCCGCATTATTTTATACCTTTTCAAGCTCGAGAGACTAAATTTACGAAAAAGTACACCCATGGAGTTTCCTTAAGTTTTTTCTTCTGACTCCCTAAAATTGAAAAGCACTGAGTTTCTCCTATACTAGACTCATTAAAATTTAACAGTAAAGGACCTCTTCAATTTCAAACAGGAACGAACCACTGCTTCTTAGGGTTCGAATCTTAAACTAAGTTGGACTCATCCGAAGGATGAACTTATAAACAAGCAAATGTTATCCTCCTCAAGCTTGTCAAAAATAAAGAGGTACTTGCCAGAAATGGTGGGGGAAAAGAGAGAAAAATGAACCTGTTGGTTACATTTTGATTATTTGGAAAACCGTTAACCACTCTTGAACATGACACTTTTGTTCACCTGAGTTGGGAAATCCTTTACCTAACAGTTAATCAAACCATATTGAAAGTCTTCAGCTAGTTTCTAGGTATTAGCTTTGGGTCAATTGTCACCAAGCCATCTGCAGTGTCGTTATGTGTTCAAAAGGACAGTTCAAATAAACCATTCATCTGCAAAATATCTGTCATCCATTTTGACCATCCCTGAGTCAATCCTTGCCGATATATTTTCAAAACTTGACCTATGATTTCGTGTTGTGGGCTTGCCTACAACAGATCACTTTCTATCGACGAAAACTCATTATCTAGGAAGTTGACCTAGAAATCGTTAGTACCTTGAAATCTGCATGCCTCAATGGCAGGTTTCTCACCTTCGACGATAGGTTGCATCATTGAACTTCGATTGAATGATTCTATGAAATGTTCGACTTCAGCTCATTCATTCACATTTCATGGATTGTACTGAGTACTTTAAGAGCCATTAACATTACTGGTGGTTTCTCTCACACTTGTTAACAGTTCGAATCATTGACTGGTAATCAAGTGGTTTCTACCATGTTCGACCTCAACACATTTAATCGCATGGATAGAATCATACTAGTTCGGGAAGCAGAAATCAAGACCCTGGATCTAGTTTCTACCATCCAGGCTGTGAGGAATTTTATTATTATACAGTGTACTATTCATTACAGATGGTTGCGCCCATGCTGTGTCTACACTATTGATGTAATATTAAAATCATTTCTGTATCAGAACAAGTCTAGTTAGTTTTGATCTGAGTATGGGAATGCCTACCTCAGAGATGATATATATATATATATATTTTGCATTGAATGATTTTACAGGTTCCAACTGGGGTGTCCACAGGATGATCCTTCAAATGATAAAGTACTCCACTCTTCATATATGACAGAATTCATCTTCATCTATTTCAGACTTCGCACTTTAGGGGGCAATCTGTTACACTAAAAATTGTCACCTTGACATTCTGCTGACTGTATGAGTTCATTAACACTCATACATGCCTCCTCTGCAAGTCTTACAACCTTTACTCCTCATGTCAAGCCCTAAAACGGGAGGAAAAACCCTAAAAATCTCTGAAACTTTGGGTACACAAGTAACACGAGGCTTGCCTGCATTCCTAGCTTGGGTACGTAGGTAATACACTGCTTACCTGCGTTTTAGAATGAATTTTTCCTTTGCAATCCTTGCGTACCCTCCTCAAAGTCAAAAAGGCGAGAAAGTAAAGTCAAAAAAGTGGTTTGAGGTCAATTCTAGAAGGTTATAGATGAGAATTTTTGGGGATGAGTACGCTTTGATAAGGTGCATGTATCCCTCACCTGAAGGAACTAATCCCTTGATGTGAGGAGTCTATCCCTTTGAAGGACGATTCTATCCCTTAAAAGGTGGAATCCTAACCTCCTCATCTTCTCTATAAAAGGAGGCATTGGGTAGTCTCAAATGGTTAAGATTTTTGGGTTAAGCTTTTGGAGATTGAGATTTTGGGGATTGAGAATTAGAGTTGAAGCTTTATGTGTGATTGAGTTGAAGTGCTGTTGAGATTTAGACTTCTTTCTGCTGAGCTTTTGAGAGGAAAGATCACATACCTCTTTGTGCTCCTGGAGGAAGAGTGCAAGACTTATCAAAGTAGAGGAGATACGTACTTCGGACCCCGGGAAGGCCTTTCGAACATCAAGGCAAAGGTTGTAAGGTTCTAATGTTTTTTTAAGATTAATACAATAAAGTTTTTTTTTTCTCAATAAATTTTCGTTTGATTGTTTATTTCAATAAGCTGTCGTTTGATCGTTTATTTCGTAGATTCCTTGATCACTATGATAGGTATGTTTTATGATTATTTGTTATACAGGTGCTATTTAATATTTACTTGTTTGTGATTGCAGGTTGACGAAAGACGACACTTTCTTGCGACGAAAGAACTCTTGTTGCGACGAAAGGATTATTGTTGTGACGAAAGATCTCTTGTTGCGACGGAAGGATTTTGGTGCGACGGAAGCACTACGACCGTAAATAAGCATTTGGATCTAAGGTAGGATCGACACCTTCATAGAATTTATTTGTAAAACGAATATATATAGAGAAAGACAAACTTAGTTGTTCGTTTGTTGCTAGATTGTCTTCTGACACTAGGGAGAGCAGTCTTGTCCGCAAAAACGATTTATCCGGCCAATAGAGAGTGAATTCGACATAATTCAAATCCAAAGTATGATAGCGACAATGAGGCCCAAATCCTAGAGACTCTCTTGATCAATAGAGAAAGCCAAATTGAGGCTTTGAGGGTAGATCTAGAGAGGGCTAGAAACTTCAATCACTTCTTGCAAATTCAAAATAAACAGATGAGTGTCCACATGGAGGTATATGAGACACGGACCATCAAATAAAAAAAGAGGCCTCCAAGGCACAATTTATATTGGAAGAACTCATGGGAAAGTTCAATGATAGCGAAGATGAAGATCAGCCCAGAAGAAAGAGGCCAAGGACCATGGGACTCAAAAGAGCCCTTGAGAAACAAAATGAGGAAGAAGCTGCCCTTCTCCAATCTATTCCTCGCTACTTTGTTCACCTAAGAGATATAGAACAATCTAGAAGAATGGCTCGAGAGGGTGAATTATCACTTGGAAAAGAAGTTGGAGAAGGCCAATAGAGATTTGGATCTTCAAAGGTGGATGATTAGGCACTATAAGAAGCTCAATCAGTTTGCCTGACGGAAATTGAAGGCCACACAGGAAAAACTCAAGGAAGCTCAAAGGAAGCGTCCGGCACCAAAATTGAAGAAATATACCTCAAAGATCCAAATTTTGGCCTCAGCTTCATAGCATGTTTCTGAAAACCCTTGAGGTTCATGCTCACCAAACTTGAGTGAATTTCAACAAGTTTTGGGTTTTTGTCATTTTTGGGTTTTTAGCTAAAACTCATGGGCATCGCCATTTCTATTTGGGGCATCCTCAAAGGATGAAAATGGTATCATTGGATTCCATAATTTTAGGGGCATCTACTCATTGATTTTTAGATCAATTTAAGATGATTTTCTCCCCAAAAATGGAAAAAAACACTCACTTTTTCCACACTCTGCCCCGTTTATCAGCAAGGTCTATTTTTTGGGTTTTAACACACAGGTCAGATTTTGATAGACTTCTAGTGATCAGTTTGGAGAAAAATAAACATTTTCAGAAAATAGACATTCATAGCTTTGCAGCAAGCCATCACGGGCCTCATTTCGACATTGGGAAGGCCTCCAAAATTTGTTGCCAAGACATAGGACTTTCTGTTGATATATTTCTTAAGTAATTTTGTAAAAAATGAACCTTTCTAAAGTGACTTCTCCTCATGTGCGTTTAGCTATTTTTGGGCATGATTAGTTATGAAAAGTCAATATATTTTCCTTTTTTAGCATTTTTTGAGATATTTTATTAGATATTTTGTGCCTTGGGCTTTGCAAAGCCTCAAGGACAAAATCAGATATTTTGGATAGGCCAATAAGATTGCAAGTTGAACTAGGAGGTTTTCCCTCATCTTGGCCTATATATTTCAAAGGCTGTCATTGTAAACAAGGCTGACCTTGATGAATAGAAGCAATTTATTGTTATACAAGCTTGGAAGAAACACGTGTCTCATGTATTGGATAGTTTCTTGAATGTTTTTGGATGATGAAGGAGGTCTGTTGTTGGATTCCTTGACTTGGTAAAATGGTATAGTGTCCCTCTCTGTTATGCTTCTTAGTTTTCATTCATAATTCCATTTTCTTGCTTGCTATAAGATAGTAGAGAATAGATTTGAGGCATGCCCTTGGAGGCACCTCAAGTTTCTTGTTTCTTTATAGCTTCTATGTTTTCTTCCTTCTTAGTCATATCAAAGAATCCTTGATTGCTCTTTGATAACTGAAGAAATTGTTTTCTTGTTTCATTTATGGTTTTATGCGTGCTAAGTATGATTCACGGTATGCCTTACTTACTCATGGCTAGTCATAGCTCCACCTCTGAAACCTTTCTTTGGTTGAATAGATTGTCATTTGTTGAACCAAGGAGGTCTTGTACTGATCTTGCCCTTTGCCTAAAACTATGCAATCTTGCTTCAAAGTGCCCAATAGCTTGAAATACTATGCTTAGGCATTTCCTCATTGTGATTTGAGTTGTTTGTTTGTCTTAAATGTATTTCCCCAAAGTCTGATAGCCATCTCCTAAAGTTATAGAGTCATATATCTCTATGCATGGCTTGAATGTTTATTTCTATGCATTGATCAGTTTATAGTTACATTTCTCATGATTAATGGTTAGCCCTACCATGTTTATGTCAACTATTAAACTATTTATGTTTGAAATCCTTTTTTCTTCACAAATTTAATGCCATCCCACTCCATTTTACCCAAAGATCCATTTTACCTCGAATCAAATCGGCCCTTCAACAACCTTGTATCACCATCTGAAAGCTTTCTTGACCTTTTTGACCCCATATCCCAGTTGATCTGACATATTTTTACCTATCTTAGTCTTTTATCAGTTCATCCCTCACAAACCTAAAACTAAAACTAAAAACCTACTTCATAACTAGCCTAAAATTAAGAACACAATAAGCAAACACACAGATATCCATTACACAAATAGAGAGAGCCCTCTCTGATTCCAGGAAGGCTAGGTTCTTGGGCTCCAAAGACTGGTTTAATGTTACACTGTCATTTGGCTTGCCAATCATCCAAATCACGGGACACTGAAACATTCCTGCCTCATGCCTTGCATGGTTTTCGAGGCCAGGAATTGCATTTAGTGTAGAATTTATTACACTTCAATCCTAAAACTCTTCCACCTCCTCATTTCTTCTATAAATAATCCTGAAGAGGGTGAGATACAGGTTGGTTGATTGCTCACTAATTGTAATACATAAACTCTCTGAAATAATACATAGTTCGTCTGAAGTTGAGCAAGGAATTGAAGTCTTGGAAGCCTGATGATGTTGTTGCATGCTTGTTCTTGAGAAGGCTCTATCATTGGATCCATGAGCTTGGTTGTTGGTTAATTATTCTGAATTGTTTAATGTTTTCTCCTGTTTTAATTTTGTTCCATAAATGCTTACTATAGTAGGATGAAAATTTTAAGCTAATAAATGACTCCTACAAGCACCTTAGACCTGTTCATCCTTCACTATTTTGTGTTTTCTTCTGTTGAGGTATTTTAGAGTCTTCAATCTCTCTCTTTAGTTCTCATTCTTGTTTATTTCTATAATAGTTCAAATAGTTGGTTTCAGCATGATTTATGGTTATCACTACTTTTCTACTACCACTTGAAAGATGTTATTGAAGTCTCCTTTTGAATTACCATTGTTTTAAGTTAGCCAAGGAGGTCTATTTTGATCAGGTCCTTTGTCCTTGCTTGAACAATTTTTTTGAAGGTTTTTGTAGTTGTGACCATAGATGTTTTTAGGTGTTCCCTCTTCTATGACTGCAATTATCAGTGAATATTTTATGTTTTCTAAGTCATTTGAAATAAAATCTTTGAGGAAACAGGATGTGCTCCAGAATCTTAGATTTCATTTTAAAAGTTGTTTTGAGATCATTATTTGCTTAAAGTGCGGTTTGTAGAATTCATGGTTAGCCCTGTCTATCAAATACCTCTTTATTGTTCAAGTTATGTTTTCAAATTCCCTTTGTTGAGAATTCAAACTCTCTTTCCAAATCATTGATGTCCATCTCATTCACAAAACCAAACGATCCAATGCCCAAATTAGATTTTCCCTTTGATATCCCATATCCATTGATTTGTTTGTTATGACCTCTTCTTGACTCCATTGCCCAATGAATCTAGCATTTCCCCTTTCTATTTATCTTTCCTAGACCTTTCATGTTTTTCTATGTCCTTCAACCAATCAAAAAAACAAACACTTGCACTTAATAACTAGTCTAAAACCAATACCCAAAGCACACAAGATAAACTTTTGCTAAAACATTTGAGAGATCCCTCTCTGAGAACAAGAGGACTAGATCCTAGAACTCTAAAGATTGGTTCTGATGTTGCCTTGTATTTTGATTTTCCAAACTATCAAAACAAAGGACCCCAACATAATGGTGATCACGGTGGGACACTGAGTAAAAACTTTAAAATAAAACACTCATTGTCCAGTACAACATAAGTAAATTTCTTCAAGCACTACCAAGCATAATGGAAATCTTGATATGACTTATTTGAATTAGTGACAAACTAAGTAACCCTTAGGATTCTCATAGAACCTTATCAAACCTTGAAGGAATCAGTTACCAAGCCATAAGAGTGAACTCTATATATTTTTGGCACCTTAGCTAAGTGTTAAATCAGATTTAGGACACTCTCATAACCCATAAGACTAAAAAAATTCAAAAAAACCCAAAATCATTTCAGTTTGGCTTCATAATAAACATGGTGATGGAACCATCCAATATTTTACCTTCATAGAAGCTAAAAAGCTTCCACCTGGCGATTCCACTAGCCCCAGTAGGCCTATTACTCATCTAGGTCTCCATATCTCTTTAGGACTATGTTAACTAGCCTTGAAGAAGTTTAGAATCCTAGTTCCATACTATATAAGACATTGCGAGAGGTAAAAACTTCCAAAAAACAGTCCCTAAAAACGCTAACCTCTCATTTTTGAAAAAAAACTTGGCTTCACATAGGATCAACACTAGATCTCATCCAGACCCAAATCCTCTTTTAATAGTTGACAATCCAGCAAGAATTCTGTGGAAGACTTCTAAGTCTGGAAAATCTGCTGCTAATAGGAGCCTCTTAAGAACAAAATCTGTCCCTGAAAACCTTGTTGTCTTAGAGGATTTACACTTTGCTTTACATCGTACAAAGAACATATTTAGAACTAGATCTCAAGGTGATTTAAACCAAACTGATCTTGACATTGCAGATTTGTGACAGAGCTTTAGTAGAGAAGCCTCACCTTCCACTCCTCTTGATTCATAGCTTCTTCACCATTTTGGCCTTATCCATAACAAATCTACTCAAAACCAGTTTGTTTGCCCAAGTGTTTCTTCCACTCCAATCCATACTACCACTGTTCAAAAACTCCATTCCAGCCCACTTTCACTCTTGTAAATCCACCTCATGTAAATCCACCTTTCTTTCCAGCCATGGCAACATGGTATGCCTCATTAGTGTTACCACAACCTCTGCTTCCCTTACCAAATGAGTACCAATCCAAAATTCCTCATTTCACTAGAGAATAGTCTACAATAGCTCAACATCATGTAGATAGGATGGAAGATGCTTCTGATTACATGGAGATAGAAGAGGAAACCATTAAGATGGGGATCTTTGCCCAAATTTTAGGAGGAGACGTAAAGAAGTGGTTTAAAAACTTACCTCCTAACAACATCAATGATCTCCTTTCTTTGCATCAAACATTCATCAACAAATGGGAAATGAAAAAGAACCCTCTCCAATACTAGCAGAGTATAGTAGTCTCAAAAGAAATCAAGGGGAGAGTGTTCATGACTACTCCACTAGGTTTAACAGTGTTTATAATGCTCTTCCAACTCACATGAAACCTCCCCAAGGCATGGCCTTAGTAAGATAACCTGAAGGTTTTGATGCTGAAATGGCCTATCAACTAAGGGAGAGAGATTACTTAACATTAGAAGACATGCAGAAGGGACCTGTGAGCGTAGTAGAAAACATAATTGAGAAAAGAAATAGGTTGATATCAAAGAATAAGGTAACTTATAAATATGACATTGCACCCTCAACCTCAACTTCTGACACTATAATTGATAACCTGTTGAAGGTAATGGAGAGGATGCTTGAGAAGATCAACTTGAACCATAGAGTGCCACCAAGAGAACCTCAAAACAACCAAAATAGAAATAGAAATCAGAATTATAGAAGAGAAAACAATCAAGATAAGCAAAAAGAAAATGACCAATAGATTAGACCTCCCTTCCAACAAAACTATGTATATCAATATGAGGAAGATAGGAAGACTGAAAGGTTGGGAGCAGGTCATGTGAACTTGATTGGATCAGACAGTGGGGATGATGTTTTCCTCATTGAAGAAGAGCAAGGTTTCTTCTCTGATCGAAATACAAACACCTATAAAGATTCTGATGATTATATATTGGGGTTTGAAAATGCAATCATGGAGGTGCAAGAACAATATGATCTTAGGAGAAAAAGAAACGTAGAAAATTCAAAAGATAAGAACACTGGCACTGCTGTTAAGAAAAACGCAAAAAGTCAACCTAAGAAGACAGGAGAGAAACCCAACATTTTGGCTAAGAATGTTAGTATGAATCTTTCGTCGAAAATAAGACCACTTTAGCTATGCATAAAAAATAGCCCTAACATCAATTATGGCTGCCAATATCTTTAAATATGTAGTTAGTTGATCCAAATAAAGCTGCACAAATCTAGATCTATGCATAAAAGACATTAAGCAGTGAAAATAAAATGTTGCTCCATGCATCCAATAGATAAGATAGGAACGATATATTTGAAATAATTTTTGTATTAAAAGGGGCACCTGAGAGGAAAACAAGAAAGGTGTTTCCAATTCTCCTCAATGGGATGGGTTCTTGAAAGTCCTCATCATTTCAGATATAAACCTTCTCTCTCTTGTTGGTGTAGAAAACCCAGACAAACATAGAACTCAAAGGGAGCTCACAAATCAAATGATGGAAAATGTGACGATGATAATGGCTCAAAGTGAGACCAAGAATATAGATCCAGAGTGATCTAATGCAATGAAAGGTGACAAATGAATGGGAAAACCCTTCTATTTATAACAAAATATTAGGGCGGTCTAGAACTTGGTGCATGAATAAAATATTATTAACCAACTTCTAGAACCACCTTTTGGGAATATTTTATTATATTTGTTGGAGGGAAAAGGATTTTGACTTGGGTAAAATCCTTTATTTGTAAATAATAAATAAATAAATGACTTATTTATTATTTTAAGGAAATGGTGGAAATATAATTAAATAAATAATGATTTATTTAATTATTTATAAATGATTTAGTCAAATTTAACTAGGAATATTATTTAAATAAGGATTAGATAACTTATTCCTAGGAAATAATCAAATAAATAAGGATCTATTTAATTGATTTCCTTGTTTTGGGTTAAATATGACTATGAATAATGATTAAATAGGTGTTTAACTGATTATTCCTTGAGTAAATATAAGTAAATATAGATTTTTTTATTATGTCCTTTTGGGGTTTCCTGTTTAGACCATAAACAACTTAATAAAGGTGTTTTACCAAGTTATTTCACATAGTGAAAGCAATTTTACTTAGGGTAAAATTGGTCTTACATGGTGTACTTGGGTCCATCTAATGATAAAAGGTTAGATGACAAAAAAATGGTGTAACAGATTGCCCCCCAGCATACGAGTGTTAGGAGCAAATCATATGACCGAAGTACGTTGTAAGAACTCAATCACTAGACATCAAGAGGGAAGTCAGAGAGAGAAATTTAAGGTAGTCTAATGTGCTAAAGGAATAGACCCTGAGGAGACAAGACTTACAGGTGCAACAAGTATCTAGTTTATGAGATGGTACCTGTGCTAAAGGCGGCGGGGGAGGCATACCTATGCTCGCTGAGACAAAGTACAAAAGAATAGTGTGTTCAGTAAACAAGGAACCGAACTATAAAGTACATGCTGGCATAAACATGAGCCAGAAAAATAGAATGATGAATCCCACATACATGTGGTGCCTGGGATAATAGTCAGGACTTATATAATAATATTTGAGTACATGAGATAGAAATACAACCCAAATTCCCCCTATAAAGGAGGAAGGGCTCGCAAAATCCGACTGATACATGAAAATCGAAAAGGCGCTGCAAGCGGCTAAGGCCGACATCATCAAATATAAGGAGCTGCATCAAAGGCTGAAATGAAGAGGTCATCCAGGCATGTGGGGGGCTAACTGCATGGCCACCCCCTCATGAGGGTTGAGACATCTCACACACACCTAGGAATCACCAATAGCTACTGCTGCATCACTGGACCATCAAGTATACGGAGCTCGATCATGGTGAAAGGAGCTGGAGCCAAGGTACACCGCCCTCTGGACCTGTCTTCTGGAGTGAATGAGTTGATGTCGACAGAAGGAGGTCCGCCATAGGTGAGGTAATCAGGGATCCCCAACTAAGGCAAGAGAGAAAATAGTAGAGCGACGAACAGACGGACACTAATGATGATGATGAAATGGGGGATACTGAGTAGCGGATGGACGACTTCCCTTGTTAGAGCATAAAGGGTATGAATGACTTGGCAGCGACTGACACAATATCATGAGGGATAGGGGCCCATGGGACTGAAACCCATAATGTGCGACACAAGAGAGGGACCAAGCAATGAAGGATGGAGGACTATAGTGGGATACAAAGGGATTTGGGATAGACTCCATGAATGTGATGATGACTCAACTCAGATGCTCTAAACAAGGGCAACTCAATGGTGCTGCCACACAGTAAAGGTCCAATGGGGGACCATAAAAACATGAGTACAATAGAGTATCTCATGAAAAAAATCAACACGAACAAGGACAAGTAAAGAGGCAATGTGGTGCCCTAAGTACAAGTGTTGTAAGTGAGGAAATTCGATTTGGAGGAGAGGTGAGTAGACCCTTCATGGACAAAATGTGTCCTGGTGAAGTAGCAAAACATGAAAAATGAACAGATACCCATTTGAGTGCTCGGGGAGAGCTTCCAACGGTGTAGACGGTGTGTCAAATGGGGCTACGGTTTAGTCACAGTGGGCAAAAGAAAAAACAGGGGTTTCTCTTCTAATAAGGCATTTCCCCTCCAAATCCATTCATTTTCTTGTGTAGCTGTAGTGAATGTGGAGAGGAGAGAAGGCCCTAAATCTTACGGCGAGCGTAGCAGAAAAACCGACCATTGGAATCGAAATCCGTCAGGTGCAGGTAAGAGGCCTAATCCTACTCTTTGTTTTTGATGGATTAAAAGTTTAGATTAGGGTCCTAAATCACAGGAACATCCCCTACCTCATCTTTACATCCGGGTCGCACTTTTTGGGGCAAAAACTGCAACCTGGGAAGCAGGTTTGGGCCTGAAAAGTGCGACCTGTCCCAGGATTTGGCCAAAAAGTGCGACCTGTTAGAGGGAGGTGATTTTAGTGCTGTTGTGGGCTGAGATTCAGGTTTTGTGTAATTCAACCAGGGATAATTTTAAGGATGGAAAATTATCTTGAAGTTTAAAAAATTGGCGAATCTCACTAGTCCCTAATATGCAAACTATAAAATGTTTATTGATGTATTTGTAAAATTATTCAAATTTATAATGATATTATATATATTATCTATATAATTTTGGTGATTTTTAATGTAAAATAATTTTATATTGTAAAATTTGGGCGAATCAGTTTTATAAAAAAATGGAAATTGGCGAATCTTTTTTTTGGAAAAACCATGGAAAATTAGCCCACCTGCGAATATTAGCCCTTAAAATTTTCCATGAATTGAATGCAGTTTTTCCTATATGTAGACTGAAAAAGATGATGGTTTTGTGTAGATATGGTAGATATACGGATCAAGTGGAGAGAGAGAGAGACCTGGGTACATTACGGTCATAAATCCAAGCGGATCAGGGTGTCCATTGTGCATTGGCCAGGTTTGCGGTTCTGAAATTTGTGGAGAACCCTTTGATGAGAGTTGGGGAGCCCTTGTTGGCCCTGATTGTTAGTTATTGGGATCCAGATCATGAGGTCTTTATAGTGCAGGGGCACAGGATTGAGCTGACAGTCCAGGATATGTATTTCTTGACTGGTCTCCCACCATTAGGGATGGTGGGAAATACTCAGCCAGTGTTACCGCGGGGGCGTAACATCAAGGAGTTCATAGAGAGACATTTTCAACCAGGTTTTCAAGTCAAAGGGACTCAGATATCGATTGGGGATATAGAGAGGTTGGAGACCCGTGCAGTGGCAGCAGTAGTGTTGCGGATCCTGGGCAGCCAGGCACTCCATCACATCACTGGAGGGCAGATGATGATTGTAGAAATTGTGTTGAGTGGGACCTACTATGGGTGGGCCCAGATGATGTTGGTGTCATTGAAATGACAGTTGTCACTTTGTAAGTGGCAAGTGAACCATGATTGTGCTTATGGGACTATATTGTGCTCCTTATTTTTTGAGAAGATCCCAACCTTGCGACCTCGTGTACAGCTACCTGATGGGGGTCCTAGAGAACCCAAGATGCGTCAGTGGGGGTGACTACTATGCAAAGGAGGAGGAGGAGCAGTCGGACGGGTGTTTCGACCAGAGTTCTTTGCCCATTGGGATCAGATGTTGTTGTACATAGATGACTATCCCTGTAGTGGGATGAGTTATTGGGGAGATCCAGACTTGCCGCTTCTTCTTGGTCGAGTATGGGGGCCTGATGCTAAGTGACAAGTAACTAATCTGTTATGTGAATGTTAAAGTTTGTGAAGAGTATTTACGGTACTGATCCTTATAATTTTGGTATGCAGATGTAGCTCCGGTGAAACCGACCGGATATATGGGACGACCTGCAGTAGCAGGAACTACAGGTGCTAGTGGATCAAGAATGGCACAGAATGAGGAGATGACCGCTCTTTTGGAGGAAATTCATTGTAGATGTGAGGGGCTGCTGACTGGTGTTTCGGAGTGGGGTTGGCAAGACTTAGACGACCAGTACATAGAGCTATGTATTGGGCTACCCTCAGAATGGTGAGGTATCATGCAGCGCATGGCGATGGATGGTCAGACTGTGCATGATCTACGAGCTACGGGATCAGAGCCATTGGCTCGAGATCCTCTAGAGAGTGATTATATGTAGGGCAGGTGGTGCCCCCCAGTGTGTATGTAGGGGCAAGTGGTGCCCCCCATTTTTGAGTTTTGTTTTTTGTAACATGCTATGGGCATGTCATATGTATCAGAGTAGATGGACTCTAAAAACATATTTTATGATATATATTATGCATATGCATTGTGTTGATGATGTGAAATGTTATTCTCATGTGTGTGATAAATGCTAGTCTAGAACATGGTTTGCAATGCTATCTACGTAGTGATTTTGACTTCTAGGTACATGGTTGAAAGTAATGAATCTAAATTCACTTATCAAAAGTTTCACTCGTAAATATCATCTAAACAGGATAGGGTTATGCACACGATAGACACCATTGAGCTGTAAGACAAGAAGTAGAGAATCTAAATGAATGTGCAGATGGAGGATGCGATGAGAGAGGGCATTGGCTAAGAGACCACGTACTGCATCATATTCGGCCTGATTATTGGTGGCATTACCAATGCAGACCCCATTAGAAAGAAAAAGGGTATGCAAGGGGGTAAATATGGCCCAAGCTACCGAGGCTAGATTCCAGGAATAGCGACTTGCCCCATCGGCATAGCTAATATAATGTGTGGAGGAGAGGTCCAACGAAATAGTGTCACAAGACAAGAAATGGGAGGAGGAAGAATAATGATGGCAGCGTGAGTGTAGGGTAGACATAAAACGAAAACTATGGGAGGGATTAGTCTGGGTATGACAGCTATGACTCATAGAACGACTAGAGGGTGATGTATGAGGGCTATGGGAGGAATAGCTGGAGCTCAGGCTACGAAGAACATCATAGATACAGATGGTATCATCCTGGGTATGGGTGGGAAGGAAAAGGTCGAGGAAACCACATGACGCTACAAAGCTACCTAAATCATTAGCATGGGAAGAAAGGCTCACATCCGGATCATCTTGGGGGATGAGAGAAGAACAACTAAAAGGATGGTCAAAGGATGTAGAGCCCAAGAATGTAGCTGAAGGGGAATCAAGCAAAACATACGGAGTGGATTTAGGGGGAATGTACTCCGAGGGTCGCACGGATGATGATAGGTATAGGAGGGGGGCAGCAGGTTCCGACATCTCAACATCAGGGGGAGGAATTTCAATGGTAGCAGGGGGATCCTCGAATTGGCCTGACGCATACTGCGCGAGCATAAGAGAGGCAGATTGATTTTTTTCAACCTTGTACTCGTGAATGACCTCTAAAGAGGCTCGGTAATGCGTGAGGTGAGGAAAATGGTGATAATAATGGCCATGGACACCACAAAAAGCACAGGGTTTGTTGGTGTGAAGAGTCTTTGGGTTCTTAGTTGTAGACGAGGAATAAATAGAGGATTCAGGGACCATAGATTCAGGGAACGCGACTTTAACCATGGGTTTGATACGGGGCAATTCGGGACAAGTATGGGTGGCATGACCGACACCATCACACAAGGCACAACGCTTAACAGCCGGAGGAGGGGTAGGGTCAGGTGGGGTGGTCTTGTATTTGGATGCCCTCTTGCGATATTTTCCTTTCTTTCCCGTAGCTATCACAATAGGGGGATGGTCTTTTTAAGGTGTTGGTGGCACTGTAGTGACGAAAGAAGCTAAGGGAATCAGTTGGAGTGGTGTCAAAGCAAGGTCTGGTTTGGGGTGACCTGGTGGGGTAGCGGTTGGAGGGTCAAGGTACCAAATGGGAATTCCTAGGGTCAGATTGGGGAGGGAAAGGGTGGCCATAATGGGAACAGAATAAACTCTGGGAGGGGGAGCAAGAAAGGGTATCTGACCAGAGGGGTAATGGCTAGGAGGGACGGCGGCAAGATGGTTGAGACTTGTGAGAACCGACCTAGGAGGGTAGAGAGGCTCATGAGTGCCAGCTGTAGGGGACGAGCCAGAAGGAAGAGGTCCAGTTGGCGGGGGCAAAGGTCTAGGAGCAGGTTGCGGCGGGTGAGGTTGAGGTTGCTGACTAGCCGAAGCGGGTCTCTTGAGGTCAGCCCGAGACGATTGCATCATGCAAAAATTCGCTGAGCTGGGATCAGAGACGAGAGGAGGAGGAAGACCAAGGAAGGTTCCAAGCAAGGAGGAGTCTTTGTAAATTTTGGGGGAGACACTGGTCAAAGAATCGACTGTTTTCTTATTGGCTACAGAAGAGATGGTCGACTCAGGGGAGGGTTGGGATTTTGGCTCATGATATGTCAACTGGTCAATAGTGACTATCTTTCCATTATGAGGGAAAAACATCTTGCGATGAACTGCAGATGGGACAGCAGACATGGCATAGGTGTCGCTATGCCCCAACAGAATGTTATAATCAAGAGGGGCGTCGATGACTTCAACGTCAATGCAAACCGTCTTGCCTGCAAGGGTGATAGGGAAATTACGGAAGAGGCCAATGGGCTGGGAGGCATGGCCATCCCATGCACGAAGGGTGATGGTGGAATGGGCCAGCTAAGGAGATCCGAGTTGTTTCCAAACCGAAGCAGACATCACACAGGTATATTCCCCCTCGTCAATGATACACTGAGCTACGTTAGCGTTCCGGATTTTGACTGGGATTTGGAAAGCAACAGAAGTAGGAAGAGGAGGATTATCTGATTGATGGGCATCAAAAACAATCAATTGGTCATCAGCTGGATCTACATTTCCCATGGAGGATAGTAGATCCTTCCTTTGGGAAGGACAAGACTGGAGGAGTTCCATTGTTGAAATGGCTGCAGGAGACTGTGCCAAATCATCTACTATGCTATACGAATGAGCATCTCGACCAGAAGCAGCCTTTGATCGTAATGTGCCCTTAGGAACCTCTATAGGGACCTAAAATTTGGGTTGAGGAATCTGAAAAGGACCATTTGGTGTCGAAAGAGGCTCTATAGGACCTGAAGAAGGTGACTTAGGGACAGACAGAGCGGGAGGTGTGGGGTACTGATGAGACTGAGTTTGAAGGTTAAGGTTGACGGTGAGAGGTTGGTCAGAAGTCATCATGAGAATCTGGTAATCAGAGGAACCAGAAGGGGAATGTTGAGTGTTTACCGGGCATGAGGTGGTTGGGTAGCCACAAATCCTTGTTGAGGAAAAGGATTAGTAAACACGGCTGTTTGAAGAGTAACTGCATTGGGAAGAATAGTAGGGGAGGAATGTTGTCTCCACATGGTGGCCTTAGACTCCCACATCTTCTGCATCTGTGGTAATAGGGGGCAATCGTGAGTGTAATGACCATAAACACCACAACCCGAATAGGGCTTATTGGTGCAAAGAGGCCTGTCCAGCTTGGGCTGAGAGCCCTGTGGTTGGTTAGCAGTGTTAGAATCAATACTTGGAGGATTGGATCCACGATTACCAGGGGCAGATTGATTTTTATTTCCTTTCCTCTTTCTTTGAGAAGAAGGAGAATTAGTCACACCCTGTAGTGCAAATACTTTCCCTAGAGGGGGTAGTAGTTGCGGGTGCAGGGGTTGAGAAGCCAAGGGAGGTGGAGGTCCAAATGCTGGAGGAGTTGGCACACCAGGCTATGGGTAAGGATAAGGGTTAGGATGGGAAACATTGAGGTAAGCAGGAGGGTGGGAAAAAGGAGGAGGCATGCCATATCCTGGATACATGCTACCTGGAGGGGGAAAAGTGTTGGAGGTGATGGCCCCTCCCGGAGGGAAACCATAGCCCATAGGAGGTTGAGCGTAGGTATGTGAAAGAGCTCCAACGATATTGTCGGTAGAGCGAGATGCCCCCGGGGCGTTAGTGCCACCGGGTTTTGGGAGGTTAGGAAGGACGGTATAAACATAACAATATTGAGCATAGATAAGGTCATATTTCAAGGCTATTTGGAGGGAGGCTTCTTCAATTTGAGGGAAGTGGGATGCAACATCTTTGCCAATGGGAGGTAAAAGAGAGAGAAGGAACCAGTCCATATAAACCCGATCTTCAAAGGTGGGAGCGCGACATAAGCTCCTTCTTCGCTGCCATTCCTGGACATGAGCAGAAAGGCGGGTCAAAGGGGATTGATGGAAAGAAGTCAAAAGTTCCATACCAGTGTCGTATCGGAGAGGGAGATGGAAATAAGATAAAAAGGCTTGGGCAATGGTCACAAAGGTGGTATGGGAAGAGGTGGCCTGATCAACATAACATTTAGAAGTGTTGCCAATAACCGTGCGTTGTAACAATCTAAGATGGATGGAATCATCAGTAATGGAATTAGAGGAACACCACATGCGAAAAGATCAGATATGGTTGGAGGGATCTTCACTAGCAAGGCCTTCGAACTTGGGAATGTCAGAGGGGAGCTTGGTTGGCATAGCAGGCCAACTCACATCGTGGCGGATAGGATCGTTGATTAACTGATTGAAATCAGGGAGACTTAGCCCAACCATATAAGGGAGCAAAGGGGCAGTCGAGGTAGTTCCAGTGGTGGTTCCACTAGAAACAGACCCAGCAGTAGGACCGAGGTTGCTAGCGTTAGGTCCTGAACTAGACATGGTGAAGGTAATAGGAGGAGAACCAGAAGAATGGGAAGAACCCAAAGAATCAGAAGAAGAGTCGGAGTGCGGACTCGGGGGAGTACTAACTCAACGACGATGGGAAAGAGTAAGTCGACCAACCAGAGACTGAGGGTGAAGGCCAAGAAGTCTCCAGGACAAACGCATTGGAGGCACAATGATGACGGGAAGAAGAAAAAACCGACAAGCGCAGGGAGGTGCAAAATCAAGTGAGGTTAATGTTGAAACAAGGGTAGAGAGGTGCAGTGTCAATTGATTTTAAATTATTTTCCAGGAAGTATTAACTAGGCTCTTCTTCGCTTAGGTTCAGTGTGTGGCGTGTGTTAATTTTAATTTTTAAACCCAGACATTTTGAGAGTAAAATAAAAAGTGTGTTGCGTAACTAGAAATAAATCTGCAGAGAACAGTAAATAAGACTGAAATAAAAAAAAAATTACTAGCTAACAATGCATCGATCTAACCCAAGAAGGTGGGTCTCTCAAAACTAGTCTAATGAGGGGGGGGGGAATCTAATCAAAACATGTGAATAAGGGGCCAATAGATCTAAGGTCGGGAGGGACAGGGATCTAAAGGAGACATCTGCTGAAAAGAGGTGCAGAAAACAGCAAAGAGGCAGAGGCAAGGTTGCTGCAACAAAGGGGAAAATCAACTAAAGATGGAAGGGACAAGGAGGTGACCCTAGAGGTAAACCCAAACAAAATTATAGGAGGTGATTTGAAAGGGGGAAGAGTTGATCTAGAGGGATCTGAAAATGAGGTATCAAATCTGAAAAGAAGAAGGCTGAAACTCTGAAAATTCAAACGTCTGAAATAGCTAAAACTCGTCCACAAAAATTGGAGGGTACTAAAGCCCTAAGGGGTGAGATTCCCACTTATTTGAGTAGAAAATATCAGAAACATGTCTAAACAGGTGGAGACAAAGGTTGGAAAACCCTGACAGAAGATTCAGACCAACCCAGAAAAATTGCTGGAAAAGTGCAGGTCGTAGGTTCTAACCTGTTTTCAGTCCAGGTCGCAGTTTTTGGGCAGAAAAGTGCGTCCTCCAGTCCAGGTCGCAGTTTTTGGGCCGATAAGTCTGACCTGCAGATCCGGGTCTCTCGATGGCAGATTTAAGAAAAATTTGTCATCTCAGCTGCGGCTGATGTCTGTCACCTATGCAATAGGGCAGAAACACACGGAAGTTAAAAATATGAGTGTTTGAGGGTTTTAGAGGTGAAAAGCACCATAAGAATAGGAAAAACAAAAAACTGAAGAGAAACCCTATAATCTGAAATAGCTGGATATGAAGGAATAGATAAAACGACAGCGGTCGCAAAAGAAATCCCCAGCGGAATCGCCAATTAGTAGTATGAATCTTTCGTCAAAAAAAATACCACTTTAGCTACGCATAACAAATAGTCCTAACATCAATTATGGCTGCCAATATCTTTAAATCTGCAGTTAGTTGATCCAAATAAATCTGCACAAATCCATATCTATGCATAAAATACATTAAACAGTGAAAATAAAATGTTTCTCCATGCATCCAATAGATAAGATAGAAACGATATATTTGAAAGAAATTTTGTATTAAAAGGGGCACCTGAGAGGAAAACAAGAAAGGTGTTTCCATTTCTCCTCAATGGGATGGGTTCTTGAAAGTCCTCAGCATTCCAGATCTAAAACTTCTCTCTCTTGTTGGTGTAGAAAACCCAGACAAACATAGAACACAAAGGGAGCTCACAAAGCAAATGATGGAAAATGTGACGATGATAATGGCTCAAATTCAGTGTTGTGTAACCAGCTCCAAAAATAGAAGAAAAGAGATATCAACGCCTTATAAATAAGCCACTTCGAGGGGGAAACCTCCAATACATTACATAAATGAAAAAATCTTGGATGATCCAATTTACAAAACCTCATTTCTATATATAGGAGTCCATGGGGCCATAATGTAATCCTAGTGGGCCATAATGTAATCCTAGTCGACCTAACAATAATAATTTAAGGGAACAATAATAATAAAATGGGGGTTACAAGGGTACAATAATAACAATAAGGGGGTTACACTAACAACAATAAGGGACTATACTAGTAATATAGGGACCTAACATGCCCCTCTCCTTCAAAAAAGTGTTGTCCTCAACGCTTGAGTAGCTCTGGGTGCTTCTGTATAAAATTCTCATTCTCCCATGTAGAATCTTCAGTGGGTAAGTTCTTCCACTTGATGAGATACTCTGAAATTGATCGATTCCGTAGTTGTCGAGTTCTTGTTTCCATGACCGCTTCGGGTTCCAATATGATTTTTCCTTCCTCATCAAGTTCTGGCAATATTGTTTGAACTGGAAGATTTTCTCCTATAACCTTCTTTAAGCATGAAACATGGAAAACTGGATGTACTCGCGAAGAAGGAGGAAGCTCCAATTTGTATGCCATAGTACCAATCTTTTGCAACACCTTGTAAGGACCATAGTACTTTGGTGATAATTTATTATCCTTCTTTGCTTGCTTGAGGGACATTTGTTTTTATGGTTGTAGCCGTAAAAATACCCAATCTCCTACATCAAAACTTCTCTCGCTACGATGTTGATCTGCCTGTTGTTTCATTCGATTTTGTGCCAAATTCAGGTTATCCTTAAAGAGTTGGAGAACTTCTTGCTGATGCTCGATGTGATCTTCCACTGCTTGAACCTTCGAATTTTCCCTTAAAGATGATGTGATGGATGGTGGATGATATCCATAAAGTGCCATAAATGGGGTCATTTTTGCTGCAGTATGGAAGGAAGTGTTATACCACCATTCGGCAAGAGGTAACCACTTGACCCATTGTGTTTGTTTATCAGATACAAAACAACGAAGATATCCTTCCAAACATTTATTTACTATCTCGGTTTGACCATCAGATTGAGGATGATAAGATGAGCTATGAGCTAATTGAGTACCCAAACAAGAAAATAACTCCGTCCAAAAATTTCCGGTAAAAATGGGATCTCTGTCGCTCACAATAACCCTTGGGCTTCCATGTAGCTTTTGAATTCTGTCCATAAATGTAGTAGCAACTGTACTTGCTTTAAATGGATGAGATAATGCACAAAAGTGTGCATACTTGGTAAATCTATCAACTACCACCATGATGACACTCTTTCCTTCGGACTTAGGTAAACCTGTGATAAAATCCATTGAAATCTCCTCCCAACGTTGACTTGGAATGGATAAAGGTTGTAGAAGTCCCGGGGTCTTAATTGTTTCCACTTTATTCTGCTGGCAAACCAAACATTCGGCCACAAACTTTTGAATATCAGATTTAAGGCCATCCCAAAAAAATTCTTTCTTCACCCTATGGTAAGTTTTTGAAAATCCTGAGTGTCCTCCTAAAGGAGAAGTGTGCAATTTCAGAAGAATCTTTTGTTTTAGTTGGGAATTCTTATAAAGATATAAGCGATCTTTGTACCATAAGGAATCATTTTTCCAACTAAATGTATCAGATGTACTAGCATCTTGCTGCAACTTTTGAATGAGTGTCCATACATCTTTGTCCTTCTTCCATTCATCTCTTGCTTCGGTTATCCAATCTGGTTGGATAATAGAAATGGCACAAAGCAATACTTCCACCTCTTCATTCTTTCTTGAGAGTGCATCTGCAACAACATTAAGCTTTCCTTTTTTGTAGATTATTTGAAAGTCATAACCCAACATCTTTGTGACCCATTTTTGCTGCTCTTCTGAAGATAGTCTTTGTTCCAAAAAGTGTTTAAGACTATCATGATCAGTTTTACCTTGAAGTGTCTTCCCATTAGGTAAGTTCGCCATTTCTTTAGTGCATGCAGTATTGCTAACATTTCCTTCTCATAAATAGGTTTCTGTAAATACTTTCCTTTGATTGGACGACTTTCAAAAGCAATGGGTCGTCCTCCCTGCATTAAAACCGCACCAATTCCATTTCCTGAGGCATCACATTCCATAATAAAGGTTTTTGTGAAGTCTGGCGTAGCTAAGACCGGTGCTAGGGACATTGCCTCTTTAAGACATTCAAAGGCCTTAGTTACTTCAGGAGTCCATGAAAATGCATCTTTCTTCAATAATGTTGTTAGGAGTGCTGCTATTCTCCCATAATTCTTAACAAACTTGCGATAATACCCTGTTAACCCGAGAAATCCTTGCAACTTCTTTATGGTTGTGGGGACTTTCCATTCCTAAATGGCTTTAATTTTGTTAGGGTCTACTTTAACACCCTCGTGAGATACAATATGACCCAGATATTCCACCTCTTGTACTCCAAAGAAACATTTGGATTTTTTTGCATATAATTGTTTCTCATGCAATATTTTGAGCACCCTGTCAACATGTTCAACATGATCCTTCCAAGACCTGTTGTAGATTAGTATATCATCAAACAATACTAGCACAAATTTTCTAAGGAAGGGTTTGAAAATGGAATTCATCAACCCTTGAAATGTAGAAGGTGCATTGGTAAGGCCAAAGGCATGACCAAAAATTCATAATGACCCTCATGAGTTCGAAATGTTGTTTTCAGAATATCTTCAGTCTTCATTCTAATTTGATGATATCCTGAACGAAGATCCGACTTGGTAAAATAAATTGCTCCATGTAATTCATCCAATAATTCATCAATCACAGGAATGGGAAATTTATCTTTAATGGTGAGCTTATTGAGCTCCCTATAATCCGAACACATTCGCCATGATCCATCCTTCTTGTGTACCAATACTACAGGAGCAGAGAAAGAACTTTACTAGGTTGAATTATACCCGCCTCTAACATTTCTACAATCATACGTTCAATTTCGCTCTTTTGGAAGTAAGGATATCTATAAGGCCTGGTGTTTGGAGGAACACTTCTTGGAATAAAATGAATAGCATGATCATGATCACGAATAGGTGGGAGTCCTTTGGGAGTTTCAAACACCTTGGAATGATTTTCCAAGACTTGTTGGATATATGCAGAAATAGATGATTTTGATGTTGGAACTTCTAGTGAGCATAATTGTGCAATTACGCCTTGTTGTTCTTTCTTTAGAAGATTTTTCATGACGTTAGAGCATACTATCCTTCTCAGCCTCCCTTCATTACCCCGTAATTCGACTTCCTTTCCTTCTGAAAAAACATTAAAGAAAAGTTCTTGAAAATTAAAAGCTACCGTCCCCAAAGATTGTAACCATTTTAATCCTAGTACAACATCAGCACCTCCCATAGGAATGGAAAGCATTGGACTAGTCAATACATATTCCCCCATGGTTAGCTTGATATTATGGCATTTTCCAGAGAAATTTATAGTTTCTCCATTTGCAACCATCACTTGACATTCTGGTGCTGGGTATAGGAAACAATTTAATTCCTTGGCTACCTTACAATGAATAAAATTATGGGTGCTACCTAAATCAATCAACACTATTACCTTTTTCTTCTTGATTTGTCCTTATATCTTGAGAGTTTGAGGAGTGGTAATTCCTACCAGTGCATTACACGATATGGTCGGATTCATTTCTTCCTCTTATAGGGTTGGTTCTTGGTGTATATCCTCTTCTTGTTCATTTTCTTCTTCCTCTTCACAATCTATGTAAAATAATTTCTTCTCAGCACACTTATGACCTTTAGTGTATTTGCTATCACAACTGTAGCAAAGCCTTTTTGCTCTTTTTTCTTCCAATTGTTGTGGTGTCAACCTTGTAGGTTGTGGAAATCTAGGCGTAGCAACACTTCCTTCTTTATAGAATTGAGTGGTAGGCTTCCTTGTCGCCATAATTTTACATTCAACTTTTATTGCCAACCTGAATGCCTTCTCCAATGAATCAGGTTCCAAAACGCGAACTTCATGTTGGATGTTATCCTTTAAAGTGCCTATGAAGAGATCAATCCTGTGTTCCTCTGGAATATCAGTTACCTTATATTCAATTTTTGGAAGTCCTCAATGTGCTCCCCCACTAAACCCTTTTGTTTGAGATTTATCAATTGGCTAAAGAAGGTGTTGCTCTTCGTATCCTCATAATGTGCTATCATTTCCTCTGTAAAAATTGACCAAGTGACAATTTTTTTATGGGAGCAAAGCCATCGATACCATACAAATGTATTTTTTTCTAAATGTAAAGTTGCAATGTGTACCTTTTGTGTGTTTTGCATGTTATGGAGATCAAAATATTGCTCCATCGCTAGTATCCATGTTACAGGATCCTTTCCATCAAACTTCCTCATATCCATTTTTGGAATATGGTGGTTCTTCCCGCCAACATTAGAGTTTATGAAATCACGATTAACATTTATTTTGTTCTCATCATGAGGTTCTTCTACTATCTTTTCACCATTAGGAAACATTTCTTGTATCAACTTTTTCAAACCTTCGATGTTTGTTTTTAGATCATTCTTCATGTTTTCCATCTTAACTTCCATGCCAGCTTCCATGCCATCCATCTTCGCTTCCACACCTTTCTTCAAAACTTCAATTTCATTTTTTTTTGCTCTTTGCGAGAGTGAAATTTGTTGCACTTGCTCTTGTAATTTTGATAGATCATGTTGCAATTCTTCATCTTCATGAGTCATAGTAGAGCCTTCTGAAGGCTTAATGGGTGTTGAATTATTTTTATGGGGCATATTTTAGAACCCAATACTGATATCTATTCTACAATATGCCCTTGGAATCAATTAAAATTGATTCTTCAAACAAGACTTATGCAATTCGGAAAAAAATACACGCCCTTTTCTTGCTTTTGAGGAGCTCGATATTGAAATTGGATTATCTCTATGATTGCAGCACTTAAATATCTAAATTTTGGCACCGATGTATCCCTCTGAATTATCTTTCGAATACCACAGTTCTTACCTGATTTGGATTCTCCAAGACAAATTTGTGTCCAATCTCCCACAATGACCTAATTATGCACTAGTTCAGTAGAGCGAACTTGTACGACTTGCCACGTATCACTGTTTCATCCTTTGTCTCTGAAATTTATAGAGAAGAAACTACAGTCTGTGTACTTGCGACCACTGTTTACGTCACTCCAATCCGATGCCCAGAGAGAGAGTTATTGAACTGTTCCCACAATCACCTCTTTGAGATGAAATTCAGGAGCCTGAAAAAGCACTACCTTCCACAGATCATATCTCCAAAAATATTGCGAACCAAGCTCTAAAATTTTTTGACAAATTTTCTCAGGATTTTAGCTTCGCACCATATGAATTTCAGATTCTGAACCTTCGTAGAAAAAACGTTATAGCGCAAATTTTACGATGACCTGTTTAGGAGCCTGAACAATACCTAACTTCCACAGATAATATCTCCAAAAGTATTGCAAACCAAGCTCTGAAATTTTTAGACAATCTTCCTCAGGATTTCAGCTTCACACCCTAAAAATTTCAGCTTCTGAAACTTTGTAGAAAAAAAGTTATAGCGAAATGCCACGATGACCTGTTTGGAGCAGCGAAACCCTAGAATCCAAAGCACTAATACCAAATGTTGTGTAACCAGCTCCAAAGATAGAAGAAAAGAGATATCAACGCCTTAGAAATAAGCCACTTCGAGAGGGAAACCTCTAATACATTACATAAATGAACAATTCTTGGATGATACAATTTACAAAACCTCCTTTCTATATATAGGAGTCCATGTGGCCATAATGTAATCCTAGTGGGCCACAATGTAATCCTAGCCGACCTAAAAATAATAATTTACGGGCACAATAATAACAAAATGGGGGTTACAAGGGTACAATAATAACAATAAGGGGGTTACAGTAACAACAATAAGGGACTATACTAGTCATATAGGGACCCTATGATCCAGGACCAAGAGTATAGATCCAGAGTGATCTAATGCAATGAAAGGTGACAAATGAATGGGAAAACCCTTCTATTTATAACAAAACATTAGGGCGGTCTAGAACTTGGTGCATGAATAAAATGTTATTAACCAACTTCTAGAACCACCTTTTTGGAATATTTTATTAGATTCGTTGGAGGGAAAAGGATTTTTTCTTGGGTAAAATCCTTTATTTGTAAATAATAAATAAATAAATGATTTATTTATTATTTTTAAGGAAATGGTAGAAATATAATTAAATAAATAATGATTTATTTAATTATTTATCAATGATTTGGTCAAATTTAACTAGGAATATTATTTAAATAAGGATTAAATAACTTATTCCTAGGAAATAATCAAATAAATAAGGATTTATTTAATTGATCTCCTTGTTTTGGGTTAAATATGACCATAAATAATAATTAAATTGATGTTTAACTGATTATTCCTTGAGGAAATATAAACAAATATAGATTTGTTTATTATTTCCTTTTGGGGTTTCCTATTTAGACCATAAACAACTTAATGAAGGTGTTTACTAAGTTATTTCACATAGTGAAAGCAATTTTACTTAGGGTAAAATTTGTCTTACATGGTGTACTTGGGTCCATCTAATGATAAAAGGTTAGATGACCAAAAAATGGTGTAACAAATAAAATAAATTCAAACAAAGAGAAAAGTAGCCAGTCTAATGTCGAGCAAAGCATCCCTAGCACTTCAGCTAGTGGACCTAATAAAACTGTCCCAATTACTAGTCCAAACAAAGTTTAGCAAATCAAAATTTCTGAAAGGAATTCCATTGAAAAAACAGATGTAAATATGACCAGATCAATTGTTTCTTTCGGCCTTGAGGGAGAGATTGCGAAGATAAAATTACCATCCCCTTAGCTGAACTAGTAACCCAAGAAGTGTACAAAAACAAAGTTTTGAAAGCTTTGAACTTAGGAAGTGATACTGATACATTAAAATTGACAGATGACAAGCCTGAGTTGTTATTTGGTCTGGAAGTTGAAGGAAAATACCAAGAAGGAGTTGTTCCTCCCTTCTATGTCAGTTTGAATATACATGAGAAAATTTTGCACAATGCCATGTTAGACTCCAGAGCTTCACATAATCTTATGCCCAAGGTAGTAATGGAAAGTTTAGGCTTAGAAATTACTAAACCATACAAGGATCTATATTCCTGTGATTCAAGTAGAGTCAAATGTTTGGGTTTAATCAAATACTTATGTGTTAACTTATCTCAAATCCCTGCTAAGAGTCTAGTTATGGGTAGTGGAAATGCGAGAGGGGGGTGAATCAATATTCCTTTCAATTAGAGCATTAGTTAATCTTCAATTATTATCAGTGTTTGTACAATGATAGCAGCAAACAAGAGGAACACAAATGCACACAGTTTTTAGGTGGAAACCTACTTCGGGAAAAAAACCACCTAATGCTTTTCTAATAATTCTTAATATTAAACTCCAATTGAAAATAAAGCTCCAACTTCCTAGAATCTAGAAAAGCATTCTTCTCCAACTCCCACTAGATGGATGCTCCAACGCCCGGGATTCTTCAGTAGTCAACTGAATGGATGCCCCAACACCCAATGAGCTAAAACTCACCCTAGCACCACCCTACCACCCTATAGAATAATAAAAGAAGAATGGACTCCCGTACCAAGGAAAATGGTCCATTTTAAAATGATATAGAATGATGTAGAAGAAGAAGATATACTAGACCATAGCCCCAACTTTGACACAATCACCTAATGATGATCCTAGACCTCCCAACATTGCCTCTTCAACCCTTGGTAGATAGACACTAGTAAATTTTTTACAATAATGTATTTACAATGACTTAGTACAATGATACCTTTACAATGATTGTATGCAGTGCTGCCCACTTGAAGACTTCACATGATGAACTTGCAGTTTTATGCACCTTGGTTCTTTGCTCTTGTCATGCTAACCCTCTGTTGTACCTTGTTTTTTCTTTTCTTCAGTATAAAAGTCTGGTCCTTTGCAATCCTTGACAACACATGATCTAGCCTTTTTCTTGCCTTCTAGGAGCTCAATATTGAATCTAGTGTATCTCTGTTATTTCAAATCTTCAATATCTGATTTTTGGTCCTGTAGTAGTCCTCTGAGTCATCTTTCCAATGCCACAGGTCTGACCCAATTTGGATTCTTCAAGAAAGAGTTATACCCAATTTCTCACACTGCCCTAATTATGGACTGTTTCAGCAGAGCGCAATTGTACGGCATGCCACGTGTCACTGTTTCTTCATTTTCCTCTGAAATTGATAGAGCGAAAACTATAGACTGTGCACTATCTGCCACTTTTTACGGAATTCCAATCCGATACTCAGAGAGAGAGTTATGACGATTTTACCAAGGTCACTTCTTTGAGATGAATTTCAGGAGCCTGCAAAAACCCTGACTTCCACAGATCATATCTCCAAAAATATTGCACACCTTGATTTGAAATTTTTACTGCAGCTTCCTCAGGATTTTAGTTTCACCTCATAAAAATTTCAGTTTTTTAACCTTCGTAGAAAAAAAGTTAGAGCAAAAATTCCACGATGACTTGTTTCAAATGGCCGAATCCCTTGCCTAAGGAGGAAATGAAGATCACAATTTATATGAATGCTTAAGTTGAGAGGGGCTTCAACAAGTGAACATGGGAGGGATTTTTGGAGCTTTAAAAATATTAATTATGACTTTTCAATGACCCATGCCCCAACCCCATGGGGTTTTAGCCCACTAACTAGGGGTACAAAATTCAAACATGAATATCTCTCAAACCGTGAAGAATTACTTGGCGTGTCATATATCAACGGAAACATCTCGACAAGTAGAAACCATCAAAAGAATTATTGACCCAGAATATATTAATTTGGTAGGTCAAAATTCCCATGCAATATTAGGTTAGCCCTTGGTGCTGCTTGGGTTGACATCAATGACAACGGAAGTGATCAAAAATCTCACTTCTTGGCATTGACCTAGTCACAAGTACTCCCCACGTGACCTTGGAACCTCTTCCTACAACATTCTCTCCCCCTTTGACATCAATGGGGAAAGGGTAACTCCCCACAGGCCATGACCATCCTGCGGACTGTACACCTTCCACTTCTGTGGCCTTACAACCGTCTGCCAAACCTATACACACTTCCACTCCACGACGCTCAACCATCACGAAGACACATGTCAATGAGAACTTGGGAGAATCCCAAGCTTTTGATGAAGATATTCTAATCTTGGAGAATATTTAATATGTGATTCTTTAGTGCGCTTGGAATATTGCTACTTGTCCAAATATGCATAACATGCGAGTCGGGAGGATGTTACATATAGAAGACTACTAATCATATATATGTACAACCTTTGATCCACATCCTTAGATGAGTCATCAATGCTCAATTTGCAACCAAAGTAAGAAAGACATCTTGAAATCACTTTGCACCTTTGTAGCAAACTTCTTACTTGGTCGATCATCATTGCTACCAATTATTGTATCATCCTCTTTAGATATTAGACATGCTTTAGTTGCTTCATCCAGAACATATATGTCGTTTGGAGCTCGACTTGCTGTAGCCACAATTTCACCATACACACTTTTCCTGATTTCACATTTCGTGGAGTTGAATAGTATTGTGTGTCCTTGATCACACATTTGTCCAAGACTGAGCAGATTGTGATTCATGTTTTCAACCAATAGAACATTCTTGGCTAGATCATCTTTGCTTCCGAGAGTGACAGTACTTGATCCTATAACATTTGAAGATCCATCATTTCCAAAGGACACGGTTTCGTCCTTCTTCTCTTTCAGAGATACAAATTTATTTCTATCTCTAGTCATATGCGTTGAGCAACCGCTATCAACATACACACATATTTGTTCTTTTGAGCATTGAGAATGAGAGAACAATTATCATTCTTCTTCTTCATGTTCATTCATTATGTGGCTTTGAAGATTCTTTTGGAGGATTTTCAAGTTTGCAGTCTCTGGCTATGTGTCCAAAGTTCTGAAATTTGTAACATTCCATATTATTTCTTAAATGTTCAAATCTATTAATGTTTCATTGAGCCTTGGGAGGTTCATATTTGAAGTATCTCTTGGAATTGTATTGGTTCCTAGGGTACGTGCGACATTATATAGCTTTATGACCAAATTTTCCACATGAATAACAATAGCCATAAAAAATATGTTGGTACATGGATGGAAATCTTCATTGAGGAATCGTCTTCCAAGGATGTTCTTGCAAATCTTGTCCAATGAATTATACATGCATGTTAGATCTCATAGGTTCATTGTATTTTATTGTAGAAGGTCCTGCTTCTTCTTCTTTGTAACCAAGGCCAGTTCTATCATTGTAAGATCGTTGATTGTTGATGATTTCTTCCAATTCCCTTGAGTTGTTGGCATAGTTTTGGACAATTTTTCCCTTCTTCACTTCCTTATGCAGCGAGACTACTTCAGTTTCTAATGCTTCCCTTTCTTCCAACTTCTTTTGAATTGACTCTTCCATACATTTTTGTTCTTCAACTTCAATTTTGAGACCTTGAAATTTTTCTTCAAGAGTATTGGAACGGATTTTCTCAGTCTTGAGCTCTTTTATAAGCCTAATTGCCTCCTTAGAAAATTATTCTATGGTCAACCCTTCTTCTTTGTTGTTTGATACCTCTTGTTTATTGAGCTTGGCCATAAACAATACTCTCTCATTGGCTTCTTCTTCGCTATCATTGTCTTCATCGAATGATGAGCTATCTTCTTTAGAGAGAAAATTCATTTTGGATCCTTGCTTGTTTAATTTATAAAGGCCTTTCTTTCCTTTTGAGTTTCTGTCACTTATGTTTGGACAATTTGATGTGAAATTCCCAACCTCACCATAGCCAAAACATATCAATGGAAGGTTACCTTTGAATTTTCCCTTACCAACTTTTATTTTTCTCGTAAAGTAATCATATTCTTCATCTGAAAGACCTTCTTCATCATCTCCCTTTTCTTCACACTTGCAGGTGAATGTCTTTTTAATTGAAGTTTTTTTGTCCCTATGGGTTTTCTTAGATGTAACGAACGCAGTTTCTAGATGCGAAGTATCCTCTCCTTCATCAAGTCTCATTTCATATGCTATGAGAACTCCATGTAATTACTCTTTGCTGAGTTTGTCCAGATTTTCATTGTATTCTAAGACCGATACCTTTAGGTTGAATCTCCCTGGTAACGTTCTAAGAATATTTCGTATAATAGTCTTCTCATCAATTGGCTCTCCCAATCCTACTAGAGTATTGGTTATTTCATCAACGTATTGGAAGTATGCAACAATGTTGCAATCTTCTTTCATTCCGAGTTGCTCAAATTTTTCTCTATAGATTTGAATCTTTTCTTCTTTGACATTTGAGTCACCTGCATATATATTCTCAAGCTTGTCCCATACATTTTTGGCGGTTTTACAACCCGACACCTTATGATAAGCAGATTCAATAAGTCCATTGATAATAATATTCTTTTCTTTTGCATCATTTACCAAATTCTTCTTACCTTGTTCATCCGCAGTTGATGTAAATCCATTTTGAACAGTGTCCCATACTTCGTAACCTTGCGCCAAGAGATAGACCTCCATTCTTCCCTTCCAAAGTGCATAATTATTTTCATTGAATAGAGGTACACCATTCTTTGTATACTCCATGACCTCCTTCCAGCTGTTAAACTGTTATTGAAGGAACCAAGCTCCGATACCAATTGTTGGAAATACTGAGAGGGGGGTGAATCATTATTTCTTTCAATTAGAGCATTAGTTAATATTCAATTATTATCATTGTTTGTACAATGGTAGCAGTAAACAAGAGGAACAAAAATGCACACAGTTTTTAAGGTGGAAACCCACTCCGGGACAAAAACCACCTAATGCTTTTCTAATAATTCTTTTCAAATCCAATTGAAAATAAAGCTCCAACTTCCTAGAATCTCGAAAAGCATTCTTCTCCAGCTTCCATTGGATGGATGCTTCAATGCTCAAGATTCTTCAGTAGTCACTAAACAGATGCCCCAACACCCAATGAGCTACAACTCACCCTAGCACCACCCTACCACCCTATAGAAGAATAAAAGAAGAATGGACCCTGTACCAGGGAAAATGGTCCACTTTACAATGATATAGAATGATTTAGAAGGAGAAGATATACTAAAACATAACCCCAACTTTGACACAACCACCTAATGATGATCCTAGACATCCCAACACTGCCTCTTCAACCCTTGGCTGATAGACACTAGTACAATTTTTACAATAATGTATTTACAATGACTAAGTACAATGATACATTTACAATGATTGTATGCAGTGCTGCCCACTTGAAGACATCATATGATGAAATTCTTACAGATTTTATGCACCTTGGTTGCTGATATTGTCATGCTACCTTTTGTTGCACCTTTTTTTGCTTTTCTGTTGTAGAAATTCTGGTCCTTTCCAATCCTTGACAACACATGATCTAGCATTTTCTTGCCTTTTAGGAGCTCGATATTGAATCTGGTGTATCTTTGTTATTTCAGATCTGCAATATCTGATTTTTTGTCTTGTAGTATTCCTCTGAGTCTTCTTTCCAATGCCATAGGTCTGACCCAATTGGATTCTTCAAGAAATATTTATACCAAATTTCTCACACTGCCCTAATTATGGACTGTTTCAGTAGAGCGCACTTGTATGGAATGCCACGTGTCATTGTTTCTTCATTTGCCTCTAAAATTGATATAGAAAAAACTACAATACTGTGCAATATCTACCACCTTTTACAGAATTCCAATCCGATACTCAGAGAGAGAGTTATGACGATTTTACCAAGGTCACTTCTTTGAGATGAATTTCAAGAGCCTGCAAAAACCCTTACTTCCATAGATCTGTCTCCAAAAATATTGCAAAACTTGATCTGCAATGTTTACTTCAGCTTCTGCAAGATTTCGGCTTCACCTCATAAAAATTTCAGCTTCTGAGCCTTCGTAGAAAAAAATTTAGAGCGCAAATGCCACGATGACCTGTTTCAGATGGCTGAATCCCATGCATAAGGAGGAAATGAAGATCAAAATTTATATGAATGCTTAAGTTGAGAGGGGATTCAAAAATTGAACATGGGAGGGATTTTAGGAACTCAAAAAATATTAATTATGACTTTTCAATGACCCATGCCCCAACCCCATGGGGTTTTAGCCCACTAACTGGGGTACAAACTTCAAACATGAATATCTCTCAAACCATGAAGAATTACATGGCGTGCCGTATATCAACGGAAACATATCGACAGGTAGAAACCATCAAAAGCATTGTTGACCTAGAATATATTAATTTTATAGGTAAAAATTCCCATGCAATATTGGGTTGGCCCATGGCGCTGCTTGGGTTGACATCAGTGACAACCGCTAATCAACATGGACATAGTTGTAGCTGACATTCCCCCTAAGTGTGGCATGCTTTTATCAAGATCATCGGGAGCCAAAATTCAGGGAAGCCTTCAAATGGACATGTATTATGCCACCATCCCTGTTTTTAACCAAAACAGAAGATTATACAGGGAATCCCACATGAAATACATGGTGAGTAACATAGATAAACCAAACAACTCTCAAATCTATTCTATTCAATCAAGTTTAGATTCTTTTATCTTGTACAATGAAGATGAAATCACTGAACAAGAAAAGGAAAACGTAGACCCAACCAGTTTACCTGAACAATCAGAACTTCCCTCAAATCAGATACAAAACATTGGCAATCAACAACAACAAGAAAATAAAAATGGGGCAAATATACTTTGGACAATAAAATTTGATGGATCTTGTAATAAAATAAGTGCAGGGGCAGGTGTATGGATTCAAAATACAAATTAGAGTTATTCATATAAGCTATATTTCCCATGTACCAATAATATTGTTGAGTATGAAGCACTTCTCCTTGGCTTACAGTTTCTCAAACAAATACAAGCCCAGAAAATATCAATCTTTGGAGACTCTGAACTTATCATAAGACAAATCAAAGGAGAATACTCAGCTAAAAGCCCAAGACTTAGAGAGTATCGAAATGATGCCCTTGATTTATTAAAGACCTTTGAAAAGTATGAACTCAGTTTCATTCCAAGAGCACAAAATCATCTAGAAAATGAACTCGCTTTCAATGCCAGCAACTGCCAAATACCTGAGATAAATGAACAGCTTAGTGTAAAGGTAAAACATAAGCCTGCAGTGCTTGATAACGAAGATCACTGGCAAGTGTTTTGATTCTGACAAACACATAGATGATTTCTTAAAATTAGAAAATGATTTTTCCATACCAATATCAGAAACTAGCCATAAAGAAAACTATTTGTATATTGAACAAATCCTAGAAGTTGAAATAACGCATTCTGCTAATATAAATCACTGTGAGAATCCTTTTGAAGCAGAATTAATTGACAACATAGGCCAAGAAGACTTGGAAGTTTTACAATGCAAAAGTGATTGTTATAGCATCATTTTTCACCCTCAGGTGATTCATTATTTTCTTTATGGCTTTGGGCACCCATTCCTACAGACTTGAAAAAATTCACTAAAAAACAGTGTTAAAATTCCCATACACGAGTATGCCCAGACTTTTCTGCGTGTATACGCGAGTCCACATGTACTTTTCCGCATATGCCATTAAAACCATTAAAAATATATATAAATTCCTTATTTTCGGACTGGGTTGATGGTTACTCCAGTAGTTCAACCACCCCAGTACGTGGCCAACTGCTTCCAACTGACTGAAACTACTTTGAGGGAGAATAAAAGCCCCTCATGTGCATGGCCTAAGGGAGAGAGAAATTTTATAGTACATTTATACTCTCGTTGGGAAATCCCACCCTAAGTCCGTAATTTCCCGTGCCTCCCGCACTTTCCTGCAGATGAGCACAGAAAACCCTCGTTTTCCTCGGACATGTTCATCCTATGGCCTATATGCCATCTCGAGTGCACAAGTCTTGAAAAGTATCTTAGCGAGTGCAAGTCGGGATCCGGATCCGGGACGGCGCGCTTCGAAGATCGTGGGCAGGATCTCGTGTGGATCTCTCCACTCTTTTATTTCGTACATGCCGTTCGCAATAATGAAGAACCATCTTGTTCCCGAACTTCTCAGTGTTAGTATCTATTTGTATATGTGGAAAAGATTGATTATTAAGCAGCTATTTTATCGTTTATATCATATTTCACATGGATTACACTAATGCTTTAGGAGAAATATGCGGCTGCAAAACTAGGTTTCACGTGCACGTTCTTTCTTTGTTTTTCCAAAGGTTGGAGGAGGAAGTGAAAGGGTTGTTGGGGGTTTGGACCCCGTGGGATCTTAGCATCGAACGCAGGGACTCACGGTCGGTGAGTTCTCGCTCATCGTTGTTATCTGGTTTTTTAGCATTTCAAGTGTGGTTGTGTGTGAGTCCTTTTCCCGAATGGCATGCTCGCTCTGTGGAGGTTTCTGACTCCAACAACCCTCTAGGGTAGATTTTCGAAACAACCGGCGTGCACTACTCGGGGATCGCATTTTCTGTGATTCCTCCGCTGGGTGGTTTCCAGCGTGATAGGTTTCCAAATTTGCATAACTTTTATTTCCAAATTCAGCTAAACTCTTTCTCTACTTCTTCAGATCGAAGACCTGCTCCTTTGGTCCAGTGCTTAGTATCTTTTTATTTTTTCATTATTTACCTTTTCGTACGCGCGGTTTTTGTCCGTGCGATAGACACGCATACACGCGTGTTTCCGTCGAAAGGTGGTCGCGTATACGCGGGTTTCCTTAACACTAGCTCGCGTATGCACGCTTGTTTGCAAACCATCACAGCACGTATGCCCTGGGAAAGTAAAATTTTGAAATTTTTGGTTTTTTAGCTTTTCTTCCGGTCTTGTCCGCCTATGGGGACCTATTTCTACAATGTTTTTTAATCTCCGGGACTATGTTTAAAGTGTTTATATGTCTATTTCTCTCCTTCGTGTGAAGACTCTCTTGGTTGGTGAAATTTTGGTTGTTACGTTTGCAATTTTGGTTTGAGTACCAAGGTCTTTTCTTGAAGATTCTGGTTGTTCTGCTTAATCAAAAACAGAGCTCGCTCATATACTCTTTTCTCAGGCATTGTCGCGCATTTTGACTTTTACCTATTTGGTGCATTTGGTTTCCTTGATGTTCGCAGACTAGTTTTGGGCGTTGCAATTTTCGAAGAGTCTCTTTTTTATTCTTGAAGTTTTTTATTGCAAGTTTATACTATTGTGGCCGAGTTGATTTATTGAGTTTCTTGTCTTCCTTTTGCTCATATAAAGCCCCGCCGCGAGAGTGGCATGGTTGGCTTTGAGCATTTTGTTGAAGTTATACTCTTGAAATCTCGTAGCTTGTTTGGACTTAGCTACCTGATAGTTCAATTGGTCTTCTTGAACTTTTTATAAACTAAATTAAGTATATAGGTTAGGGAAAAAAAATCCACTTTCCGTTGTACTTTTCATACTAGCCTCCATTTTGATCACTTGCCATAGGGTCGATCCCATCAGGTCATGAGTATTACACCCATTTCACTCGCCGATTATTTAATCATGACTTGGTGGTAGAGCCTTCCTTTACATGGGCTTCTTAGTTAGTTCCTCACTATCACTTGTCTATGTCGCGTTTTATAGGCTCGGAGTCCTCTCTTTTAGTCCCGCCATGACTTATGTGTCGTTTCCATTATTCTTCTTCCTCACTATCATTTTTCTCGGCTATTACCCTAGAGGCTCCCCAAAGCTGTTGAGTTGTATTACCCATGACAATATTAGCTTATTTATTTATCCTCGGCCTTTTAACCGCTTCATTTTGGACTCAATGTTTAAGCCAAATTTTGACCTTGACTATCCTGTACAAGTTAAACCATTGCATGCACTTGGCTATCGCAACTTGACACCCTCATACACTCCATGGATGGAACATTCCTCCGATATCAGCCTACAGTCTCCGCCACCTCGTACGTCGAGCATAGGATCGTTCCAATCCCAGGAAATGGTGCTGTTTGTTTCTTGATACTTGTTACTGCTCCATTCGATGCGTAGCATTGCCTTTATTCTCAGGGGCTTATTATATGAAAAAGACATCTAAAATATAACAAAAAGAGCGGGGAGCGAGGGATGTAACTCCGTTGTTTGATGGCAAGACAGAAGCAGTTTGTCAGCCCTTGAACAAAGCACCTATACTTATGGTATATTTCCCACATTTGGGATGGTTTTAGTTTTGACCTAGGTTCGACCTTTTACCTTGTTTCACTTGTCGGCCCCTCCGGTTGGTTATCTCTTCCAATCATATGGAGAGTTTGTTCCGCCTCCCGCATACCGGACTTATACTGAGGTCACTTTTTACTACCATGGTCATCGCGAGTCGTGCTTTTGTTCAAGGGAAGTCTAACCACCGTCGGCCATTCGCGGTGTCTCTTGACTCCATTATTCCGCCCGGCCTTTCCCGGTCTTGGTTTCGGCAGTATCTTGTTCTCGACTCACACTAGATGTTTTTGTCTTCTCGCTCGTCGTCGGCTTTGAGAGGGTCCCCATTGACTTCTTGCTTCTGGCGGGTTTGTCTCCTTATCGACTCTGACACGTGCTTTGAGAGAAAACCTAGAGCCGCACCCTAGCCCTATTTCCATCATTGATAGGTGACCTCGTGCTCGGCATTTGGATCATCATTATGGGTCTTTGACTGTAGTGGTTTTCCCTTGTGTTCGACGTCGGCCACACACTATCACACTTCGAGATCGTGCGGTACCTTGATTTCCACTGCAATCCTGGCCTGGTGACATTCCCGCCTCGTGTCGCCTTTCATTGTGATTTGGTTCGGAGGGTTTCTTCCGTGCGCTAGACTTCATCTTGTGCATGTCGGAAACGTACTTCGGTTTGGTTCCGTCACTCTAATTCGTCCGATTCCTTCCAAATCTTGGCACATGGTTTCACTCTCACGCTGGACTGATGTGGGATGCCTTAATGCCTTACTTCGTCAGATCTTTTCCCATCGACTCCGACTCATTGCTACGGGAATAAGGTCTAGATTCTTTTTCGAGTACCTTAGGGTTTGCGAGTCATCGGTGGCGGACTCTTCGCCCTATCGACGAGTGGGGATTTATCATTGCCTCTCGATTGGTAGATTCTTTCAAGTGTTCGACTTCAACTCATTTATTCGCACTTGTTATATTGTGCGGGGCACCTTGACACTCATTTTCATTATTGGTGGGTTGTCTCACGTTGGTTAACCGGTATACATCGTTGGCCGGTAATCCAACGATTTCTCACATGGTCGACTTCGGCTCATTTATTCCCATTGTGTAGAATTGTGCCATAGTGATCGGTGAAGACCTCGGTTGCATTAGCATTTCTCGGTTCACTTTTGACAATCCATTCAGTTGCTGCTAGTGATGTCGTTCACCCTTATATGTTGCGGTGTTAGTACGAGCGACATCATATATGTTGGCTCCCGAGTTGCATGATTGTACCATGTGTTCCACCTCTTATGATTTGGTACTTGGAGATTGCCATTTATATGATCAGACATCCATTTTTTAGCATCATTGATCGGCTTTCTATATATGTGATACTTGGACATTGATTCGGACTTGTACTTTTTGGGCCATGCTCGGATGATTCATTGTGTACTTTCAGTAAGCTATACTTGTATACATTTTGGATCTATTATTGTACTTTCCATATGATGTATTTTTTGGCACTAAGTAGGGTAGCCGCCTCAGCTATGATTGACTCTCGTTTTCTTTCATTGGTTTTTAGCGGTCGAAATACGGGTGAAGTCCTCTCTTGTCCTCGAAGTTCTTTCTATGTGCATAATACATTTTGGCCATCATGTACCCCTTCGACCTCATATATTAGGGGGCATACGTATATAGCATAATTTTTCACCCTCAAGTGATTCATGATTGTCTTTATGGCTTTGGGCACCCCATTCCTATAGACTTGAACAAATTCACTAAAAAACGGTGTTAAAATTCCCATACGTGGGTATGCTCGATTTTTTCCGCGTGTATACACGATTCCACATGTACTTTTCTACCATGCCATTAAAAACCATTAAAAAAATATATAAATTCCCTATTGGAGTGGGTTGATGGTTACTCCGATAGGTTCAACCACTTGATACGTGGCCATCGTTTCCAAAGCCGTGAAACTACTTTGAGGAGTATAAAATCCCCTCGTGCATGGCCTAAGGGAGAGAGAAATTTTATAGACATTATACTCTGTTGGAATCCCAATTCCAAGTCGATTTCCGTGCCTCCTGCACTTTCCCAGTTTATACGGAAAACCTTGTTTCTGGAGATGTTCATCCATTTATATGCCATCTCGAGTGCACAAGTCTTGAAAGTTTCTTAGCGAGGCAAGGGCGGGATGAATCGGACAACGGTCCGCTCGAAGATCGTGGAAGGATTCGAGGTGATCTCTTCACTCTTTATTTTACGTACGTGTTGTTCACAATAATGAAGAATCATCTTGTTTTTGAACTACGTGTTAGTATCTATTTGTATATGTGGAAAGATTGATTCTTAAGCATTCATTATCGTTTATATCATATTTCACATGGATTACACTAACGTTTAGGAGAAATATATATTTGTACAACTAGTTTTTCCATGCACGTTCTTTCTTGTTTTTCCAGGTTGAAGGAGGAAGAAAGGTTCGTGTTTGAGACCCAGATCTACATCGAACGTAGGACTACGTGTGAGTAAAGTTCCGCTATCGTTGTTATCTATTTTTTTGCATTCAAGTATGGTTGTGTGTGAGTCCTTCTAAATGGCATGCCCGCTCTATGGAGGTTTTGACCCAACAAACCTCTAGGGTGATTTTCCCCGAAATAGTGATGCAATTCCAAGAGGTCTCACACCTTTAGAACACCTTTTCAACTTTAATGATGCAGCCGAAGAACCAAGAATGGAGCTCGTGGAAACGAGATGTAGAAGAACATAACATAGGTAGCCTAGTAGAACCTAAGATGATTAAACCATTCGACACTCTCCCGAGTCACATAGCTGCAATATATAGATGCTGTTCAAAGAGTTTGAAGATGTTTTTTGCTTTAGGGGATACAAAGATCTGAAATCTTATGATACTAGCATCATTCAACACAAGATTCCTTTGAAGGAAAATCAAAAGCCTTTTTAAACAAAAAATAAGGAGAATAAACCATGTTTTATTACCTTTAGTTAAGATATAAATTGAAAATATGCATGATGTTGGGATTATAGTACCAATTAGATATTCGAATGGGTATCAAACTTAGTTTTCGTTAGGAAAAAGAGACGGGGAAATCAAGCTACGTATTGACTTGAGAAATTTAAATAGAGCCTCTCTAAAAGACAACTACCCCTTACCGAAGATGGACCATATACTTCAAAGGGTAGTTGCGTCAAAAAGGATATCACCCGTTGGATGGGTTCTCTGGTTACAACCACGTGTTAGTGCTCCCAAGTGATCAAATCAAAAACTATTTTTACTACACCTTGGGGGCACCTTTATGTATGTCAAAATGCCTTTCGATTGATGAATGCAAAGGACCACCTTCCAAGGGCCATGGACATAGCCTTCTCTAAAGATATTGGCTATTTCATAATCATTTACCTTGATGACATAACCATTTTCTCAAAAAATGATGAAGAAAATTTGATTCACTTGAGAAATTTTTTTTGAGAAGTGTAGGAAATTTGGCTTATCTTTGAATCCCAAGAAGACAATCTTTGGTCTCCAAGAAGGTAAAATTCTTGGTCACATAATTTTTAGAAGAGGGAATCAAAATAGACCCTAAAAGGATAGATGGCATATTGCAAATCAGCCATCAAGAAGCCTCAAAGAATTACCATATTTCATTGGAAAGATTAATTTTTTAAGGAGAGTTTATCCCCAACCTTGCTAAGCTATTAAAAAAATTACAAACATGCTTAAGAGAGATTTAGGTGTAAAGTTGACTTTGCAGACTAAACAATCATTTGAGCTCGAGTCAAACAAGCTCTTACTCAAACACCAGTCTTGATTAGTCCAGATTTCACCAAAGACTTTTATATCTTTTCTTTTGTATCCGAGCATACAATAGTTGTGGTTTTACTTCAAAAGAATGACTTGGGGCAAGAACAACCAATATCCTTATTTATTAGGGCCTTAAGAGATTCTCCTCTCAAATATAACATCATGGAGAAGCAAGCCTTAGAATTGAGTAGAGAAAGCATTAAGAGACTTTAGAGTCTACATTTTACACTCTCACATAATTGACTTTTGTTCCACATACTATTGTCAAGGATATTCTAAGTCAAGACCACTGATGGTAAAAGGGGAAAATGGATCGCAACCATTCTTGAATATGAATTATAAATTAGGCCCACCAAAGCCGATTAAAAGGGCAGGGATTAGAAAAAGCTCGATGGTTGAGTCGAACTTCCAAGAACTAGATATGAACATGGTAGATGTGTTGGAAGAATTAGAAGAATTCACTGCTCTTTCATTGAAGATACATTTCGAATTCTCCTTGGTATCTTTGACATTATTTATGTGCTTTTATATTTGAATGCCCTCCTTTGTCTAAAGCTAAAGCTATATTTTTGGAAACAGTAAATATTTAAGTTATTGCATCCTAGATGAGGGTATTGTATTGGAAAAAATGTTGTTGGAATTTTTTCTCAAATGTTTACTTGAAGATGATGTGCGGAAAAATAATGCATGAGCTGCATGAAGGAGAGTGTGGAGGAAACCTCTACCTGGAAGACCACAAGAAAACAAAATTCTTAGATCTGGTCACTATTGGCCCACCCTCTTTCCCCGGATACTCGAAGTTAGTCATGTCTTGCCATAAGTGTCAATTTTTTTATGGCAAAAGAAAACTCCTTCCCTTACCATTACATTCTATCAGTGTTGAGGCACCCTTTCAACAATGGGGCTTAGACTTCATTGGGGAAATTCACCCATCTTCATCGGCCCAAAATAAGTGGATCCTAACGCACTGTGACTTCTTTACCAAGTGGATAGAAGTTATACCCTCTAGGAATTCTAATGACTCTGTCATTATCAAGTTTCTTGAAACAAATATCCTATCCAGATTTGGTTGTCCTAAAAAAATCATAACATATAATGTTGCTGTCTTTCAAATCTAAAAGAATGGTTGAATTTTGTTATAAATTCCACATTAACTTGGGCCATTATACTGCCTACTACCCCTAAGGAAATGGATTAGTTGAATCCTCCAACAAAAATCCTCATCAATATCATCAAAAAGTTTTTTGAAGCATAATCGAAATCATGGCACAGTAGAGTCTGGTTCATGCCTTATGGGCTGATAGATTAACTACAAAGAAATCAATAAATATGTCCCCCTATCATGCTGGTTTATGGCATGGATGCAGTCTTTCCAACCTCATTAGGATTTCAGTCATGAAACTCCTTCAAGAAGTGCGGATTGAAGAGAATGACATGCAGAGAAGAATCAACCAAACAATTCATTTACAACGAGACTAGAGAAGAAGTCTATGAAAGAACACATTTATTCCAAGAAAATATCAAGAAAACTCTTTGAAAAAAGGACTAAGGCAAAAAATTTACAAGTTGGAAATGTTGTTCTTAAATGGGATTCAATAAAGGGAAGAGAAAGGAAAACATGGCAAGTTTGAGAACTTGTGGAAAGGACCCTATATTATTCATGCTGAGAGGGGTCACAATGCATTTTTTCTTGAAAGAATTGAATGGAGAAGATTTATATGGAGGTCCACATCAATGGCGAGGATGCTCAAGAATTACTTTTGCCAAAAGTCATGAGTTTCAAAGCATTTTATTTTCCATTGTAAATATCATTGTTAATTATTGCATTCAAAGTTAGAAAAAATAAAAATCCAAAAAAACAATAGAAAAGAAAAAAGAGGGAGCGAGATTATAAAACAAGAAAGGTATAGCCCCCATACCATAAAGGTTCAAACATGCTCAGAACTTGAACCTATGAGATTGATGAAAAAATAGTTCTAATAAACTCAAAACTTGAACCGGGAAATAAAAGAAAAAACAACTCAAACAAAGTCAAAATCACAACTCAGAAGAAAAGAGGGGGATGTTCTTAAAACTTTCGAACTTAAGCCTTCACCATTTTGATTTAATTTTCTGCAAATAATTATCTATGTGCAGCTTGTTTTTTATGCCATAGATCAGCAACAAGTTAGGTTTTTCAATCTGACTTGTCTTCTTTTAAATTTCTTGTTTTAGAACTTAGAGAATAAAAAATATGTTAGACATTCTAATCCTAACGAGATAGTAGATAGGTAGAGAAGCTTATGAACTCAACTGCTTAATGCGAGTTCATGGAGGAATAAGAGACTTAGATTGTTTTTTTTCTTTTTCAAAAGAATAATTTGTTGTTGAAGAGAGTTTGCCAATCTAAATGCACTCTGAAAAGAAGAAAAAATGTTAGGATCATTAGAAATGGGTAGGTAGACATGTTGTTTTGATAGAATTCCATTGTTTCAAATTGTTGTAGACATCATTAAAAGGAAAGGTTGTTGCCCAATGGATTAAGGCACCGGTTAAATCAAAGCCGGAGATTTGTGAAAATCGAGGTTCTAGACACATAAAAAAACCGAGTTGTCTTCCCCAAGTGGAGCCACTGTTAGCCCATCGATAATTTTTGTTATACCAAGAGGTGGCTAATGTTTTTCTTCAAAACTCCAAGAGATAATTCCACTTTGGGAACCTATCATCCTTTAAGTTTTTTATTAATATAACTAATACCGTAGTTAATATTCACTATTGTTTCCCTTTTAAACATGAAAAATATGTTGCTTTTCCGAAGAAAAAGATCTGCTAAAAAACCCGTTTTTCCCTTTCATTCTACCCCTCCTTTCACTCATAATTAACCTCCATTTTTCATCCCCTTTTTCCCTCGTGAATTTCCTTTATTTCCCTCTTTTTCCTTCTTTCCCTTCATAAATTCCCTTCAATGAGGTTTTAAAACTCCTTTTTAAACCTTATCAAAACTCTTATAATCCTCATGAAAATCCTTAAAAAAATCATGAAAATGCAGTCTTTTGCACTAAGGGCTTAAGCCCCTTTCCCCTTCTCCACATATGACCCATGCCCGAGACCGGGCACTAAAGCCTTAGATGCTAATTGCAATTGGAGCTTCCTGGTTGTAATTTTTCCTTTGTTTTTTTATAAATTTCCGATGTGAGAGTCTTTTTGTTCTATCAAACTCCGCCGATATCCACCATTGATCTCTTTGATGATCCGACGGTTTATGCAGCTTTGCTGCATCACCACTAATCGTAAGAAATTTTTAAGTGCCACTCGTGTTTCCCCTGATTGGCGCATCCTCGATCCAATCCCAACCGTCGATCTCACCTTGATCCGATGGTTAGCGTGTAATCGCATCACATCATTTCTTCATTGTGTTCCCCTTCCCCCTCCTCTGATTGAGATCTTGCGATCCAATCCCAGACGTCGAATCCACAAGAACCGACAGCCCAGATTAATCGTAACTCCACCCATTTTTCTCCGCATTTATCCCTCGGATTAAATCTCAACCATCAATCTGACTCCCGCATCCAGATCGTTCAATATGTAATCGCATCACAAATTTTCTTATGTGCCTTCCTCTCTCCTTCACCGATTGGCGATCCCGCGAGTGGATCCGGGCTGTCCATTCCATAGATCCAACGGTCCGGATTAAAAAATCGACTTCCTCTCGTTATTTCATAAGGCCCCACGGTGTAAATCATTCGGTGAATCCCCACCATTGATCTCTACAGATCAACGGTTCACGTTTAACCCAACTTCCGCCCAAACCCCCTACCTCATATTTCTTTCGATACTCCATCTTTCAATATGGGTCGTTCGTTTTCTACCATCTCAACGGTCTAGATATGACCCGATAAGCCCAACTCCTTTGGGACCTACCTCCCCCACCGATGAATCATGACGATCCATTCCTATGATCCGACGGCTTGATCAAATCGCATTTGCTCGGCCACCAATTTCTGCCCGTGCATCTTACCTCCATCGCGCTCTCCTCACAGCCATCCGATCCAACGCCCCAGATTTGATGGCCGAAGCGCGATTTCGCATGATTTTGCGTCCGAAACGTTAATTTTTCAAAGTTATGTGATATGGGTGGTTTAAAAATCCACATGTCGACTAGAGACATATATCGCATTCAAAAAAGGGAAATATTGCCTTTCTCCTCTTTTTCTCCGACATGACACCAGTGTTTTTTAATGGCCAAAACCACCATTCCCTTTTCCATTACATTTTCTTATAATAAATCTCCATCATTGATCTCCCCGAGATCTAACGGTCCCCGCTTTAATTTTTCCATTTAGACACATCGCCCTCCACCATTCTTCCAAAGGACCTTATAAATGAATCTTCGCCATTGATATCTCAGTTGGCTAATCCAATACGATAGCTCCGTAATTGTTCGGAAACCCCAAATTTCATTTAACCCCATTTCCCTTCCACCTAAGATTTTTCGCTCATTTCCTTTGTAAATCCCTCCATTTTGTTATAATGTTGCCCCCTCTACATTATATAATCCCGATCAAATCTCGACCGTTGATCTTTGCGGATCAACGACACTGACTTAATCCAACCACCGTCTATCCAATCGCTTCTCCATCAACCCATCGAGCAATCTCGATCATCGATTAGTTCGGATCGACGACCACGATTTATCCTAACCTCCAAAGTATCCTTAACCCATTCCTTCATGGATTTTCTTAACTTTTTTCGTATTTTTTTGCGGGTTTTCAAGTTTCCTCCATAAGTTTTAAAAGAAATCAAGGGTCGGGGATGACGATCCCCAGAGCCAATATCAAATGGAGAACATGAATATATAGGGTTCAAACAATCATTTTTTACCATGTTTCATGAACTTTGGTAATATTATGAAAACCCTTCGTGTATCTGTAGCATTAAGCCCAGAAAGACACTGATCAGAGACCATTTATTGAAGAAAATCGAGCATTGAAGATAAAAGATTAAAAAGTATTAGAGGTTTAAAGTTCAAAACAGAATTTTTTTAAGAGGATTAAGGCATAAACTCGAGAAAAATCAAATGCTCGATCCACGATCAGCGATTCGAAGACCTGAAGACAAAGATTAAGCTAAATTAGGGCCTAAGAAACACGGATCTAAAGTAAATTAAAGGTGTTTTAGGGAAAAAAAAGAAATCTATTAGTCAGAAGCCTCCACCACCACATTAGGGGCAAATTGAATCCCTCAACTACCAAAGAGCCACCTATGACCTCAAAGCAATCAAAGAGGGACCCTACTTATTGCCGAAAAGCAGAAGATATTTGCATAAAGACACCCAGACAATTATTACCAAAGAAATAATAAATCCTAAAATTGTTAGTGAAGTTATTGTAAAGGATGAATAGGCCTCGAAGTCAATCTTTTTACCCATTTAAGCCTCATAAGACATAAACGAAAGTAAATTATACATAGTTAGTAATTCGATGCATTCTCGAATCATGCCTTTTATGGTTTTCGAGGCCAGGGAATTGCATTTAGTGTAGAATTTATTACACTTCAATCCTAAAACTCTTCCACCTCCTCATTTCTTCTATAAATAATCCCGAAGAAGATGAGATATAGGTTGGTTGATTGCTCACTAGTTGTAATACTGAAACTCTCCGAAAATAATACATAGTTCGTTCGAAGTTGAGGAAGGAATTGAAGTCTTGGAAGCCCTGATGATGTTTTTGCATGCTTGTTCTTGAGAAGGCTCTCATCATTGGATCCATGAACTTGGTTTTTGGTGAAGTATTACGAGACTTTTTAATGTTTTCTCCTATTTTTCATTTTTGTTCCATAAATGCTTACTACATTAGGATGAAAGTTTTAGGCTAAGAAATGACTCCTCGAAGCACCTTAGACTGTTCATCCTTCATTGTTTTATGTTTTCTTCGTATGAGGTATTTTAGAGTCTTCAATCTCTCTCTTTAGTCCTCATGCTTGTTTATTTCTATAATAGTTCAAATAGTTGGTTTCAACATGATTTATGGTTTTTCCGCTATGCTTTACCACTTGTGTTAGTATGAATTCTTCGTCGAAGTGTACGAAAAAAGAACCACTTTAGCTATGCATAACTAATAGCCCTAACAACAATAGAAGTCACCAAACATCTTCGGATCCGCGATTAGTAGTTAAAATGCTCGCAACAAACAGATCTATAAATGGAAGGACATTAAGCGGTAAAGCAAAGAGTTTTTCTCCATGCATCCAACGGACAAGACAAGAACACGATTTTTTGAATGAATTTTTATATTACAGGCACACGGGGAGGAAACAAGAAGGTGTATCAGATCTCCTCAATGGGATGGGTTCTTTGTAGTCCTCAAGCACTTCGAGATCTAAGCTTTCTCTCTCTTGTAGATGTAGAAAACCCAATGCAGAAAGTAGAGCTCAATGGGAGCAAATGGTAGAAAAATGAGACCAAGTGTATAGATCCGCAGTGATCTAATAGGCAACAAAAGGTGAAGAATGATGGGGAAAACCCTCCTATTTATAACAAAATATTGGGTCATTCTAGATCTTGGTGCATGATTAAATAATGTTAATCAAATCTAGATCCACCTCTATGGAATATTTTATTATTATTTGTTGGAGGGAAAGGGTGTTTGACTTGGGTCAAATCCCTTGATTAGTGAAGAATAAATAAATAAATGATTTATTTATCTTTTAAGGAAGTGGTTGGGATATAATCAAATAAATAATGATTTATTTAATTAATGGTGGTTGATTTGGTCATATTTAACAAGGAATATTATTTAAATAATTATTCCTAGAAAATAATAAGATAATCTATGGGTTTATCTCATTAATTTCTTTGTTTTTTGGGTTAAACATGACCTGAAATAATAATTAAATTATGGTTTAATTAATTATTCCTTTTGGGGTTTTCCTAATTAACATAGTGAAAGCGCGTTTACTTGGGGTAAAGCTGGGTCTTACATGGTGTACTTGGGTCCATCTAACGATGAAAGGTTAGATGACCAAAAAATGGTGTAACGATTGCCCCCACAGCGTGCGAGTGTCAAGAGAGCAAATCGTATGACTGAAGTACGTTGTAAGAAAACAATCACTAGAGCTATAGAAAAAAGGGGTGTCGAGAGAGAGAACTGTGAGGTAGATAGTGTCATTTGAGACTAGACCACGAGCGAGACGAGACTGCGAGGTGCAACAAGTCTCTTTTATGGAGGAGGGTACCGTGCTTGAAAGGCGGCGGGGAGGTATACCTATGCCCGTCAGTGAAAAAGATACAAAAGAATAGTGTGTCCAGTAAAGCAAGGGACCGAACCATGATGCATGTGGCATAATCAAGGGCCGGATAAAAAATACAATGAAGAGTCTCACATACATCACGTGCTCGGATAACGCCCAGGACTAGTACAATAATATCCGAGTACATGAGATAACACAACCCAAATTCCCCCCGTAAATGGGGAAGGGCTCTACAGTAACCGAGCGATACATGCAAATCATAGAGGGTCTTTGCAAGTGGCTAAGGCCAACATCATCAAAATCTGGGGAGCGGCATCAAAGGCTGCAATGAAGAGGTCATCCGGGCATGTGGGGGAGCTACACGGTGGCCACCCCTCATGAGGGTTGAGACATCTCACACACGCCGGGGAATCATCAAGAGCAGCCGCCGGGTCATCTGGACCGTCCCAGGTATACGAATCTCGATCTGCGTCGAAAAGAGTCGGAGAAGCGATCAAGTCAAAGAAGTAAGAGATCCCCCCGCTGATCCGAGGCACCGAACAAGGGTGGAAGATGGAACCAAGGTACACCGCCCTCTAGACCTTGCTTCGGAATAAATGTGCCGATGTCGACAAAGGAGGTCCGCCATAGGTGAGGCAATGAGAGATCCTCAACTAAGGCACGCAGAGAAGAATAATAGAGCGACGGACTGAGACCGACACTAATGATGATGGTGGAAATGGGAAGGATGGAATGGCGAATGGACGACTTCCCTCGTTAGAGCATAAAGGGCATGAATGACATGGCAACGGCCCGACACAATATCGACAGTGGATAGGGGACAGTGATCGAAGGTCATAATGTGCGACGCAAGAGAGGACCAAGCAATGAAGGATGGAGAGCTATGATGGGGTAATAAAGGGATATGGTATAGACTCCATGGATGCAAGGATGACTCAACTTGGATGTCTCTAAACAAGGGCGACTACATGGGTCGTCGCCACTACGATAAAAGGCCCCAATGGGGGACCATGAAAGCACGAGTTGCGGGTGGGAACTCATGATGAAAGTCGACACGAACATGGACGAGTAAGTGCGGTATGGTGCCCCCGCATGACAAGTGTTGTAGAGTGAGAAATTCGATTTTGAATGGAGGTGAGGTAAAGCGCGTGTGGACGAAAATGGGTCCTGGTGTAGTAGAAAAAATGAAACAACGAAAAGTCGGCTATCTGAAAAAGAAAATAAAACATGCATTTCCGAGGGGAAATGCTAAGGGTAATATTTCTCTAAGACAGAGTGCATTGCGAGGGTTAGGAAGGGGTGACCTTCAAAATCCTCTAAGAGGTATGCCCCTTTGCCAAGATCCTTACTAATGATGTAAGGGCTCAGCCATAATGAGTCAAACTTCCCATGACCCGGACATCATGGGCCCGGTCATAGACTAGAACAAGGTCGCCTTCGTGAAAGTGCGAGGTCGGACTTTCGGTCATACCGAGCTTTGGTGCGTTTTTGGCCGCTTCCATGGTTTCCGTAAGGCAATACGGCGGTCTTCGGAGGCACGCTCAAAGCATGATAAGTCGTTGTTTTAGTGGTTGGGTGTCGGGGAGAAGTTCAACGGCTAGTTGCGTGAGGGGAATTTCCCACTCGATCGGTGCATGCCTCCTCTCCAAAGACGAGGTGGAAAGGGGTGAACCGGTGGCGGTTTTGACGAGAGAGTTCGATAGGCCCATAAAGGGCAGAAAGAGCATGAGATGCCAGGTTGGTTTTTGTGCTTATTTCATTGTTCGTTGAAGCATAGTCTTTGAGGGTTTGTTGATCGCTTCAACTTGGCCATTACCTTGGGGGTAATAGGAGGAGGAATATTGGTGCTCAAAACCCAACGATGAGGATAGCTCACGCCATATCTCATCTTCAAAATGTACTGCCATGATCGGAGACCCAGTTGTTTAGCGGGAACCCCGAAGCGAGCTATAACATGGTTAAAGAAAAAGAGGGCCCGCGGTAGGCACGTGTTGCTGAACGTTGGCATGGCCTCGGCCCATTTGGTGAAATAGTCGACCGCCACTGTACGATAGGCGCTTGTGGCTACCGAAGGATGGCGGGCGACACTCCATAAAGTCGATGGCCCATTTACAAAGGGACCGAGTGGAAACGGCCGGATGGGAGGGAGACGTGGTGGAGCTCTCGCCTTAGGGCGAAATGTTGGCAAACCGGGACCAGTGTTTGGTTGCCTCGCGACGCAGCGAAGAGGGAAGGCCAAAAATACCCGCGCATTACTTTTTTGGGCGGTAGCGAGACCCGGAGAGGTGGCCACCGCAAGCGCGCGCTATGGCGGGCATTAAGGACCTGCTCGGCCCGGGCGTGTGAGGCAACGACGAAGGACCGTATCAACCCAGCGACGATCAGAAGTCGTCACGATAAGAAGGTATCGGGGGCTTGGTGTCGAGATCGGCCGACGCAGGCCTCACGGTCAAGGTGGAGGGTGAACTTTGGGTTCGCAAATAAGTAAGAATATCGCCATACCACGGGTCATCGGAAGTAATGGCAAACAAGTGTTCATCGGGGAAATCGTCATTAACCCTGGGAGGTCTCGCGATCCGGTAGGTAATTCGAGAAATGAGCTCGGCGAGGGCTAAGCCTTTCTTACTTTTTTGGGGTGACAAATTCAAGGTCGAGATTCTCCCGAAGGATAACGACCCAACGGGCGTACTTCCGTAAGTATACGACGACTCAATAGGAAGGCCATAGGGTTGGAATTTGTCACAACCTTGGTGGAGCGCGGGGAGGATATAATGACGAAGTTTTGGACCGAGGAACACGACGGCCCGGCGCTAATTTCTCGTCATAGAGTATGAGACGGGGGGTCCCACAAGGTTCTTGCTGACATAGTAGATCACATGCTCGATGCCATGGTCATCCTCTTGGATAAGGACTCCGGCGACTCGAATAGGTGGAAGCGGAGATACTAGGATGAAGTCCCGATTAAAGTCGGGAGGGCGAATTAAGGGAGCGGATGTGAGAGCTCGCTTGAGGGCATCGAAAGACTCGTGAGCATGGGTATCCCAAACAAATGGGATATGAGAGTGTAGGAGTCTAAGGAACCCATGTGCGGTGGTGGCATAGTCGCACGAGCCCACGAAGACGAAATTAGCTTTGCCTTGGAGGCTTTTCGAGGCCGGCGGAGGGTACGCGGGATGGGGAGTTCAAGAATGGCTTGAACTTTCAAAGGGTCGAAGAGCGATGCCGTCCTTAGACACGATGAAGCCTAGGAGACGGCCGGCGGGAACGCAAAGACGCATTTCAACGGGTTAAGTCGGATATTATACTTGCGACATCGGAGAAAAATGGTGCGCGGATCACGTCATGTGTTGCGCCGATGCTTAGAACGTGCCGTGAGGGTCGTCTAAATAGGCAAGGATAATATGAGCTAAGTCGTGGAAGCACTAAGAGGCATGGCCCGTTGAAAGGTGGCGTCGGCGTCAGGCCGAAAGGCACTGACACGGTAAGCAAAGTTCCCCACGGACCAATGAACGCGGTTTTTAGTTGATCGGCGGGACGGATAGAAATTTGGTTGTATCCGGAGAAACCATCCATGAAGGATAAGACCTCATGCGTTTACTCGTCGATGATTTGGTCGATGAACGGTGGGGGAAGTTGTCTTTGGGACAAGCTTTGTTCAAGTCGCGAAAGTCCGGTGCGGTACACGAATGGTGCCTTGTTTCTTGAGAAACTGAGGAACGTTAGAAACCCAAGTGGTGTATTCGATGGGGGTAAATGAAACGATTGCTTGAGCTTATCGATTTCGGCTTTTAATAGCATCACGTCGGGAAGGATGAATGGGTCTCATCTTTTGTCGGACCGGTGTGGCGTCGGGCCGTGTCGATATGATGCTCGACAATGGCGAGGATCGAGTCCGGGCATTTCGAGAATAGGACCGAGGCGAAGACATCGCGAATTCTTTGAAAAAGCTTGGTGTAAGTTTCAATTTCTTCCGGGGTGCATTGGGCACCCAGGTGATGTATTCTTCGATTCTTGGTTTGACGGGAGATGTCAATCTTTGATGGTAGACGAGATATTGGCCATGTTTCCTTCTTCGAAAGCATCGGGTGAGGAATGGGGTTTTTGAACCAATCGTTGCATGGGAATGAAGTCTTTGGTTTCCACGGCGTATTGGTCATGGGGACTCGTTTGTGGGAGGAAATATGCGCGATGGTGCATATCATCCCCGAGAAAGTCGGGGTTGGTCATGGCTTCCATGATGTCTTCATCGGATTGGAAGATGGGAAGAGCCGGAGGAAGATGGGACACTACGAGGAAGTAGTGGTGGGGGGACGGTTCATCATGAGGAGAAGGGCTCGGATGAGGCGATATCAATAGATCCAAGGTCGGCGCTGAGAAGCTGCGATCGGTAGGTTGAGTGGGCGGATGAATTTTCTCTCGAGGATGACGAGTACAAAATGGTGATCGAGGCTCCGTTGGCTTAAAAGCGGGAGGCGGAATGTGAATGTCCTGCGAGGTCCGATTGAAGCGGCCTTGAATTGGCGGTACATGTCCACGGAGGAACGGTACTCGTCAAGGCGGGGACAGAGGTGGGTGTAATGGCCGTGAAAATCGCACAAGGCACAAGGGTGGTTTGTGCGTGGGAGTGTTGAGTTTTGGGGGGAGTCGGGGATAGTGACATGGACTTCGGGAGATCGAGTCGGGGAATGTCTCGTTGACCGTGACTTGAGGTGTGGCAATTCGGGTTACGTGTGAGTGGCATGACCGACGACATCACACGAGCGCATCGAATGGCGGGCTTTGGTGGTCGTGTAAGGGATGTCGGGGGCACGATCTTGATGGGTTGCCCCCTTTTCGGGCTTTGCCTTTCTTCCGGGAGCCATCACAACGGGAGAAGGGTCCCGGCTAGAGGTGCTAGGGGCACGGTAGGCCATGGAGGGAGCGAGGGGACCGGTTGAACCGGTGTCAAAGCCATATAAGGTTTGGGAGTGACCGTGGCGTCGAGGTACCAAACCGGAATGTGCCCAAGGTCAAGTTAGGGAGAGAGAGGGTGGCCATGACGGGGACGAATATGCTCGGGAGGGGAGCCAAGAAGGGGATCTGCGTCGGCGGGGTAATGACCGGGAGTGCGGCTCCGAGATGGTTAAGGCCGTGGAGCCGAGCGCGGGAGGATAAAGAGGTTCGGGGATACCAGCGTCGTAGGGGGAGGGCCAAGGAGGGAGGTCCGCATGGGCCGAGATGAATGGCTAGGAGCGGGTTGCGGAGGGCGGGGAGGAGGTGGTCGACTAGTACCGAGGGCGGAGCCGTTTATGGGCGGCTCGAGACGATTGCATCATGCAAACATTCGACAAGCCGGGATCGGTAACGGGAGGGGGGAAGATGAGGAAAAGTACCGAGCGGGGGTGGAATCTTTATAGACGCCGAGGGAGACATCGGGTCAAAGAATCGACGGTTTGCTTGTTGGCTACGGAAGAGATGGTCGTCTCGGAGGAGTGTCCAGAGACGAGCGGCTCATGATAAGACAGGCGGGTCGATGGTGACTATCTTCCCATTATGTGGAAAAGACATCTTGCGGAAAACCGTGGATGGGACAACGGACATGGCATAGGTGTAGCTTCGCCCCAATAGAATGTTGTAGTCTAGAGGGCGTCAATGACTTCGACGTGCCACGCAAACTGTCTTACCGGCGAGGGTGATGGGACGAGTTACTAAACGAGGCCAATGGGCCGAGGCATGACCGTCCCACGCTCGAAGGGCGATCGTGGAAGGGGCCAGCTCTGATCCGAGTTGCTTCCAAAGCCGAAGCGGACATCACATGGTGGATGCCCCTCATCAGTCTACACCCAGGATACGGTGGCGTCCCGGATTTTTGGCGGGATTTGGAAAGCAACGGAAGGGGAAGAGGAGAGAATGGTCCAGATTGAGTGGCGTCGAAAAACAATCATTTGGTCATCAAAGCAGGATCAACGGCGCTCCACGGCAGGGATAGTAGAGCCTTCTTTTGAGAAGGGCACGACCGGAGGAGTTCCAGTGTGGAAATGGCGGCGGGGATTGCGCCAAATCATCTACTATACTATACGATTGAGCGTCTCGGCAGGAGCGACATTTCGGCATAATGGGCCCTTTGGAATCTTTGGATGAACCTCGACTTTGGGTTGAGGGATGTGTATGAGGGCCACCGGGATGTCGAAAGAGGCTCGTGTAGAACCCGAGAGATGGAGGCTCGGGAAGCAGGTCGAGCGGGGAGGCTTGGGGTGCTCGCGAGACCGAGTTTGAAGGTGAAGGTCGGCCAAGGAAGGAAGGATCGGAGCGCATCACAAGGATCCGGCAATCGCAGGGAACCGCAATGGACGAGGGTGGCTACATGGTCTGGCCGGGGGTTGGGTAGCCACGAATCCCCTGTTGAGGGAAAGGATCGCTTAACACGGTAGGCTGGGTAGTGGCCACATTAGGAGGAGCACGAGGGAGGCTTGCTGTCCGCGCAATGTGGCTTGAGACTCCCACATCACGTCGTATGCGGGGTAAGAGAGGACAATCGTGAGTGAGTGACCGTAACACCGCAACACGAGCGGGGGCTTGTTTGTGCGAAGCGGCTTTCGTCACACGCAGGGCGGAATGCCCGAGGCAGGTTGCTAGTGTTAGGGTCCATACCGCAATTGGGTCCTCGAGTCACGAAGCGGATGGAGTTACGGTTGCCTCTCCGCCTTCTTTGAGAAGAAGGGGGATTAATCGCACCTCGCCGTGCAAATACTTGTCCCTGGAGGGGGGTTGTAAGTGTTGTTGCGGGTTATGAGGAGGCAAGGGAGGCGGACAGCGCATACTCGGAGGAGGCGGCGCACCGAGTTTGTGGACAAAGCAAGGGTTGGGTTGGGTGATCACTGAGGTAGAGCAGGAGGTTGGGCAAAATGAGGAGGCATGCCGTATCTCCGGATACATGTTGCCGGGAGGGGGAAGAGTGCTTGAGGTGCGGCCCCTCCCCGAGGGAGACCTAGCCCGCAGGAGGGTGAGCTGGATGGGTGGGAAAGAGATACAACAATACCGTCGGCGGAATGAGATGCCCCCGGGGCGTTAGCGCCACCGGGCTCGGGAATGTCGTGAAGAACGGTATAAACATAACCGCATTGAGCGTAGATCGGGTCATATTTTAAAGCTATTTGGAGGGCGGCTTCTTTGCATATTGAGAAAAAGTGAGAGGCGACATACTTTGCCGATGGAGAGACGGGAGGGTGCGAAGGAACCGATCCATGTAAACCCGATCTTTGAAGGGAGGGGCTCGACATAAGCTCGTCTTCGTCGCCATTCCCGAACATGGGCGGTGAAAGGGCGTGTGGAAGAGGATTGCTTAAATGAAGTCAAGAGCCTCGTGCCGAGTGTCGTATCGGAGAGGGAGCCAGCAGTACGACGAAAAAGGCTTGGGCAAGAAAGTCTCGAACGTGGTATGGGAGGAAAGTGGCATCGTTCGACATACCATTTAGAAGCTTCACCTAGGTAAGCGTGCGTTGGAACAAACGAAGATGGATGGAGTCACTCGGTAATGGAATTGAAGGAACACCCGGATGTGGAAAGACCGGACGTGATTGGTTGGATCTTCTCCATTAAGGCCCTCGAACTTAGGGATATCGCAGGGCGACTTGGTGGGCATAGCGGGCAAGGTAGCATTGTGGTGAATAGGGTCATTAATCAACCGATGGAAATCGGGGAGGCCGAGGCTCGCAATGTACTGGCACGGCACGGGGGTGGCCGGGTAGTGGTTGTGGCGGTTCCGCTCAGAAGTGGGGCCGGCATTGGGGGCGGAGAACCGCTAGCGTTAGGCCCTGGACCAGACATAGTGAAGGTAACGGGGGAGAACCGAGAAGGAGAAGGAGGAGGACCCGATGAATCGGAGAGGAGTCGGAGTGCGGACTCGAAGGTGGATCGGCTCGGCCGGCGGCGGTGCGGAGAGCGAGTCGATCAGCCGGAAACCCCGAGGGTGAAGGCCAAGAAGTCTCGGGAAAGGCGCCTTGGGGGGCGCAATGATGACGGGGAAAGAAGGAAACCGACAAGGGAAGAAGGGGCACAATCAAGAAAGGTCGAAAGGGCGTAGATAAAGGTGACGGTGACAATTGATTTTAGAGTCTTTGCCAAGCGGTGTTAACCGAGGCGCTTCTTCACTTAGGGTCGGTGTGTGGTGTGCGTTAATTTTAATTTTTAAAACCCTTTCCGTTGTTGAGAGCAAGAAAAAAGTGTGTTGCGTAGCCGAAAAGAAACCCTACAGAGAACAGAGTATAATGCTCGAAATAACAGAAAAATAACGACTACGTATGCATCTATCTAACCCAAAAGGTGGGTCTCTCACAACTATGCTAAAAAGAAAGGGAAAAACTATGTAAAACACACATAAAGGGAGCTCAACGACATCTAGGGTCAAAAAGGGAGCAGCAGATCCGGAGGGTAAAGTCACAGTGAGAGAAAGAGATCGCGCACCAATGAGACGCAGAGGCAAGGTGGTGAGCAAAAAGGAGGGAAATCAGCAACAACTCTGGGGGGAGGCGGAGGCCTTCAAACGAGGTCCAAACAAAACGACAAGAGGTGATTTGAAAGGAAAAAGGGTCGATTTCAATGGATCCGAAAGGGAGGTAACGAGATCCGGAAAAGAGGGCTGAAGCTCGAAACCGACGGCGAAACGACTAAAACTCTTCCACAAAACGTGGAGGGTACTAAAGCCCCAAGACGGATTCCCACTTAGATGAGTAAAAACGAGATCGGATCTTGGTCAAGGCGGCGATGAGCGCAGGTTGGAAAACCTGGCAGAACCCGCACGTAGAACGGAAAAATTGCGAAAAAATCGTCGGAAAAAAGTGAGATTCGCGACTTTACGACCCGATCCGAGTCGGTCGCAAAACGAGATGAAAAGCACGACCGGAGGTCCGTGTCGCGAGTGTTTAGGGCCAAAAGTGCGACCGTTCCGATTGTCTCGGCGGCGATTTCTCGTGAAAAAGTTGTCGTCTCGGTCCTGTGCTGGTGTCGCTTACTACGCAATAGGGCCCGAAACACACACGGAAGTTAGAAATTTTAGGTTTTTAGGGTTTTATGTGAGAAAAAATGACATAAAAAGAGGAAAACTAAGCGAATCTGAAAAGAAGCCCTAGGGCCCCTGAAGTAGGCCTGGATATGCGGGAATATGAAAAACGACGGCGGTCGTAATTTAAAACAGTGTGGAGTCGCCATTTGTTAGTATGAATTCTTCTTCGAAGTGTACGAAAAAGAACCACTTTAGCTACGCATAACTAATAGCCCCAACAACAATAGAGGCCGCCAAACATCTTCGAGATCTGCGATTAGTAGTTAAAAATGCTTTTACCAACAAACGAGATCTATAAATGGAAGGACATTAAGCAAGTAAAAGTAAAGAGTTTGCTCCATGCATCCAACGATACAAGACAAGAACACGATTTTTTGAATGAATTTTTATATTACGGGGGCACCCGGGAGGAAACAAGAAGGTGTATCCAGATCTCCTCAATGGGATGGGTTCTTTGTAGTCCTCAAAGACTTCGCATCTAAGCTTTCTCTCTCGTAGATGTAGAAAACCCAATGCAGAAAGTAGAGCTCAATGGGAGCAAATGGTAGAAAAATGAGACCAAGTGTATAGATCCCGGTAGTGATCTAATAGGGCAACAAAAGGTGAAGAATGATGGGGAAAACCCCCTCCTATTTATAACAAAATATTGGGTCATTCTAGATCTTGGTGCATGATTAAAATAATGTTAATCAAATCTAGATCCACCTCTATGGAATATTTTATTATTATTTGTTGGAGGGAAAAGGGTGTTTGACTTGGGTCAAATCCCTTTGATTAGTGAAGAATAAATAAATAAATAAATGATTTATTTATCTTTTAAGGAAGTGGTTGGGATATAATCAAATAAATAATGATTTATTTAATTAATGGTGGTTGATTTGGTCATATTTAACAAGGAATATTATTTAAATAATTATTCCTAGAAAAATAATAAGATAACTATGGGTTTATCTCATTAATTTCTTTGCTGGGTTAAACATGATCCGAATAATAATTAAATTATAGGTTTAATTAATTATTCCTTTTGGGGTTTCCTAATTAACATAGTGAAAGCAGTTTTACTTGGGGTAAAACTGGTCTTACATGGTGTACTTGGGTCCATCTAATGATGAAAGGTTAGATGACCAAAAAATGGTGTAACAACTTGAAAGCTGCTATTGAAGTCTCCCTTTGAAGTACCATTGTTTTGACAGTTAACCAAGGAGGTCTGTTTTGTTCATGCCCTTTGTCCTTGCTTGAAAATTTGTTTTGAAGGTCTTTATAGTTGTGACCATAGATGTTTTTAGGTGTTCCCTCTTCTATGACTGCAATTATCGATTGAATCTTTTATGTTTTCTAAGTCATTTGAAATAAAATCTTTGAGGAAATAGGATGTGATCCCGAATCTTAGATTTCATTTTAAAATTTGTTTTGAAGTCATTATTTGCTTAAAGTGTGGTTTTTAGAATTCATGGTTAGCCCTGTCTATCAAATACCTCTTTATTTTTCAAGTTATGTTTTCAAATTCCCTTTGTTGAGAATTCAAACTCTCTTTCCAAATCATTGATGTCCATCTCATTCACAAAACCAAAGGATCCGAGTGGCCAAAGTTAGATTTTCCCTTTGATATCCCATATCCATTGATTTGTTTTGTTTATGACCTCTTCTTGACTCCATTGCCCAATGAATCTAGCATTTCCCCTTTCTATCTATCTTTCCTAGACCTTTCATGTTTTTCTATGTCCTTCAACCAATCAAACAAACAAACACTTGCACTTAATAACTAGTCTAAAACCAATACCCAAAGCACGCAAGATAAACCTTTGCTAAAACATTTGAGAGATCCCTCTCTAAGAACGGGAGGACTAGATCCTGGAACTCTAAATATTGGTTCTGATGTTGCCTTGTCTTTTGATTTTCCAAACTATCAAAACACAGGACCCCAACAGATTCTCCTAGCTGGTGATTATCAGCAAACTGTATTTGAGGTTGAGTCTCCTAGTTGGTGGGTGACAAAAATCTATGTAAAAGATACCATTTTCTTGATACATAGTAGAAGTTTTAGAGCAGCGCAGCAGCAACAAGGGTGGTTTTACTCTCGAAATGGTTTCCACCAGATATCCTTGTGTCTTATGTGTATGATTTTTGTGTTGTGCATTATTGATCTTATGATTATCTTGGTTAATTTTCTCACATGATTATATGCTTATGTTTTGATCTTCTATTGTATTGTTGGTCAGTTAATGCGTGAACCCCCTCTTAGTAGTGCTCATAAACACCATGAAATCTGTGTAACAAATTATGGGTTGATCAAGCTCATCATTATTGACTCATTGGAACAATAGGGGAGCACTTGGGAAATATTGTTCATTGTTGCGAGAGGACCAACCCAAGAGGAGATAAAAACCAATTCTAAAGAGAAAAGTGAATTAATAGAGGAAGCAGGGCCAAGGAAGAGAATAAAATTACTTGTTGATACACCTATTCAAAAACCTTGAGCTAATATCCCCAAAGAAACCAATCATGCTAGTACATTAGCTATAGGTTCATGAGTTGACGAAGGCCTACATATCGAAGCACTAGTCAATGTCACCAGTAGAAAAAAAAATTAATAGTGTGGGGCTTGTTCTATTGTGGAGGAACATCCCCCATAGACGAAATTTAAGAGGAGGCCACTCAAGAAGTTTGTAGGTGGTAAATTTCCAAAGAAGAGGGTCAAGATCACTATTCATTAGGGAATTTTGAGGTCTAAAATGGGCCTCCTAAGAAAAATTTACAACTAAAATAAACTTTATAAGAACCAATAGGATTCAAGATGATGATGTCAACCATGGGGGATGATTCACCTTTTTTGGAGTAAAAAGGTAAAAAGATTAAAAAATAATAAAATAATAAAACTATTTTTTCAACTCATATTTTCAGCTTATCTCCCTAAGGTTTTACTCAAATTTCGAGTGGGAATACTCATTGGATGAAAAATTTAATTCCTCATCCAAGGAGTACCCATGTTGCATACTTTTGATGGACTTTGCTACACTAAAAATGAGAAATACATAACAATCACGTTTTTTATGTATTTCTCATTTTTAGTGTAGCAAAGTCCATCAAAAGTATGCAACATTGGTACTCCTTGGATGATGAATTAAATTTTGCATCCAACGAGTATTCCCTCTCGAAATTTGAGTAAAACCTTGGGGTGATAAGTTCAAAATGCGAGTTCAAAAAGTAGTTTTTTATTTTTTCCCACTAAAATTTGATGATGTAATCAGATCTTATTTTATTATTCCACTATTATTTTATAATTTCCTTAGGAGGCCCATTTTAGACCTCAAAATTCCTCTAATGACAACATCACCTAGTTCATCATCCAAAACTCCCACTACTATAAAAGAGTTAAAAGAGTCAGAGGAGTAGCCTAACAAGGACAACGAGAAGTTTGAATGAAGACAAGATGACAACCCCGCTTTGGTGTGTTCAAATTCAATCTTCTATGTCAACAATATGATAATTTAAGGAAGTAAAATGATGATTTAAGAAACCAACTTTCCATGTTGAAGGAAAAATATTAGACTAAGAAACATTCAAAATTAGAAACCTTAGTCGATGTAGTAGAAATAATGGGTGCATCTTCTTCTCCTTTTGAAACTAGAAAAACTAGAAAATAATTATGTAAGTTGTGTGGGGAACTCCTTAAAGAGGCCATTACAAGCTACTACAGGCTATTAAGGCTATTAGGATGGTATTTTGATGCTATAAGTTCTAGGTTTTTTTTAGTATAATATTATACAGACTATTCGATACCTGTTACAGTGTGTTGAAAAAATTGATGATTTGATGATTGCAGTAAGTTTATTGGTTGTGTGAAGTTTCCTTTTTAATGGTTTTTGCTATTATTTCTATGACTGTTATTTCTTTTTCTGTGAGTGTGATCTTGAATGATTGAGTGATATTTATTTGTGAGAGTGATTTTGATTTTTGAACTGTGTGTAGGGTGTTATGCTTGAAGTGTGACAATGATGATTTTAGTGTGCTAAGAGTGAGAACTTATAACAACTTGATTTTTGGTTATGTTCCATGACCTTGGAGAGTTTGGTATTAATTAGTGTTAGTTAATGATTGGTACCCACATATAATTTGCATAATAACCTTGAAATAAAAGACCTATCCTAGTTGACAATTTATGTGTGTATGTAATTAATTGGCTCTAGTTAAAAGAGAATTAATTCACCCAAAACTTTCCACTCATAGCATTGGACCTGTAGTTTGAACATATTTAACTGTGTCTTCTGCAATTGTCACTACTCCAATTAGTGCTCTCCCTAATTAATCATTATTTGCAATAATGAACCTAGACAATATTTCACTTGTTGAGGGAAGTGTGGTGTCTTTGAGTAGTTATGTTTTTAGCAACCAAAAGAATATTATCATTAAGGGAAAAGGTAGAAAGGGGAAGATGGGACAACTTGAAGAAATTTCACAAGAATCAATAATGTTTTGCAATGTTGCACATTTAAATGATGAGGATTTTATTGAGGAAATTGTTGGTACATTAGGATCTTTTTTTGATGCAAAAAGGTGGTCACTAACTAAGCTCACCACTCATTTGAAGAAGGAAAATGAGGGATTCTCATAACATGATCAATTAAAGAATTGTCACCAGTGGAATTTTGAGGTAAAAAATGGGCCTGGAAATGAAAGATGTACTAGGAAAATCAAATTTAAAAGAACCAATAAGATTAACTATGATTAATATCCCCACAGGTAAATATTTTTAGAGGGAAAAGTAGAAAGCTACTTTTAAAGTGTATTTTTTATTTATCTCCTTGTAGGCTTTCTCAAATTTCAAGCATTGGCACTCGATGGATGCAAAACTAGATTCCACATCCAAGGAGTACCTAATATGCATCCTTTTAAGTCGACCCACACTTGATTTTTCACATATCGACGCATCAATAATCCATGTTCTTTATTGTCTAATTAGGGGCTCAATTTTATGATAAAAAATAAAAGCTCTCAGAATGGCGTCAAAACTGAACAGTTGCGTAGTGCTCGTCATTCTAAATCCGACACACTTTGTTTCGCGAAAAATGGACTTTGTATGCTCCCGAAGATGAGTTATGTTCGTTTGCTAAACATGCAAAAGAAAAAAAAGGGCAGACAGATGTCCAATCAGCAGTCTGTACTGCTGACGTGGCATGCTGACTATGCAGGGTCAAATTTTTGTCATCTTCCTTCGGCGAATGACGGTATTCCAAGTGGCAGCATGGTATTGGTTGAGAAATTGTGGTATGTGGTATGTTTTCATTGGTTGAAGTCTGGCCAATTGGGTGAGGACACATGGTGTAGCCTGGGGTTGTCACGTGCCCCCCCCCCCGTCCCCCATGGTTGCATTTTGGAGTAAAATTTTTTGTCCATGTCTAGGCAGAGGCATTGGGGTTCGACCCCGTGAACTTCCATGCAACACGCGCACCAATAGTTCCTACAATATAATGTTTCCATATGTATTAATTTTTGGTAATGTAATATGGCGGAGGGAGAGGGGGCTAGCCCCTGAATCATAAGACCAAGCTCATAACCATCAGCAGGGGGCTTAATCACAAATGTGGATTTATAAATTAAACCATGTTTAATTAACATTAAAATTGAATTAATTAACACTAATTTGCGTTATTATCCCTAAAAATGGATTAGCACATAAATCATTGAATTAATTGTTAAGCATGGGTTAATTAGCACTAAATGCGCTTAATTAAATTAATGCCACTTAATTATTATTAAACCAGATTAACTTGGTGGTCTGCCAAATCTAGTAGAACTGCCAGTTTAACTCCAGCTAGCCGGATTTAGCTCCAATCAGATAAATGTAGGCTATAAATTGTGGGAAAAATTGAAAAGGCCATAATTTTTGGAGTTTTCAACCAATTCAGGTGCAGAAAGAGACTATATGATCATTTTTGGGCATTCTTGACTCATTGATGTAGGTTTTTGGAGCAAAAGATCATTTTAAATAGGTCAATTTTTCAATCCGAGCATAATATAGAGTCCCAAGCCCTGAAAGCTGGACCAAGGAGATGTAGCCCAGGAGGGGTGAACTCTTTCATCAAATACCTGTGTTGATATGTTGTATGGTGATTTAATGTACTTTTATTTATTGTTGTTCATACTTTATTTTATGTTAATGTGTTCATTAAATTAACATGAAAAACACTCATGAGATTCAATAATTTGCAAGAGAACTTGAACCCTTAAGCACATATAAGACATTTGTTTCAAATTCTGAAAGAGGAATTAGCTGAGAATTACTAACATCCTCCATTCAGATCATTTTTGGTATTAGAGCCACGGGTTCTTTAGGTATTTATGTTTTGTTGTGCAAGAAGGGATCTAATTGTTTGCAAGTTTGTGTCATGCTTACAAGGTTAAAACTCAAAAGAGGAGAAGGGAAGCTAGTTGAGATCCCTACAGTTCGGTCAAGAGGAAGAAGGGAAAGGTTGAAAAATTCTTCAACACCAGCACATCTTCGAGTTTAAGTTGAGTCTTCAGTGAGAATGTATCATGAAGGAGAACATACCATGACAGAAGATGAGAGAGCATTCAGGAAGGCATTTTTTGATATGACTGAGATGTTTAAAGTCCTATATGAGGAGGATAATTTAAGGATGCAAGGAGAAATTTCAAGGCCTACAAGAGGAGAGGGTTCTCCAAGTGGAGGAGGCCATGGATATGGTAAGAAGCCACATCCACTCCACCATCTTCACCTTCCTCTTCATCATCTTCCACTATCGCAACCCTACAATCTATTCATACACATACTTCAAAAGGAGCTGATAAATCACCCTTACTTAAAATTGATGTTAAATTTGAGCTTCCAATGTATAATGTAAAAGTGACTAAAGAGAAGATGGATAATTAGATTCATCAATTTGAGGTTTATTACAAAATCTAGAACCTTCAAGAAGATGGCATAAACATTCAATTGGCTTCCTTCAGAATGGAGGGTTCAACACTTGTAGGGTGGGAAGCAAGGACTCAAGATGAGTTTAAAAACTACGGTAAGATATCAATGTATTGGTTAAATTTTATAGCTGCCATTAAAAGGAAATTTTACCCTCTAGCTTACATGAAAAAATCCATTATGGACTGGCAGAATTTTAGACAATTGAAAGGGAAAAGTGTGCAAGATCACACTCATGAATTTAGGAGAAGAGCTCTTATTTTGGGTGTCAAATTTTATTCTCAAGAAAATTTGTTAAATTATATTGGGGGTTTGCATATTTATCTTAGACATTCTATTCTCATGTTCAATCCCACAAACTTAGATGATCTTTTCATTCAAGCCATACATCTAGAAGAAAGAGGGAAACATAGTGCAGATGAGAAAAGGGATAGTTTCCTTGAGTGTGAGGGTAAAGGAAAGGGTAAGTTTAATGGAAGAGGAAATAAAAATGGTTCTATCAAAATAGAGAAAGAGAAACTTATATGTAAACATTGTTCAAATAATGGCCAAGATGAAACCCATTGTTGGCAACTCCATCTAGATTTGAAGCCAAACAAACTTAAAGCCAAAGAGGAGAATTTTTTTGCAATCATTAAACATGACTTAGGTTTAGATTCAGGAGATGAAACCAAGATTATAGCAATGGGTTTGAAAGGTAAGAACATATAAAACACTAGTTCTTCAAGTTTTTCTAATGTAACTCAAGATGAAGATACAAGAATTGAACTCTTTCATATTAGAGTTGTTTCAAAGCATACCAAAATAGACACACTATTTGATAGTGGTTCTCAAGCTAATTTTATTTCTGAAGACTTAGTTAAGATGTTAAATATAGAAACTGTTACACATCCAAGACCTTATCCTTTAGGTTGGATATGAAATAATGCAAACTTTCAGGTAACAAGGAAGTGCATCCTAAAGTTTGTAATCAATTCAAACTTTCTTGACAAAGTTGAACTTGATGTAGTGCCGCTTGAGATTTCAGGTATTGTTTTGGGAAGTCCTTATCTTTATGATAGAAGGGAAGTATTTCATTGCCATGAGAATAAGTACCACTTGTTTAAGGATGGAATTGAGTACATATTTAGAGCGCATAAGAAGAAGAGAAGTTTGTCTCTTATACATGCAGGAGAAATGAAGACAATAGTGAATGCAAGTCAAAATTAGACTTTGTTAATGTTCAAAAATATGCATCAAATGATCAAGATGATTATACTGAAGTTTTTAATTTTTGTAATAAGATTTTTCAAGACTCTAATAGGTTTCCTTTGAAAAGAGGTAAACAAGATGAGAAATATTTGCAGTAATCAACGTCAGTGTTGAGCAGTGATTGAAACAAGATGCCGGTGAAAGAGACTGCAAAGGTCAAAGAGAAAGCACCAACACAATTTTACAAAGAAGACATAATCTCCACAAGTACTTTTTTTTGGTTTCAGAATGGTACATGGCAATGGTGAAAACACTTGGTCCAAATTCGATGCAAGTACAAGGCAAGACAAGCTAAAATTCACCATGTTGACAATGTTCGAGGTGAGACAGTTTTCAAGTTTCCTTTGATTGAAGACCGATGTAGAAACAAGTTTATTTCTTGAAGGAAAGATTTTTTGTTACACAAATTCAGGGAAATTGCAGCATGAGAGTGTTTGCGACAACAAGACAGGGTCTCAAGAATCAAGGAAAAATATTAGTTTTTATGAAAAGCTCAAATTGATGAAATTGGGAAAATTCCAGTGGATTGAGACTGGAAGGGTGAGGGAACTGTACCCTCATCCACTTGTTCAATAATGAAATAGATTTTGGGGTCCAAAAGGCTTCCAATGGGGAGGAATGATCTGGGGTTCAGTTTTATGCTCAAACATAAAATTTCTCAGAATGGCGCTCTTGTGGTGGATTTGACACATGGGTGTATGAAATCGCACGCATCTAGAGAATGTGGTATTTTCTCTAAACCATAAGTAACAGAAAGTATCTGGGGGGAGCTTAGAAGTATAAGACTTAAAATAAAGTAATACACTTAAGTATTCTATGTTAAAAAGTAAAAATAAAAACACAAAAAGAAGCTAAATAGAGAGTTCCAAACAATAACAAGGTAAACAATGACTCAATGGCCTTCTTCTCATTGAATGCTTGGAATGAATACAAATCTTACCCACTTGGTGAAGGGCCTAGGCAGAGGCTCTAAGACCCGGCACAAGGATATTTGTCCTTCAAGTTCTGCGTTCTGACACAGTTCAACTCTCTCTCTCTGCTGCAATGGACTGAAATTGTTGGGTGGCCAATAATTGAGTCCTCTTCTTCAGCTCCTACTCCTTGGTTCACACAAATAGCTGGTGTTTCTTGGGAAAATTTGGCCAGCATAACCTTGTGATCACACATTGTTCATCTCTTTGAGGGTTTATATAGGTGAGCTTTCAAACCTCCTTCCCTCCCTTGGTACATGGTAGATAGTGACCCAAGGGAGGGGAAATATTCCATTGTGGGCTGAAATATGCTTTTGTGTGCTCACACAAGGCCTAAGGAGGTGCTAGTGTTGTCCTTAGGTGGCTTTCACATAAGGAGAAATTGTAAATTGCTTGCTTGTGGTCCCAGAAAGGGACTTTTTTCCATTTCCAAGAATGCGTGCCTATCGGGCTCCAGTGAGCGTAGAAGGCGCTCTTCTCGAAGAAAAAAGCATGCATTCGGGAATTTATGACTAGTTCAATCTTGAATTTCTCCAAACCTTAGATATTCTTAATATTTTTTATTCCATAATGTATCCATGTCCTGTAAATCCTTGGGCTCAACATTATTTGATGTCATTTTCTGTTGTATGATTTTCTAGTGTTAACAGTTGCCCCCTAATGTGTGAGATATAGGAAGAACTGTATAGCCAAAATACATTATAGTTTCTTTTTTGTATTGTACGTAGAGAGAGAGGGAGAGGGAGAGAGAGAGAGGCTTGTGTGTAGAAGGACAACATCTTGCACCGAGTCCGAGATAACCACTGCCTAGGGGACCTCTTGCAAGTAGACAAAATATACAACATATTTTCAAAATTTCAATGAGGCGGCATGTCCCATGCTCATGATGCTATGGCTAGTTAAAAAAAATTAATAGATACATGTGTTGTCTATGTCACTATTGTGGTAGTGATGATGGTGGTTGTTGATGACAATTTTTGACGCCCTTAAGAGTGTTTTTTCTTTGATGATAGGTGGAATGTGGTACCCATATGCGTAATCTTGGTATGGTAGATCACTGCGTAATGTATGCATATGTACTAGCTAGGACCTTCCCGTGTAAGCATTGTTGTCAGAGACGCTTATAAAGGCACGGGTCTTCGACGAATTTTGATCAAAGTGCAATGGTTGTAAGGTACGATACCATCGTGACATGAAAGCTTTTTCTGTAGTCGAATGTCAAGAGGATCGATGACATCTATGGACAATGATTTCTCCCATAGTGCCACCCAAGGTACCCCTTTACATGGGGAGGGGTCATCCAAGGTACCACTTCCTTTTTGGAAAAGAGGTGTTGATGTCGAAAAAAAGGAAGCCTTATCCGAACCATAATGGGTTTAACATAGGCATGTTGGTGAGTAGTGGCTGAAAACAGATGATGGGGATTCAGTGGCCCGAGGTCGAAGTATATTTGAGCAGCTTGGTGGTAGTCATAGGTATTTTCTGAAGGGAAAAAATCCCTAGAGTCGATAGGACTTCCACGGCAGGTATGAACTGGCTATGATTGTCATAATGGTGCATGCATGGAGGGTATGAAATACTTTGACCAAGGGAGATTGGGGACTACTACCATGGGAGGAAAAACTACAATATGAGGGCGAAGAGGCGAAGCGCGTTGCTTCTGCTTTTTGTACAAAAAGAATAAAATAATGGGGTTTGGCTTGTACAAAACACAGAGACAAGTACCCCAAAACATGAAAGAGGGTCGCTCACTTGATGGTGTGAGGACGGTGTTTTGCTGGAGGTAGGGGTCCCATTGGCTGGTCTCATGTGTGGGGTTGATGAAGTGGAAGATGTCGCAGATGGATTAATGTTGATGGAGTTATGGTGGGCCAAATGCGGTGTGCGGAGGATCACTTTCATTCTTCTTGTACAACTTGGTCATCCGGGAAGGGGGTTGAGTTGGAATGGTGAACTTGACCTTATGCATGATATATGGATGGGCATGAGGTGCTTCCCGGACTAAAATGGTATGGCCATGGCATCACTTTGTGGAGTAATGTATGGTCTACTTGAGATGACGATCGCCATGGAGGGGGGCTCTACCGACCATCGAGGACATTTATCATATGCAGGGTGAGGTGATGATAAACGTGCTCAGGTGTGAGGACCCTAAGGTTTATTTCTGATGGAGAAATGATGTCAGGATATGCAAATTTTTTGGGACTCTATCATGCTAAGGGTAGAATTATACCTGCTCCGGAACTTTCAGTGGTGATTTTTGTGAATTGTTTGTGGGTTCTTCCTACAAAAACAGCTACCTCAAGTGAAAGTATCTTCTTTTCATTCAATATTATTTAAAAAACATGAATTTTGGAAATGAATATGGGAGGGTGCATACCTGTCAGCACTTGAAAAAATATTTCTTTGGAAAGCGAATGTGGGGCATCGCTTTCGTTTTTCATGGTATACTGATTATGGTGCAACTTACGGTTTGCACAATGGACCTTCTGATCTCCTGTTATGGACCTATGAAGTTCTGGAAAAGGGAATTAAATAAGAGATTATGGCCCTAATCCTATTCATTTGTACTTGCTGAGTTTGGGAGATCAGAGGTGGTAGCAGAGACTTTCTTGTAGTTACAGTCAGCCTATGTACTGGGGATTAGCGATACGATGCCAAGGTAACTCTCATGACATCCTGCATTTTGATTTTTCTAGTTTGGTGACACTAGGGGCCGTACAAATTAGGTTTGTACGGTCTCAAAGGGGCTTATTGCCCTAGATTTCACGGGCGATCTAGGGAAATAGGTGCCCCCCTTGCGCGTATTTCTCAGGTACAACCGCGCGAAGGCACGCTGTCCCTGCCTCTTTGCACGCAAGGGCACACCTGTAAATGAAATAGGCGTGCAAGGGCACGCCTGTATAAGAGATAGGCGTGCCAGGGCAGTGTTTTTTTAAAAAACTTGGGTTTTTTGTTGTCCTTAATGATTTTTCTCCTTTGTACTGATGGGTGCCTATTGCTTGGCAGGTTGGTGTGGAGAGAGCGACATTGGCCTGAGATCCGGACTACTCTGTCTATTGATCTTGGGGCACGCTGTCAGTTGGCCACATGGGGCCTCCTAAAATTTGTTGAGAGCGAGTGCCTTTGGCCACAAGACCGATTGCTACATTATATCATACGGTGTTGGCGCTGGACGGGCAACATGTTTGTCCTGAGGGGGACAAACTTGATTCTTCGTCTAGAGACACATATTTACTTTGTGACTAAATTACTGCCTCAGGGAGAGGCACTGAGGTATTCGCTCCCTACTGGGCAGGTGAACATGGACAAGTTCTGGCGGCGTCATTGCGGTGGTGCGCCTCTGACTTAGGGGTGCATTAATATCACATCAGTGACAGATGTGGCCAAGCGGTGTGCTATGGCTATTATTGTGCGACTGGCGGGGTCGTTTGCACCACATCGAGCATCGGGCCCACAGGTGGGAGTTTTACAACACTTGAGGAATGGGAATTTCTTCGATTTTGCCCGTTTCCGTTTTGATGGTATGGTGTTGCAACTGAACAGGGTCTAGCATGGATCCAAATCATTTGTGTATGCTAGCATTTTGTGCAACATTATGTATGAGAGGGTGGTGCTACTCAGGATAGTCAATTCCCGATAGATGGAAGTTGATTTTATCACAAAGATGTCTGAACGTTTGTAGCAACGGACATCCCTCTGCTGTATGACTATGATTGGTGCAAATGGTGTAGGGTATCACATTGCTGACAGAGTGTATAGTGTGATAATATACACTACTCGATGTTCTACATGTGGACGCTTGGAAAGGGTTAGTTGCGGCCCAAGTTGTCTTATATTTCCATTTTTGCGTCGTGGGTTGGGATATTCCTCCCTTTTTGGTGAGTATCTGACTTAATGCTACTCTAGCTTCTCTAAATTTGGGGAGATGCGTGCACTTGAATGTATGATGAAAGTGGGAGCAAATTCGGCAGTAACTCCGTGTAATCTTCTCTTGATTAGAGATAAGCTTTTGGGGAAGAGACGAGATTATGTGGAGACTATTTACAAGGGGTTTGAGTTCTCTGCATTGATTGATCCGGTGATCATTTAGATCACATAGGCCGCATTTTATCCTCGACTGGGCCTGAGGTTTACGTGATTGGTTTATGGTCTTAGCAGGCGTGATGAACCACCCTAGTGGCGAGGTCGTAGTAGGCCTATAACACCATCGTGGTGGTGGGGATGTCATTGGGTTGACGATGTATCTTTTATGCCATTCATGGAGGTCGCTCGTCCTCTTTTCTACCACATTAATCATGTCGATAGTGGGACGGAGTCGTGAGACCTCAGTACAATGTCGTTCATAGTGATCACCTTGACATATCAGGCAAAAGTCCGTGATATGGGTCTCCCATCGTGCATGGTCTAAGGCTGGGCAGGGTACCATCGTCTTAATGCTGCTAAGTTAGGGCAGTGGACTACTATATGGTTCATCTACTTGCACAATGTGCATGCAGGTGGCTTTCGTGACGTGTCTATGATGGTAACTATGGGTTGCTTGCTAGGCTGTTCTTCAGCTGACAAGAACATGATTGACCCACTCATCTCCTCTGCTTGGGTCATGGAGCTGCCGATGGATTTGGAATCCATATCATCTTCTTTGGAAAGACGAACTGTGGCTGACCGAAGACTAGCAAGGGCTAGTCGGAAGTGAGGTATGTAGTGACAATCCTATAATAAGTGATTGTCAGCGCATAACGGGCATGTGAATTGTGCTTCTCGTAGCCCTACATAGTATACCCTCTCAATTGGATACCATCTGTGGATGAGTTCCAATGTGGTGCACTCTTCGAGGTAGTGGCCACGTTCATTGCATAGCGTGCAACATATAATGGGAAATACTGGGGGGTGCTCTACATATTGGTGCTCCTCTTGTAATTACAAGATGGAGCACGACTCGTCATTAATGGACTGGATGGAGGGATCCTCTTGATAGGATCACTCGATCGCGTGTAAGACATCCCTATACCATGGTATTTCTGGACAGTGGTGGGTATAGTGCCCATAGGTGTCACAGAGGGCGCATGCGTGATTGGTATGCAGCGGTTTGCCGATACTTTTGGTGGCAAGTTTCCTTTTATGGGAATGTCATATTGAGGTGCCTGCCTCATAGCCAAGGAGTGGTTTTAATTCATCCAACTCCGGGCATATGTGAGTAGGGTGTCCTGTGACATCACATATAGTGCAGGCTGATGACTCCCTTTGCATGGTGGGGGTCACCACTTTCTTTCCTTTCTTGGCAATTTTCTTTATTGTGGTCGCCAGTTTCATAGCGGGGATTTCCCTTGCGGGGGCAGTTTTGACTATTACTTGGGTAGGTTGGGGCTCCTTGGGACTGGGAGGCTTTAATCCAAATGCAGTATCGTTGGTAGCTGGCGTTCCTGGAGGGGGAATGAGGTACCACACTGGGAATGCCAATGATATGTTGGGTAGTACCAGTGTTGCCAAGACCTACTGGGAGGTGAAGCCAGGAGGTGGGTATAGGAAAGGAGTTTGGAAGGTGACATAGACTAAGGAGGCTACAGTAGCTAATGCCTCGGTGTCGTTACTGCTTGAGTCTGTGTCCTGACTAACCTCGGTGCTTGACGTGGACATCATGCATACCGGGGCCGCTGTGGTATCGGGTGATACCTCAGGGATAATAGGAGGATCTCCTAGGAAGGATCCTAGGATGGATGACGGTTTGACTTGGATAGGGCCATATTCTTGATACCGTGAAAGACCATCAGTGGTTTTTTCTACATAAGGTAGAACCATATCTGTGTTGGTCAAAGGACGCTTTTCAGTGTGTATCAATTGGTCTACTGTAATGATTCGATCCTCATGGGGGAACATCATGATGCAGAAAACGGAGGATGCTATGGCAGACATGGCATACATGTAACTCCGCCCAAGGAGTATATTGTAATCCAAGTGAGCATCCTAGACTTCGATGTCTATGTGGACCATTTTTCCGGCTAAGCATATCGGTACATTTTGGAAGAGACTGACGGGGGTCGAGGGCCGACCGTCGTATGCCCTGAGAGTGATAACGGAAGGTTTCAGTTCTGGGGCTCCTAACTTTTTCCATACATTCTTTGACATGATGCATGTAGATGCACCCTCGTCAATGACACATCGGTGAATAGTGATATTTTGTACCGATACTGGTATCTGGAAGGCGACCATGGAGGGAAGCCTAGGGGTGGATTTTTCTAAATCAAAAGCCATCATGCACGTGTCGACGGGGTGGACGGTGCCTAAGGTGGAAAGTAGGGCTTTCCGCTGCTTTGGGCATGAGTGCAGTACCTCCAAAGCAGACATAGCAGCAGGTGACTGGGGCTAAATCGTCTACGATGCTGTAATTGTGGGTTGCTTTGGAGTAGTTACCTGCTCTCCTATTAGGCCCTTTAACCATTTTTGGAAATGGTTCCAAAGGAATCTTTGGAATGGTCAAAGGTGCAGTTGGCGCGCTTGTACTAGCCCCTGACGAACCAATGTCTGGTGGGGTGTCATAGCTGCGATTCTGGGTTTGAAAAAACATTTCTTCGCCGGCCATGTAAATTTCATGGTTTTTTTTCTCGAAATCGTTGGGGTTTTGCTGTTGAGTGCTAATTGTTCCTTGATGGGGGAAGGGTTCTTGCATTACTGCAGTTTTCTGGGAAGATCCTCCTTGTCCTCGGTTACTCTGAAGCTTTTTAAGCTCAGGTAGTTCGGGATAGTAGTGAGTACAGCAGCCGTACTCACCACATATTGAACATGAATGGTTTGTTCATAGAGGTGGCCATTTTCCTTTCTTTTGAGCATTTCTTGGCTCCTGGTTCTGGTTCTAGTTGAAGTTATCTCCAGGGCGGGGTCGCGGTGGGCATTGTTGACTACTGGCCCCCTGTCTAGGGTTCCCTTTGGGTTTTTTTTTTACCTTTCTTTTGACCACATTAGGAGGAAAATTCTCCTGATCATACTAGTGTTGTTGATCTTGGGACGGCTACACAAATTTCACCTATGCATTGTTCTGCATTGGTGGGTTATGTGCTTGGGATTGAGCATACTGTTGTCCCATATTTGCACCTAGCCGTTGGGGGGGAGTTCTTCCATCATTTTTTCTTCCTGCATACTGGGTCCCCCTAGCTAGAGGATAAGGTCCTCCTTGGTGATATTCTGGCGCCCTATTAGTCAAATTTTGCTGCTGCATATGATGACTTTAAAATCCGGGTTGAGACATGTCCTGGGTAGACCCATGTGTGTAACCAAGATTCTAAGTGCTGTTACCTAGGTACCCTTGGGTCATTGACCCAATAATTCTGTCTGTAGAGTTCGACGCGCCTGGAAATTCTTGATCAGATTGCAGGCGTGGGACGTTAGGCAGGATATTGTATATGTACCCTGATTGCATATAGATCAGTTCAAGCTGCTAGGCTTTACTGATTGTGTCCTCTTCGGATGTGGGGTTACGTTGCGCCACATCCTTTGAAATCTCTATTGTCAGAGTTTTCAAGAATAAATCTAAAAGGACTCAGTCGTCGAGTTGAGCTTTGCATAAGCTACGATGTCGTCTCCACTCGTGGAGATGTTCAAAAATGTGGGTAGAGAGAGACTATCTGAAATGAGTCAGTAATTCCATTCCTGAATCATGGTGAATGGGTAACTGAAAGTAAGTGAGGAAAGCAGTAGCGAGAGCACTAAAGGTTCTATGCGAGGTAAGAGGTTGCTCGACATACCATTTCGCAGCCACTCCCGTGAGAGTGCGTTGAAATAGCCTCAATCGAATAATATCGTCAATGATGCTATTTGATGAGCACCACAGGTGAAAGTTCATTATGTGATTCCCTCGGTCTTCTGCTTGCTTGCCTTCAAACTTTGGTATGTCTGAAGGGAGCTCGTGGGCATGGGAGGCCAATTGGGGTCATGTGCGATGGGGTCATTGGTGAGCTTGGTTAAATCTAATAGATTTAATTCCGCTAACAAGGGTTACTGAAAGGCCGACGCCATGGAAATGTGTGAAGACACAAAGTTCTAGTTAGAATGAGGTTTATTCTGTGACGTATCATTTTTTGAATTCAGCTGGCTTCCTGTATGGGATGCACTCTTCTGCCCCCTAAGGGACGATGGGGGAGTGACATGCGGTGTGGTGTTGGGAGACTGACTAGGGTTCCAAACTAAGGTTGAGAAAAAAGGAACCAACCACTGTGGCGACGTTTTGCCTTTGATGCCTAAATGGAAAAAGACTTGGAACCCCTCCCGTTAGTGGGGGGAGGTCCAAAAAACGCCTGGACCGACGAGGTTCCGTTGGAACCGTTTGAGGGTCGTCCAAGTTAGATTTTGGAAAAATATTTTGAGGGGATTGAGTCTATGATCACGTCAAATTTATGGCCACATACATAAAACAAAGCGAAAAAAGAAATGATTTTTCCTTTAATTTAATCTATGCGATCAATCAAGCAAAAAATGGCTTTGTTTGTTTGTGCATGATACTCAAAAACCTAGAATACCTAGTAACTTCCTCACACTCTAAAAAGTAACTGGGCCTTGAGAGGATTTCTTGTGAGTGCTGGCACAACGTCCCAAAAGAACTGGTGACGCCCCCAGTTAGCGGAAGAGAATAAACCAAGGTAAGGGTAGAAAGTCTGGTGCTTGCCTGCACCGTCACCTATAGGGTAAAGGATGCCCTAGTTTTGGCCACTAAGAACCACCGTCCCATGTGAGCGTTCGAGTCTTGGGCTTCTTAGTAGTCAGCTAATAGTACCGAGTATCAGATGGGTCAGGTAGCCCCAACTGATACTGCACGCACTACGCCTAAGCCTAACCCCCTATGAATTGGGTCTCTGCCACGCTTAGGTTTTCTTTTCCGTGGGTTGATAGGTGGATTTTAAGCTCCCTAAAAACTCAACTTATATGTTTCAAATATGAAGTGTGATCAAGGTGGCTTATTGGATGCCTAACCCCTTGATCCTAACTTAAACTATAATTTTTCTTGTGGCCCCTGTGGGGAGAGTTTAGTGAGTTGGTTTAAGTTATTTTTAGGTGTCTTCCTTTTCTTAGTGCGTGAATGTGTGTGAGTGTATGGTGAACAATCTCATAATTTAAACATATGGATATCGATGATCCGTTACAAATGTCCCCTAGTTAAACTATGTGACGTTGTCCCTTGCTCGAATAAAAATCATTTGTGGATAATGGGCCGCTTCCAAAACCTCCTAATTAGTCTATGTGAATGACTAAAGGGAGATGGAAAATCACAAATGTAGAGTGTTCACATGATTTTCTAAGGTCACCCAATGGCACAAACACAGCAGAGATTACTTACTCTAACTTGTGATTCAATCCTAGTCCCGCAGTTTCCTAAATGCAAAAATTGAAATTTAAACTAAACAATTTCTACACTAGCTTATGCATGTGTGGTCATGAGCCACTTACTTGGACTAGTTAGACTAAGTGTGCATACCAAAATTTGCAAAAACATAAATTGTTCGGAAAGTAGTGGTTAATTCGCCCCCTACTTAAACTATGTGAGTACTTTTTGCAAAAAACCAGCTTAAATGAAAACTAACTAAATTCCTACCAAAAACAGCAAAAACTAGTCTTCAGAAGCTGTGGGGTATCAACATAGGTGTTGGAAGATACATTAGGGGCTGCCAAACACACTTACAAGCAGAAAAAATGTAGAAGGTAGGGAGAAAAAATCTCTCTGCAAATTGCGCGCAAAAGCTTCTGACAGGTGCACTTTCCTGCACGCAGGTCACTCCTGAACGTGCGCCCTGCGTGTCTGTGTGTAAAAAGAGTGCGCAAAATTCCTGCAAGTTAAAAAATAATTAGGAGCTGCCTTCTTCAGTCTGTCACCTCAGTGAGTCTAGGGACTGCAAGATGGGTCAGAGGATTGTCAGCTCCACTCCAGCATAGACTAAGGGTCTCCTGCAAACAATGGCACAACCACATAAACTTGAAACACATCAGTGGAGTCGCCAATCTTGTTGTGGTGGATTTGACACATGGGTGTACGAAATCGCACGCATCTAGAGAATGTGGTCTTTTCTCTAAACCATAAGTAACAGGCAGTATCTGGGGGGAGCTCAGAAGTATAAGACTTAAAATGAATTAATACACTTAAGTATGCTCTGTTAAAAAGTAAAACTAAAAACACAAAAAGAAGCTAAATAGAGAGTTCCAAACAATAATAAGGTAAACAACGACTCGATGGCCTTCTTCTCATTGAATTCTTGGAATGAATACAAATCTTACCCACTTGCCAAAGGGCCTAGGTAGAGGCTCTAGGACTCGACGCAAGGATGTTTGTCCTTCAATTTCTGCCTTCTGACGCAGTTCAACTCTCTCTCTCTGCTGCAATGGACTGAAATTGTTGGGTGGCCAGCAATTGAGTCCTCTTCTTCAGCTCCTGCTCCTTGGTTCACACAAACAGCTGGTGTTTCTTGGGAAACTTTCACCATCATAACCTTGTGATCACACATTGTTCATCTCTTTGAGGGTTTATATAGGTGAGCTTTCAAACCTCCTTCCCTCCCTTGGTACATGGTAGATAGTGACCCAAGGGAGGGGAAATATTCCATTGTGGGCTGAAATATGCTTTTGTGTGCTCACACAAGGCCTAGGGAGGCGCTCATGTTGTCCTTAGGCGGCTTTCACATAAGGAGAAACTGTCCATTGCTTGCTTGTGGTCCCGGAGAGGGACCTTTTTCCATTTCCAAGAATGTGTGCCTATCAGGCTCCAGTGTGCGCAGAAGGCACTCTTCTCGAAGGAAAAAGCGCGCATTTGGTCATTTATGACTAGTTCAATCTTGAATTGCTCCAAACCTTATAGATTCTTAATCCTTTTTATTCCATAATGTATCCTTGTCCTGTAAATCCTTCAGCTCGACATTACTTGATGTCGTTTTCTGTTATACGATTTTCCAGTGTTAATAGGCATGAAACATGAATGACTGCATAGTGCTTTTTGTTTTGAATCTAACGCACTTCATTTCGCGAAAGACGGACTCCGTATGCTCCCGGAAATGAGTTTTGTTCACTTTGCTAAACATGCAAAATTTTAAGAAAAAGGACAGACAGATGCCTAGTCAGCAGTCTGTAATGCTGACGTGGCATGATGACTATGGAGGGTTGAATTTTTGTCATCTTCCTCTGACGAATGATGGTCTTCCAAGTGGCAGCATGGTACTGGTTGAGAAATTGTGGTATGTGGTAATTTTTCATTGGTTGAAGTCTGGCCAATTAAGTGAGGACACGTGGTGTAGCCTAGGGCCACCATGTGCCCCCCGATGGATGCATATTAGAGTAAAATTTTTGTTCCATGTTTGGGCGGAGGCATCGAGGTTTTACCTTGCGACCTCCCATGTAACACGCACACCAAATACCACCATGCGACACTAATAGCTCTTACAATATATTGTTTCCATATGTATTTATGTTTGGTAATGTAATATGGTAGGGGGAGTGGGGGCCAGCCCCGAATCATATGACCAATATCATAACCACCAACGGGGGGCTTAAGCACAAATGCGGAGTTATATATTAAACCATGTTTAATTAACATTAAAATTGTATTAATTAACACTAATCCATGTTATTATCCCTAAACCTCGATTAGCACATAAAGCATTGAATTAACGGTTAAGCACGGGTTAATTAGCGCTAAACGCACTTAATTAAATTAATGTGACTTCATTGTTATTAAACGAGATTGACTTGGCGGTCTGGAAAATTTGGTGTAACTTCCAATTTAACTCCAGCTAACTGAATTTAGCTCTAGTGAGCTAAACTTAGGCCAAAAATTGTGGGAAAATTGAAAGGCCATAACTTTTGGATTTTTTGACCAATTCAAGTGCACAAAGACGCTAGATGACCATTTTTGGGCATTATGGACTCATTGGTGTAGGTTTCATGAGCAACATAGCATTGCAAATAGGTAAAATTTTCAATTTGAGCATAATATAGAGGCCCAAGCCATGGAAGCTGGACCAAGGAGATGTAGCCAAGGAGGGGTGAACTCCTTCATCAAATACTTTTGTTGATGTGTTGTGTGGTGATGTACTTTACTTTTGTTTTTTGTTGTTCAACCTTTATTTTATGTTAAATTGTTCATATTAAAATTAAAATGAAAAAAACTCATGAGACTCAATAATTTGCAAGAGAAATTGAACCCTTAAGCACATATAAGAAATTTGTTTCAAAATCTAAAAGAGGAATTAGCTGAGGATTACTAACATCCTCCATTCAAATCATCATCATGGATATCATTTAACCATGTCAGTGTGCATCCTGCCATGGTATTTTCAAACTACACATGATGTATTTTTTCATGGAGTGGTGATGTCTTATGACTCTATAATTTGGATTTCCCAAGATAATCAATTCGATTAAGGGTGACATGACTTGGCTTAGGGTCAATTATTAGAGAAGTTTCATAGCTCCTTTTTTCTTAGGTGACTGGATACATACTCCTAGACTTAGGAAGAGCACATATAGCCATACCCTCTCAAGGGTGGAGGGAGATGAGAGAGATTGTACATTGTACTATCTTGTTGGATAATTGTAACCAAGAGGCCTTTCTTTATTGAATGGATGAGCCCAATATATGTTTGTGAGACAAGGAAGGGTTAGAATCATAGAACCGGAGAGGAATACTTTGATTCCAAGGTTAATTTACCTTCTTTGATATACATTTATATATATTTCTAGATTGTTTCTCCCTTTTACATGTTGTATATGAGATTATGATGTGTATTTATATGTTATGATTTGACTCTTTTTTGTACACTTGATTTCTATTAGGGGCAAAGGATCATTCTTATTGATTTATGATTGTGCATATGTGACAGGTTCCAAGTGCTAGAGAAATATATATGAATGAAGAGTAGGATTTTTGGTCATTGAATCATGTCCATAGTCTACACAAACATGCTAGGGTAACGAGGTGCATATTCCATTCATTCCTTCATTTCTATTTCTATATGAAAGGTTGTTTGCATAAGGATCTAGGGGAAACTTGTTTAATCTTTCTATCTATAGTCTAGTAGACCTTGAGGCAGGATCTATGGGACAACAATCCCTTTGCTCTAGTGTAAAACCTCTGCAGACACAAACCTGAGGACTGCTCAAATTCAATCAGCTTTTTCATGTTAAAAAGAACATGTAAAAATTTCTTCTAGACTCTACAAATGTGAGCTAAAAATGGAAATTCTAAGACCTCTGCTCATTTCTTAGCTATTGAACAAATTCTCTTTATGGCAATTGTACTTGACGGAAAAAGTCAACAAGGGATTCACCACGGGCAAGGAACATTCTTATTCCTAATCAACATGGAAGAGTCATCTTTGCACTTTTAAATATAAGTGGAAGAAGAGAAAGAAACAAACCTTATTTTCAATTGTAGTTGTTATATATGAAACTCTGCATTTGTAAAATTTTGTACTCAAACATATAGATTGAAAATAATTTTAGAAAACCAAGATTGTGAATCTAGACCTATATGAATGGTTATATGATAACATTATTGTGAGTTGTATGATTTCTCGTTTATTTAGCTTTATGTAAAAATCCTTTCCAAAGTATAATCAGATTAATTAATTGTTCATGAATTGGATATGAGGATGCATGTTTGGTATCTAGATAATTTCTTTTTGTCTAACATATTATGTATATGTGTTTAAAAGGTTATTAAAGTTTACTGACTTTTACTACATTCTTATAACCTATATTTTCTCTTTTATTTACTTCTAAAAAAAAAGTTATGATCCTTGTCATAATATGTAATTAGTATAGATTACATATATAGTTAATTTTAAAATCTTTTAATTAATAGAATGAACTAGAATTTCTCCTATTTGGAAAAAATTGTATTTATCCCTATTTACTTTAGTGGCTAACTATAAACAACCATACCAAATGAGAGCGGGTCTTCTTGGGGCTTGTCATTGGGTACTTTTCCACTAGTTAATGGAGGGATTTTCCCCTCTATCAACATGATGCTAGAAAGTCCACCTGTGGTTATTTATATACTTTTGTTGGTGCCACAATGTACTGGATGTATAGAGTGCATAAAGTAGTATCACTCTCCACAACATAAGCATAATATATGGTTGTCACGAAAGCCTGAAAAGATATATTATGGATGTTAAAATTCTTAAGAGCATTGGGAATAAAACAAGACAAATATGTGTTGCATTGTGACATTCAGAGCACTATTCAATTTAGCGAAAAACACAACATATGATTCTAAGATAACACATTGATGTTAGATATCATTGAATTTGTCAACTGTTACAGGTTGTTACACCTAGAGAAATACACATATATGTTAACAAAGATTTTGCCAATGAATAAGCATGAATTTTGTGAAACCTTGGCCGGACTCATGCAAATGTGATGAAAGACATTTTGGAAAAGGATTAGTAGCAAGGAAATAGAGACAACAACAAAATATTCACTTAAGCTTCTATTTAGTCTTTAATGGAAGATTCTTATATGTAAGAACATTACAAGAAAAGTCAAAGTATTCATAGTTTTGGGCACTTGATATTGTGGCCCACTAGTATTAAATGAAACAAAGTGTATAAATATGCTATAGGAGCCTCATTTGTAAGAACTATATGTATTTAACTTTGCTAATAAAGTAAAACTAGTAATCTTTCTCTTTATGACCTTTTTCCATAATTAAATTTTCTCTCTTTTAGTTCTATTAAATTTATTTTGTCCTGGGTTATTTTTATTATTGACATAATCACAATAAAAATTTCTTTGGAAATAAATGTTTAATATAATTGTAAATATATATTTTTTCAAAAATAAAGTTGTAACTTAAAGTTATTAATAAAAATGAAATATACACAATCATCTACCACATAAAAGTTTACTAAGTTATCACCGAAATCCGAAAATAACACATACAAATCCATATGCAATATAAAAATTTACAAAAATATATAATTTCGTCATCAAAATCTGAATTTCCTATTGCGAATTCTATCGATTACCGTACAAGATAGGGAATTTACAAATTTATAATCAAAATCTGAAAATAAATATACAAATCCATTCGCGAATAATACAAATTTACAAAAATATATAATCTCATCATCAAAATCTGAATTTTCATTTGTGAATTCCATCAAATATACCCTGCAAGATAGGGAAATTTGACCCAGATCTCCAGGCTTTTAGCTTCTGTGCTGTCTGCAACTTTATGGTTACCAACAAATTTTCATTGTCATTCTAGGTGTCACCGTGTCCTGCCCATTTATTGTTTCCGGGGTACGTGATTCACACGTCCATGAGACCAAAGCTGCATCGTCTTTCTGGTGTCAGCGTGGCCTGGCGATTTATGGTTAGTTTTCCACGGAACGTGAGTCAGGCATCCATGGATGATGGGGCCACTGATTAGAGAAGACAAGAATAATAATAATATATCTACAGTAACGGGGATCCCTATCTGTCAGCGATTCCAGCGACTCAATCTTCCTTTTAAAAAGATTGAGACGGTTAAATGAATTTATCAAAGGTTTTAATGCCCTTCACTGAAATCATTAGAGCAGTGCCGGTTTGTGAAATTTTAATAAATAATAATAATAAAAAATTAGAAATGTATTGTAAATTAGGTTTATCTCAGCTTCTCCGAAGAATAAATATTGTTGTCTTTACCAAGTTTTTATTTGGCTTACTAATATACTGACAAAAATAAATATTTTGTCTTTACTCAGTTTTTATTTAGCTTGCTATTATGTTAAATATATATGGTTGTAGAATAAATTAAAATAATAAAGTAAATTTGTTTTGTCAAATTATTAGTAGTTTTTGTATTCAATTTATTGTATTGATTCATAGTATTTATGTGGAATATAATCTAGAAACAAATTAAATCAAGAATCAAATCTTTTTTCACTTTAAAAAAGATTTCTATTTCAAGAGATTCTTAATTTGTAAATAAACTTTGTTATAATATTATGGGTCACCACCATGATTATCAATACAATATCTCTAAAAAAAAACATAATTTATTTTAATTTAATTAAAATGATAAAAATATCTAAAATAGACACTCTTATTTATTTAATTATTTTCAATTTTAACATATTTAAGTATTGAGGGGTTTTAGCAGTGCATTAAATGCATTGAGAAAACCTCTCAATACTTAAATACAAAGAGTGAAAGGATATCTATTTGAATGGTTCATGAGGCACAATACTTGCTAAGGTTTTGCAAATGGAGTAGCAAGCTAAGTGGGCTTGATTGTGGGAAAACTCCACAATGATGGGTGACCTGTCCAGAAGTCCTCATGGTGCAATAGTCATAGATAAATGACTTTATTTAAAGCAATTAAATCCAAAAAAAAATAATATTTAATTTAACATACTAATGTCAATTGTTATTTGATAATTTACATGGTAATTTCATAATTGTAATAAGTAGAAGTGAAAATTTGTAAGTATATATCTAAATATAACATTTGTTATTTGATAATTTACAATGTAATATAATTTAGTAGGTAAATATAAATTTAGAAATGTAAAATAATTAATATTTGAAATTCTATCGGAAATAAAAATCAATTTTTTTATTTATAGTCATTACTTAAAAGTTAAATAAAAAAATATGTGATAATAAAATGTAAATTTTAAATTTAAAAAAAAAATAATAATTACAAACGTTCAATAGCCAATAATAAGATAAAAATTTAAATCAAGACTAATCGAATTAATTAACTTGTGAGCACGATCGCAGCTCCCAATCACACAAAATTATCAACATCTATCTGTTTCAATTTTTTTCCCCTCTGGATTTGTTAAAACTCCATTGTTCTTTCAATATGCTGTCATCTCTGTTTCAATTTTTTTCACCCTCTGGATTTGTTGAAACTCCGTTGTTCTTACGATATGCTGTCATCTCTGGATTCTGTAAAGATTATATGCACGGCACATCATCAATTTTCCTTGTCCGGTTTACAGAGTTAAAAATTAAAAAAATGCACATCCAACAACGCATTTATACAAATTCTTAATTCCAGAAAGACTGGAACCTCTGATTGTAAAATACAAGAAAAGATACCCAATATCAATTATAACATATTAAGCACAGAATTGAACAGAGTGAAAGCTGGAATCTTTTTTATGATAATAGACATGGGAGCTCGAGGCTGGTTCACCAGGAATGACCAGAGGAAACAAATTTCCAACCCGTTGACATATATATTGTAAATTAAATCACGCATAATTAATTCTTAAGCAGAATTAATGACAGGTAGCAAGAATAGATTCAGGCACCCCTTCTTGCTATTGATACAGGCATGCTAGTGATGGGGAACACATGCAGATGGCTGTTTCTTCTCTCTTTTGGCAAAGAAGCCAAAGGGGCCACCGCTGCCATTCCAGCTGCCTCCCACCTGCTGAATGCCGATGCAGGCAGCCACATTCAGCACTGGACTCACCCTCCCCACTCCTACAGACTTCGACTTGACCGTAGGCTTTCCTGGCCTTGGGGAATACAAGCTGGCAGCTTTTGCAGCATTACCACTGTATATTTCCGAGTTTCGAGCCATAGTTTCCCTTCTGGAAAATGGCGAGGAGCAAAATAAACCGTTTCCCTTTATTTCCCCAGCGCCAGCGCCTGCGCTGTAGCTTCTTGAAAATGGCAGCAGGTATCTTGCGGAAGAAGGCCGTTTCTTCACAGTATTATGCGATCTATCTTGATCAGCTATCTTAGACGATGTTCTTCTGCTCTCTGCATTTTCTTTGTTGCTCAGCTTAAGCAAGATTTCCTTCCACTTACTAGGCGGCTTATGACGCTGAAAAGATTTGGGAGCAACATTTCCCACACAACCGCTTGCTCTCTGTGGTGGATACGAAGCGGATCGAACCGGTGACCAACACCTTGAGCTTTCAAGATCGAGACGACTAGCAGGGGATACAGGTTCGGCTTCAATAGGGCGATCTACAGGCAGAATTTTTCCATCCACGAACAATTCATCGGCAACAGATAGCAGAGCTTCTTCGGAAAATGAATGCCTGTAGTTGTTACTGCTTAAAACGCAAAACTCAAAGTCTGTATCGTAATGAACATTGGCCACACCTTCTATTTTCCTGTTCTCCGGCGAAATCTTGTCATTCTGAGAGAGATTGAGAGAAAATGAAATTCTAGGGCTCTGGCATTCGCCTGTAGTCCTCTCAGTCGAATCCATTACGCTCTTAATTTACGATTCTGCAGACAATTTACAATAGAAAACCTTCATACATCTGAATAAATCTGAGAAAACAAATGTGAGCTCTATATTAACCCTAAAACCTTATTTGAGCGAAAAAAAAAAAAAACCTTTCCTGCAAAAAGCAAGCAATCCTTCGCTCCGTCCAAGCCACAAAACCAGAACATAATTCTTCTTTAACTTCAAATATTTGCAGAAGTACAATTTCAATTTACTAATATAAATGCATCTAAATAAAAGAAAAAACACTGAAAATCTTTACAAAAATAAGGCCTTGTTGAAAAGATTTATAATTTCAAAATGCACTGTAAACCATTACACACAATCTCGTACAGGAAGTCGGAGCATGACTTCAACGCTTGTATAAATTTTCAGCAAAACCCCAGCACGCCATGCGTTTGCAGCAGATTTTCAAGATAACCACTGTACTATCTATTTTAAAGAAAACCAGAGGAAGAGTAGCGGCTACGCCAAGAGTACCAACCACGGCAAGAAGGTCATCAGCAATAAATGTGAAAAGAAGCGCTGCAATAATATGATAGAGAGCAGTGGCGTTCGAATTTGAAGATTTCAATGGCAAACTTCAAACTCATAGGGGTAGCTACCAAGGATGAAATTTGAATGGCAGGTCATATGTCAGTTTGAAGAATTTGAAAGCTATTATTATTTAGGATGCTGATAAGCTAAAATAAACTTATTTTAATATTTATTGATAAATGGAAAAAAAAATCAAAATTTTGATTAGAATTGTTTCATTAAAAATCCAATTTCAGTTAGAAGTGTTTTATTAATTACTGTAAAATATGTAATTATAAATTTAAATGTATAAATATAATATATTTGTTTTACAATCCGAATCCAATTAGGATTGTTTTATTAATTACACTAAAAATATATAATTAGAAATTTAAATATATAAATATAATATATATCTTTAACAATCCGAATCCAGTGAGAAGTGTCTTATTAATTACTTTAAAATATATAACAATAAATTTAAATATATAAATATAATATATATTTTGTCATGTAGATTTTTTATCGTGCATAATATGTTGATAGGAGCTTTTGAAACATTGTGTTAATTGAATGTCGTGAATAGCACGTTGGAAATTATATGTTAAAGATTGGCACATTAAAAATATTTGGAAACTAATTAAATTTAGAAAGAAAGAAAAATAAAATTGGTCAAACTAAGTTGGGATAGAGTTACATAGAATTAGATATTAGTATTATTTATTATTAAATATAAAAATAAAATATATATATATCTATCTATATATATAATATTAAAAGATAAATTGAATTTATATTAAAAAAATTAAATTAGTTTTTAAAAAGAATTAGAATTCAATGAAGATTAAAATAAGAAAGTAATAATAAAGTTGTTATGATAATTAATAATAGAAAATTAGTTAAATTGAATTAGGGATAGAATTAAATGTTTTTAAATATGGTTGTTAAAGGGTTAGTTTTGATGTTGTATCCTTATTTACCAAAATCCCCATTCTCGAAGCCATTAACTCCATATCCAAGCTTGTAGACTAAAAAAACCTTGACCTTATCAAAATTTTCTTGACCATCACCTTCTTCTTCTTCAGTGGAGTCTGTTATAAGAAAATTGAGGACACTGCCATTGATTATTCCTCCCTTTCCTTTGTTGTTGTCAGCATTTACTGCCATGGATTCCTCCATTTCCTTTGTTGTTGTTAGCATTTTTATGGAGTACTTTGAAACCTTAGCAAATGAAAATCTTCCACTTAAAACTTAAGTTTTGGAAGTGGTCCATCGACGATACCTTTGTTATTTGGTCTCATGATATGCTAGAACTCCTATCTTTTCTCACCCATCTTAATCACATCTCTCCCCACATCTAGTTCACCATAGAACTTGAAGCTAACCAATCTCTTCACTTTCTTGATGTTCTTGTATCTCACCTCCATGATGGCAATCTTACCCACCAAGTGTATTAGAAGAAGACTCAAACTGTTAGGTACCTTCATGCTAACTCCCACCATTATCCATCTCAAAAATATGTTGTTCTTAAAACCCTTATTACTCGTTCCATTTTCTCCCCTTAATAATTTACTTATGAAAAAACCCATCTTACCATAGCCCTTAAGGTCAATGGTTACTCCTCCCAAATTAAAAGGGCATTCCACTCTTCTCTCCACCCTAAACCTAAAAACATTCCAATCAGTCCACCCTTAGTTAAAGTCTCCCTTCCTTACGTTCAAGGAGTTAGCAACTGTATCTCTAGAATCCTTTCTAAAAAGAACATTCAAACTTTATTCAAACCCCATAAAACTCTTAGCCAATTATTCAAGTCAACCAAACACAAGAATGACCCTATGCTCGACGCCAAAGTCTATGAGATCCCTTGCTCCTATGGTATGTTTTACATAGGACAAACTGACATATCATTCAAAACTCACCTTAAAAAGAATATCCAAGCTTGTAGACTCATAAACCCTTAACTTTATCAAAATTTTCTTGACCACCACCTTCTTCTCCTTCAATAGAGTCTACTACAAGAAAATTAAGGACACTGTCATGGATTCCTCCCTTTCCTTTGTTGTTGTCAGCATTTTTATGGAGTACTTTGAAACCTTAGAAAATGAAAATATTCCACTAAAAACTTAAGTTTTGGAAGTGGTCCATCAATGGTACCTTTCTTATTTGGTCTCATGATATGCCAAAAATCTTAGCCTTTCTCACCCATCTTAATTACATCTCTCCCCACATCTAGTTCACCATAGAACTTGAAGCTAACCACTCCCTTCACTTTCTTGATGTTCTTGTATCTCACCTCCATGATGGCAGTCTTACCCACCAAGTATATTAGAAGAAGACTTAAACTGATAGGTACCTCCATGTTAACTCCCACCATTATCCATCTCAAAAATATGTTTTTCTTAAAACCCTTATTACTCATTCCATTTTCTCCCCTTAATCATTGACTCATTAAAAGGCCCATATTACCATGGCCCTTAAGGCCAATGGTTAATCCTCCTCCCAAATTAAAAGGGCATTCCACTCTTCTCTCCACCCTAAACCTAAAAGCCTTCCAAATACTCCACCCTTAGCTAAAGTCTCCCTTCCTTGTGCGAGGAGTTAGTGACCCTATCTCTAGAATCCTATATAAAAGGAACATTAAAACTTTATTCAAACCCCATAAAACCCTTAGCCATTTATTCAAGTCAACCAAAGACAAGAATGACCCTATTCTAGGTGCAAAATTCTATGAGATCCCTTGCTCCTCTGGTATGTTTTACATAGGACAAACTAACTTATCATTCAAAGCTCGCCTTAAAGATAATATGGATGACACCTACCTAACTAAGTCACTAAATCCACTATTTCTAAACACTTCTCACAATACTGAGCTTTTAATTTGTTTTGATAAACCAAAATCTTGGACTAGCACTTGAATTGAGTCATTAGGGAAGCTCTTGAAATCGGAAAGAACCCTAACAACTTTAATCATGGAGATGGATACCAACTTAGCCATTCTTCAAAGCCCGCTATCCATTTTTTGTCCTTTAAGCCTAATCACTTTAACTTTGTTGATAGTGCCCCCCCCCCTTCGCTCTCCTCTTGATTCCCCCTTATGTCTCCTTCTATGTGTTCCTCCCTCTTTCTCTTTTCTCTTTTCTAATATTCCCTTCCCCCTTTTTCTCTTTTCTAATATAAGCCCTTAGCTCTTCTTTCTTTCTTATTCTTCAATATAATTTTGTGATCTATGTTATTATAATGATAATTTTATCTCATTATTATACTTTTATTCTAAATTAACCAAGTCCTAATATATTCTCCCTTTGCCACTCTCTATTATTATTATCTATCATCAATTTATGCCCTTTTATTATAATTTGTTTCATTTGTTATTTCTTCCTATTCTAATTTCTCTTTAACACTTTAATCTAATACTATAATACTAATTTTATTTTTATTTTTATTTTAAAAACTCAATTCTAATTTATTTGTAATCATTAATATTTATCTATTTATATTCCTAAAATTAATTATTAATCCCTCAATTAATGATGATGATGATGATTAATGTCCACTGAGTCCAATGCAGCCTATCGGACCTCAAGAAAAGAATAAGAAAAAGAATGTAAGTGTGATTCTTCACAATCTTGTTTCTATGATCAAAGAGAAGGGAAAGAAGCACTTGATGATCACTATAGATGGGTTGGATTAATAATTCAAGAATATTGGAAGTGTGGCAAATGTTAGGGAATTGAGAGCGGATGTGAGTAAGAGAGGGGCGGTCTAAAAGGAAGTGATTTTCATCTTCCACCTTCTTAGTATCGCAAATATGATAGATTCTATCATTCCAGGGAGTCTTGGGAATAGACCACCACCCGGTTTCACTTCTAAGCTCATGAAAATTAGTTCTTATCCTAGCGATGTTCAACATAGAGGGATAATTCTAGTTATCAACGGTGGGGTTGATCACCTCCTTATAGTATCTTAGCTTCCTTTTACCCTCCAACTCCTTATCCTCCCAAAACTTTTCCTTAAAATTGGAGGTAATATTATCTTTGACACTATCTTTGCTTCCCATATTGATCTCCTCCTTAATTACCCAATGGTCGAGCTAAGACTGGGCATCCTTATGCCACCCTCGCTTAAGGCGAAGGTGGGAGTTTTGACTAAAGCTAGAAGAAATTTTTGGGAGCCTCTTGGATTCCATGTTGTAAAGCTTCTTCTTATACATCAGATATCTAAACATAGTTGTACTTTTAATAGGGGACATACCAGCTTCGATCAAGAGGATAGGATAGGGAGTATTTCCCTTCATCTTTAGGTTGGAGGTTATGAAATACTTTTGAATCATCTCAATCTTCCTCCATGACTCTATAGATATATTGCAACCCAAAAATTCACATCCGTATAAGACAACAAGGGTGACGAGAGTCTCAAAGAGGAACCTCTTTTTACTCCAAATGGAAAGATCGACCGACTTACAGTTGTTTTCAAGATGATAATAAGCTTTCTAGCCTCCAATAATCCTTTTCTTGATGCTATAATTCTAGTTGAGTTGATGAGGAAATTCAATACCGAAATATTTATAAGAAGAAACTTGCTCTAAGCCTTGGTTATTATAAATGAAACTACCATGGATGATATTTTTGGATTTAATGATCATGACTTTAGTCTTTTCGGTGTTAACTTTCATACCCATATTTGGGCAATAGAAATGAGGAGTCTTAAGATTCTTATCTAGGTCCTCATGGATTTTTGCAAGAAGATCGACATCATCAATATAAAGGAGAAGAGTAATGATTACACCAGCAAGCTTTGTGCCTATGCGTCTCGCAATTTCCAGACATTCCTCTAGCTTATCTATGTATATGCCAAAAATGGTAGGGGATAGGGGACACCCTTGCTTGAATCCAATATCGCTTTTAATGTATTTAAACCAACCTTCATTGGTATTAATCTTGGAAGTGACAACCTCGTAGAGGTGGAACACAACAATACTCGGTTCAGAAGGAACCATGATCTCTTTAAGTCTCTCCCAAATATTATCTCAAGGAACAATGTCAAAATATTTTCTAAAGTCCACAAAACAATAGAAGAGATCGGATTTACTATTGTGAAATTCCTCTACAATGATCCTGAGAGTGAAAAGATGTTCGATAGTCGAGTGATTTCTCCTAAAACCATCTTGTCCTTTAGCCCTTTTTCCCTGGCTTTCAATCCAAAGGCTAATGTTATTTTCCAAGATGAGCCCATAAATCTTGGCTAGGATGTGGCTAATCATAATGGTCATGTAGCTAGAGAGAACGTTTTTATCCCCATTTTTAAATATAGGCATAATAAGGCTTTGCATCTAAAGCTGAGGGAAGCCATGCTTTACAGCCAAATTAAGAATCTTGTGGAGATGAGGAATAAGGATATATATTCCTATTTTAAGGATCTCAGCTTGCTATCCTTCAATATATTTATCATGTTCCCATTACCAAGCTTATTAATCTTAGACTCAACATCTTCCAGAGAGAATACATCCTCCTTAATAAGAGTGTTTAAGGTTGTTCCCATAGTTTTGGAGAGTCATACAACTTCTTAAGATAGTTGTCCCAATTTTATAAGGGGATAAAATGATTATCTTTGGTTTTACAAACACGCACATTCCACCAAAAATTTATAGGCGTTACTTTAGGAGGGTGGAGAAGATATTATTGTATTTTATTAATATATGACCTCTTATTCCACTTGATGAGAGATTTGTATATATTCTAGAGCTTAGTGGTTTCATTAGGAGTGTCTATGATCGGTTTCCTAGAAATTTTATAGCCTTTTCCATACCATGGATTGGAAGTTCTATTATCATGCTTAAACGAAATCTCATTAGAGAACTTGCTAATGGTATTAGAAAGGGTAGTAGTAAAATGGTAATAAATTTGATCAATGTCACTATTATAAGTCATGGAACCTAAATCCCTTTCTAAATCTCTTAAGAAGAGGTCAACCTTAATTCTATCGAAGCGAATGTGTCTTTTTCTTTCACTATTCTCTTGCATGTGGGTGGTATGCATAACAAGATTGAAAGATAAAGACAGAGGTTTGAGGTCAGAGTCAAGCTTGAATCCATTAATTAGCTCTAATTTTGTAATACGGTTGAGGACAAGGATTTCATAAATCGCATAATCCATGACACTGCTACCCAACCCATGGAAAGGGAAAGAAGCGCTCCAAGCTTGGTAGGCTTAACCATAGCTTGAATAAGCTGGTTAATTACGTAGCAAATGTCTGGTTTGGTGTTTAATAAGTACATCAGTGAACCTACTAGCTTCCTGTAGACAATAAAATCTACTACTTCTCCAGAAGTAGCATCCTCTTTCCTCCATTTTCCTGGAAGAGGAGTGTCCATGGGTTTACAGCTCTCCATGTGAAACTTACCAAGTATCTCTTTCGCATACTTTCCTTGAGAAACAAAAAGTTCACGATGTCACTGCCATATTTCCAAACCAAGGAAATAATGAAGGAGTCCCATGTCCTTCATTTTGAACTCCCTTGCAAGATCCTCCTTGCATGAGTGTATCAGCTTTTCATCATCAGTCAAAATTATATCATCAAAATAAAGTACAATAATCAAGAGCTTACCCTCAACCACAATCTGGTACAGGTTTGCATCAACTTCACTTTTGGTGAAGCCCAACCCAGTGAAATAGCTATCAATCCGAGTGTACCAAGCACGAGGTGCTTACTTCAGCCCATATAGTGCTCTCTTGAGTCGACACACATGCGACTCACTGTCAAAGATCTCAAAACCTTTTAACTGCCCTATGTACACTTCTTCCTCAATAACTCCATTGAGAAACGTAGTTTTCACATCCATCTTATGAATGCGCCACCCCATCTGCGCTGAGAGTGCAAGGATAGATCTAATGGAAGAGTACCTTGCAACTGGTGCAAAAGTATCATCATAGTCAATCCCCTCAATCTGTGAGAATCCCCGGACCACAAATCTAGCCTTGCACTTCTCCACACTCCCATTAGCAACTTGCTTCACCTTGTAGATCAATTTATATATAGCCACTAATTTATCGACCGGTCTTGGGACAATCTTCCATGCATTGTTCTTGATAATGGAGTCATACTCCTACACCATTACATCAACCCAAATTGGTTGTTGCACTGCCTCTTGAGAGGAAGATGGTTATGGCACAATACACTTTCTCATAAGAGCAATGTATCCAATAAACATGTTTGGAGACTATCTTTGTCTACGCAGTGAAGTAGGGGCTCCTACATTCTCTGCTACATCAAGTCTCAATCTATCAGCTTCCGTGGTGCGCCTTCTACCATTTCTGGTGGATGGCTCTGCATGAGTGTTTTCTGCCACTCCATGACCCTCCGTATGTGGCTGCTCCACATCTTGAGGCTCATCCTTTGGAACCAAGAGTTCCTCCTCTGCATTAAAATATAGCTCCCTCTCAAGGGACAATCAAATGGATTTCTCCTCATCAAATTTTATATCCCATCGCACAACAATCATTCTATTGTTTGGAAAATACACCTGACATTTGTGGGGAGTTTCAGTGTACCCCACAAAAATACCAATCTCATTTGTTGGTTCCAGCTTCTTCCAGCATCTTTGGTCACATGCACATAAACAGATGAGCCAAAAATCTTAAAATGTGAAACATCAGGTTTCTTACCTGTAAAAGCCTCTTTTGGTGTACTCATGCCAAGTATCCTATGAGGAGAACGGTTCTACACAAATACTGTTGTGTTGCATGCCTCTGCCCAAAGATGCAATGGTAGGCCCTGATCATGCAACATCACTCTTGCTGCACCCACAATTGTTCTGTTCTTTCTCTCAACGACCCCATTCCGTTGTGGGTTATGAGGTGCTATTAGTTCTCTCTAAATTCCTTCTTTGCTATAGAAGTTCCTGAATTCATTGGAGATGTACTCACAACCATTATCGCTCCTAAGAGCCTTCACATGCTTCCCCTTATCTTTCTCCACCATTGCTTTGAACTCAAGAAAATTTGATAACGCCTGATCTTTCTTCTACATGAAGTAGATCCAACACTTTCGAGAAAAGTCATCAACCAATATCACATAGTACTTATGTATTGTTTTCTAAGCAACAAAGAATGGCCCACACACGTCTAAGTCAACTCTCTCAAGGATTTATGAATCTCGGTTCTCATTCTCATGAAAGGTGGATTTTACATATTTTCCCGTAGTACACCCCTTGCATGTGTCTGACTGTGCAATTGTACCCTTGGGAAGACCCATAGAAATCTGCTACATGAATTTTAAGGCTCTGTGGTGAAGATGGCCCAATATCCTGTGCCATAACTCACTGTCATCCTGGCTCACCACTTTTTCCACCTTACCCATCAATGTTGTGCATCAATCTAGATCAAGTTTATAGAGATTCTTAACTCGAATCCAAATCTTCTTGGCTTGTACTATTTTTTGTGTCGCAGGAAATATTTTCCTTCACTGAAAACAACATCATAGCCTCTATCCTCCAACATTGCAACTAAGACTAAATTTTTCTTCAAGCCTGGTACATGCATTACATATTTTAAATGAAAGGGCCTTAATGTCTCTAGAAGGTAATAGTAGCAATCCTTGTAGCACTGTATCGCCTGTCATCACCGATTTCAATATGCATATAGAGGTCCTTCTCCTCCAAGCTAATAAAAATTTATTTGTCTCCCGTCATGTGAAAGGATGCACCACTATCCAAATATCAAACTAATCCCATTGCACTTGACACCATGCATGCAATGAGTGAGAAGTCAAGCTCAAATTGTGAGGCCAAAGCCTCATGAGCTGTAGATCCTGAAGCCTTCTTGTTATTATTCTTTTGTGGACAGTTAGTGGCATAATGCCCATGCTCATGACAATTAAAACACTTCAATATGGACATGTCATGCTTCTTTCCATATTTATCAGAATCAGATTTGGAATGGAATTACTTTCCTTTCCCCTTCTTCACCTTGGCAACCAAAGAAAAATCTTCTTCATCTTCATTCTTAGATGAAGATCCATCTCCGGTATTCCATATAAAGTCATCTTGCACCAAATCCGACCAAGGTCATTCCCAATATGGAAACTTTTCCCTTCCACTGACAGAGTCCTGATAACTATGCCAACTATTGGGAAGTCCTAGAAGAGTTAGGCTCACCAAATCATCATCAACAACAGTAACGCCAATGCTCCCCAACTCATTTCAATATTAGACAGACTTTGTGAAATATTTTGGCATGGAGTCACCTTTCTCCATCTTGATCTTCCTGATTTTATCTTTCAGTGCCAATTTCCTATGGTCACTGCTGCTCTGAAATAAATCTGTCAAAGCTTTCGACATTGCATATGGTGTGGATTTTCCATGGAGACTTGAGACAATGTGGTCTCGTACTCACTCCAGTAATATCCTCCTCGCCTTTGCCACTTTCTTTTGCCATGCATCAAGATTTGCAGCATCTGTCACAGCGGGTTTCAGAACATCATTGTCAATGATTTCATTCAAGCCATTATCTTTGAGTACTGCCTCCATCCTGTATTTCCAAGAAATATAGTTAGATTTTCCCTCGAGTGGATACTCCAATCTCAAGCCATTGAAAGCCATTTCGATCCTAAATCACTTGTAGCACCAAGAAAGTATTCTACAAATTCAAATTCTATTCAATCATAAACTCAAATCCTCCTCCACTATTGTGATTTCATGTGCTCTGATGCCATGTAGAAATTGTATAAAAAATATGTATATCATGGATTCAATCCAATCTAACAATGTAATAAATATAGATACTGAATCACTTCCACAAATCAATTGCATAAATCAAACACAATCGCCAATCACATGAAGCAAAGAATAATTAATCAAACCAAAACACAAGTAATTTCTCAGGGAAATCTTGCTTCTCAAAGCCCCACTATATTCTATTGTATATTCACATATAATTACAATACAACTCTTCTCACTAGAGCCTCCTTGTTATACAACATTTTGTCACTATCCCTGCAATCCCCATCTCGCCCATTGGAGGGTAATTTCCATGATCAATAAGCAGTGTCATGCCTTGCAAAGACCATCATTGTATCCCTTTACATGAGAGTAATATTCCTTTTGTTGACAATTCCCTGAGCAATGACTCAAAAACCCTTGTTTTTGCCTTGGTGCGGGTAATTAGTTATGCCCTCACTCCAAAGAGGAAGATTAACACTGGATCCCGCGCCAGCTGGCACTCTGTCCCAGTTTGCCACCCACACCAAGCTATTTATGGAATGTTTTTAAAAAATAGAGGCAGAGATTCCACTCCAACCACCTCGAGGATGAGTCATTGGGAGTGGTTGAACTGATAAACCACAAACTACCTCCTTTAGGTTTATGGTTTCCACCTCTCATGGGAACTCCCTAAAGGATAGGCCTCCCTCCCACCTTTGTAGGGATCCTAACCTCCTCCTTTTCCTCTATAAAAGAAGTTATATCTCTTAGAACAAGCTAGCTGAACTTGGAGAATTAAACATATTATAGCTGAATTATTAGAGAAGATAGAATAAGAAGGAATTACATTGAGGAAGCTTGAGTCCATGAATTTCGAGAGAGCTTGAGTCCATGCCTTCATCCCGTCCAAATTCCTTGACGAGCATCTGAGACGCGCTTCGACTGAACCCCGCTGGAGGAGACTGCAACGTCAAAGCATTGGTTGTAACTCTTCCTTCTATTCATTTATTGATCCGGATTTATGCAGGAACGCAACAGAATATAGAAATAACCATAAACATAGATATGCAGCGGAAATAATGCGTCATTTCATTAATATCAAATAACAGAAATATGCTTATAGACATAATGGAAATACAATGGCTAGGGTGCTGGTAGCGAATCTCTGAGAAGAGATGTGGTGGCTACAGACCTCTGAACTGTGTTACAATGAGGCTCGAGGGCCTATTTATTGTTGAGAAACAATGTAGAATCTGAAACGTCCAAAAACCTAACCGTAGGAGATGAGGCGCCAAAACTGTGGGCGCCCGTTTGGGTAAATTGGTGGTTCAACTTTCCGGGGGCATAACTTTGGCACCCGATCTCCGTTTGACGCGTACCATACCTCGTTAGAAAGATCTATCCAGGGACTTCAATTTTTGAATGAGCAACATTGGTCCATGGACCCATGTTGCTCTCCGTTTCCCAAAAATGTCGTTTAGGGCCCTCAAAGCGGCTCAGAAGTTGGGACAGAAAAAGCTGCTAAAAATAATGAGAGTTTGTTTTGCTTGAAAATTGAAAAGAAGCTGAAGATGTGATGTGGGAGTTCAAATGGATTGGAGGTGGGTGACCGCAATATCCACGGATCATTTAAGCCCAAGACTCAGAGTGGAGGGCAGAAAAACACTAAAAATAGTAAGTTGTGCTGAATGTGAAAAGCTGCAAGAATTGATGGTGCTGGTCCAAATGGAATAGGTGGGTGGCCACCGATATCCACCTGGATCATTTATATACATGACTACTGTTTGGTTACACTTTTGTGTTATGATGTTTGTTTAATGCAATATGTTTAGCCCTCTTTGACTGGCTAATAGTTATGAATGAAATGTTATTATGTTTTATGTTGTTCTTGTTTCTTGTTCTATGTGTAGGTATCCAAGCGTAATGGCGAAAGTATTGTGACTTGTCGAGGCAGGAGTGAGAGGCCACCACTACTACAAAAACAACGAAAACATTGGATTCCAGGTAGGTTGATCTACCGTGTCCCTTGTTCATTCAATAATTAGGAAGCAACACTTTAGCATGTCCCTTTGTTTCTAGACCCACTCTAGGGCTAGAGGGATTGTGTCTGTCCGTAGAGAGGATTTACCTGCTTAACACTCATGTACTCAGCTAATTGTCTCATAATTTCTTGGACAAAACTGACCAACACATAGCCAATTCTCACCTCTAAACAACCTGTCTTGCTTGCGCAATTCATGTGGAATGCAATCCCTATTCTTTAGGAATTTTGGCCTTGCTTGATTTGGATTTATGCAGGAACGCAACAGAATAAACATATAAACATAAATACAGAGATGCAGTGGAAATAACACTTCATTTAATTAATATCAAAGAACTTAAATTTGCTTACAGACAGAATGGAAATGAAACTAGCTAGGGCGCTGGTAGCTATCTCTGAGAAGAGATGTGGCAGCTATAGGCCTCTGAACTGTGTTACAATGAGGATCGAGGGCCTATTTATTATTGAGAAACAATGGAGAACCCTAAACATCCAAAAACCTAACCCTAGGAGATGAAGCGCCAAAACTATGGACCCCGTTTGGCTAAATTGGTGTTTCAACTTCCCAGGGACGTAACTTTGGCATACTATCTCTGTTTGACGCACATGATACATCATTAGAAAGCTATATCCGAGGACTACAAATTTCGTACAGCAAATATCATTTTAGAACAGAATGATATTAGCTGGAGGCGCGATGCCCAAAAAACTTCGTTTAGGGCCTCAAAACGGCTCCAGAAGTTCAGGACCCGAAAAACTACTAAAAATAGTAAGTTATGCCGAAACTGAAAATCTGAAAGAGACAATGGTGGGGGCCAAAGTGGAATAGGCAGGTGGCCACCAATATCCACCTGGATCATTCCTCCCCCCTTAGGAAGCAATGGTCCCCATTGCGTTAAGTTCCTCCATGAGATGAGAAAATTTCTGCTGAACTTGGTCCCTGGTGAACCACTTTCCTTGGTGCAGGAGTTGGCCAGCTTTGACAACCCGATACAGTTGGATCCTTTGTTGGCGAGTGTTCTTAATTTGCATGTCCATGATACAATCTGTGGTGGCCTGTTCCATGCAGTCTGGGTTTAACTCTGTTGGTGTGAGTTGTTCTGCAATGTTCGAGGTGTCCAGTAGAGGTGGAAAGTAAGGACGAAGGCGATCCACATTGAAGACTGGGTGCAGACCAAGAAATGGTGGAATACTGAGCTCGAATGCATTGTTCCCTACAGCCTTGGTGATGGTCTACGGCCCGTATCGGAGCGGGCGAAGCTTGCGGTGGGGTCCAGTGAGGCGCTCCTTCTGCAAATGTAGCCATACTTTGTCACCCACCTGGAAGTTGTGTGGCACCCGGTGTTGATCATGGCGTTGCTTGTACTTGGCATTGACTCTGTCCAATATATCATGAACCTGTTGGCGGATGTGTTGAATGCGCTCGATGAAGCTACTGGCTTTGTCAACTTCAGACTGGACATGAAATTTGAGATACGACTGACGTTCTGAAATGGCATGGCTATGTCAATGGGACATAGTGGCTGGAATCCCAAGCCCACCTGAAAGGGGCTATGGCCAATTGAACTATGGAGAGCCCAGTTATAACTATGTTGTGCATAGGGGAGGCTCTCGTCCCATGTGTGTGGATGCTTTGAATTGTACATGCACAAAATGTGTACAATCATTCTGTTGACGACCTCTGTCTGGCCATCTGTTTGGGGATGGAAAGCTGTGGACTTGGTGAGCTTTGTGTCTAACATTGACTAGAGGCTCGACCAAAATGTGCTGAGGAACCTGCTATCTCGATCTGATATGATAGACTGTGGGATCCCAAACTGCACCCATACTCGTTCAAAGAAGAGTTTAGCAGTGGCTTCTGCTGTGATATTCTTCTTATAGGCTGCCATAATGGCCATCTTCGAGAATCTGTCAACGACCACGAAAACATAGTCATTTCCATTCTTGGTAGAAGGCAGGCCCAAAATGTAATCCATGGAGATGGATTCCCAAGGTTGACTAGGGGTAGGTAGTGGAGTATATAGGCCTTGCATCTTGATGGTCGGTTTGGCAATGGCACAAGCAGTGCAGGATCTGATGTGCTTCTCAACATCCTTTCGAAAGTTCGGCCAATAGAAATACTTCTGTAGTATTGCTACTGTTTTCTCGACCCCGAAATGCCCAACGACTCAAATGTAGTGTGCTTCCCATATCATCTTGGCACGCTCACTTGAAGGAACACAAAAGTGTCCCAGGTGACATAAAAGTGCATCTTCGAGGTGAAAATTTGGAACTTGTGTACCCCCCAAGAGTGCCTTGTAAATGTGGCCGAATTCTGGGTCACTCTCATAGAGAAGCGGCCAATCAAAAGTCTCGTGCCCACAAGAGTTGAACACGGTGGTGAGCGCCACGATCGGTGGTCAGCTAAGGCAGTCTGCAACATTATTGGTGCTACCCTTCTTGTACTTGATGTTTAAATGAAACTGTTGCAGATATGTGGACCACTTCTGATGGCGATCATTCTGCAACTTCCCTTGTGTCTGTATGAACTACAGGGGCTAGTGGTCTGTGTGGATGATTGTTTCCTTCCCCAAAATGTAATGCTTCCATTTTCTAAAGGCTTGCACAATGGAATACATTTCTTTGTCATAGGTGGGATACTTGTGAACTGTCTCAGACAATGTCTCACTGTGATATGCCACTGGATGTCCCTGTTGAGTAAGAACTGCCCTAATAGCATAGTCAGAGGCATCTATCTCGATCTCAAATGGCTGTTGCAAGTCTGGTAATGTGAGCATTGGGGCAGAACAGAGGCAATTTTTCAATTCTGTGAATGCCTTCTATTGAGGTTCCGACCAAAAGAATGTTGCTCTCGCTCCTCCCTTGGTGACTTGACTTAAGGGCCAAGTGATATTGTTGGGTGTGGAGCCTGATTATCTTGTTTACTTTGTATCACAGCATTGGACCCCTGTACCTTAAAATGGGCGGCAACGCCGCCCGTAATTAATCGCTGCCATGGGGGGTCCAGGGGGGAGCCCCCCCCTGGCGGGGGTTTTCAGGGGCAGCGCCCCTGAAGCTAAAAACAGATGTAAAATTGCCTTGTAAAAGTATATTAATTTCTAGTCAATCTAGGCTGTTCATTAGGAAAATGATCTGACGGTAGAACTTATGTTTAGATTAGGGTTTTTTGCCCCAGAAGGCAACCCCTCGCTTTTATGAGGGCATTGTATTGCGGCTGTGCATTGTATGTGTATTCTTGGAGCGAGAAACAGAGAGGGAGACTGTGAGAGAGAACAGAGGATATTACAACGGATCTGATGTAGGTTTTGTCTCTTCATTTTTGCTGGATAATAGAAAGGAAGGACTGGCTATTCGGGGTGGATGTAGCCCAAACTGGGTGAACCACGTATATCTGTGTCTCTCTAGTTTTATGTGTTTTGTGTGCTTTTATTTTCCGCATATTTTATGTGTTTCATTTCTCCATAATATATAATTTTCTAACAACTGGTATCAGAGCCGAAGGTATATTTGGCTGATAAACTCGCAGGAAAGAAGGGTTCCTGGTTCGAGTGGGAGCAATCGCTGATGATGGTAAGTTTAGGGTCGAGAAATTTAACGGCCAAAACTTCCTGCTGTGGAAGATGAAAATGGAATATTATCTGTATAAAAAATATCTGTACCTACCATTGAGCGGAAAAACAAAGAATCCGGTGGCCATGACAGATGCGGAATGGAACATTCTCGATAGAAAGGCACTCGGAACAGTACGGTTGTGTCTTGCGGCATCAGTCGCCTTCAATATTTCAAAGGAAACAACAATAAAGGGTTTGATGCAGACGTTGGCGAAACTATATGAAAAACCCTCGGCCTCAAACAAGGTATTTCTTATGAAACGACTATTTAATATGAAGATGTCGGAAGGTGGATCTGTTGCAGACCATTTAAATGAATTTAATACAGTTACCAGTCAGCTAAGTTCTGTAGGGGTAAAATTTGATGATGAAGTTAGAGCTTTGTTATTCTTGTGCTCATTGCCAGAGAGTTGGAATGGTTTAGTAATGGCCATTAGTAACTTTGTCTCTAGATCTAGTACTTTAAAGTTTGATGATGTTGTTGGTGCTATCCTTAGCGAGGAAATGCGATGGAAAAGCTCCGGTGAGACATTAGGTAATGCTTTGAGTGCAGAGTCTAGGGGAAGAAGAATGGAAAGAGGAAAGAGCTCGGGATATCGCAGTAAATCAAGGAAAGGTAGATCCAAGTCCAGATCGGGGATAGTGTGCTGGAATTGCGGAAAGAAAGGACACTTAAAGAAAGAATGTAGATCTCGGAAGGGAAAAGAAGGAGACACACAGCAAGAAAAAAATCATGAAGAAAATGTGACAGGTGATGTGTTACAAGATGCTTTGATTCTTTCTTTCAAAAATGTTACTGATTCTTGGGTTGTAGATTCAAGGGCTTCATTCCATGCCACACTTGATAAGAAATATTTCCATGAAGCAATACATGTAAATCATGTGCTTCGTTCAGTTACGTATTGCTAGTCAAACTGGGGGTTCTGATAGGCAAAATAATGGATTTTTAAACCAAATAAAGGGCAGTATAAGGTTTAAAAGTGGTTTAGGAAGATTTAGGGGTTAAATGAAGGGTTATAGAGGAATTTTGTGAAGGGAATAAGGGAAAAAAATGGGGATTTTGTGGGAATGAAATGGAGCAAATGGAGGCCTTTTGAAAATAGTTTCTCTCACAAAACAATAGGGCTCATCAATGGAAATAGCAGTGAAGATAATTTTGAAGGATAGAAGAGACATGGAGGCTTCAAGAATGATAGATTTACCAAGGAAATGTTTCTCTTGAAGGCTCAGAAACATATTTAGCCACCTGTTTGCTTTGACAAAATATTATAGGTGGCTAACAGTGGCTCCACGTGGGGATGACATCTTCTTGAAAGTGTCAAGAATCTCAGAAATAATATTTGGAAGTAGGCTAGAGCCTAGTACTTGAACATCTTTCTCTTCTTTGATCAACTGCTACAAACATGATGGATATTAAATTAGCAGAACACATTTTCCCAAACAACTACCTACCCATCCTACTGTCCTAACATTTTTTCTCCAAGGTGCATTTAGAATTTCAGACCTTCTTCATCATATTTTTTAATTGAAAGCAAAAACTAATCTAATTCTACCCTTATCCCTCCATGAGACCAGATTAAAAAGTTGGTCTCATAGCTTCTCTACCTAAACTAATATCTGCCAGGATTAAACTGTGTGACAGATTTTCATTCTATACATTCTAAAACAAAAATTTAAATATAGATAAACTAGGATTAGACTATCTGATTTGCTATGGGTCCATGGCATAAAGAAAACATGCACATGAACTGAAACTTTGCATAAAATTGAAACAAAATTGTGAAGGCTTGAAATTCTGAAACTTAAGATCATCCTTCATTCTTCTTGTGACTCAGATTTTGAGCTTATTAGAGTCACCTTTCTTTCTTCATTTCAGCTCTGATTCTGAACCTGTTACAGCTGTTTTCTTCTTCTTTTTTCGTTGAACTTTTGAGCATGTTAGAACCAGCCCTTCCCTTTTTCTCTGGCTCAAGTTTTGATCTGATTTGAGCCATCCTTTTCAGAATTTCATAGGTTCAATATTTGAGCTTGTCTAAACCTTTCTTATTTTTAATTTTTTTTCCAAACAAAACAAAGCAATGGTATTTACAATGGAAGTGAAAAATTTTAAACTAAACTTCAACAGAAATAATGCTTGAGCATCCTACCATTGACAGGACCCCCAAACAGATCTGTACCATCCATTTCTTGTAGAAAAAATGCATTGGGACCAATGACAGATTGAATGATGTAAGGGCCTTGCCATAAACTGTCAAAATTGCCACGCTTACCCTTATCCTCTCTCCTAGAGTCCCATTTGAGTACCTTGTCCCCAATTTTGAAATCACAAGCCTTTGTCCTCTTATCAAACAACTTTTTGAGCTCTGTTGTAGACTTCTTCCCTTGTTTGCTAAAGATGTATGGTCTGATTGATCCTCCTTACCATGCTATCTTCCTCTGATTGTATTTCTTGGACCAATTTTATCACTCGTACTCCAAAACTAGTAGGGAATACTGCATCTGCGCCATAAACTAGCTGATAGGGAGACATTCCAATGGATTTATTTGTTGTCAACCTGTTTACCCATAAAGCATGCACCAGCTTATTATGCCATGATTTTTTATTATCTTCTAGCAGCTTCTTGATGACGGTCACCAAAATTTTATTTGATGATTCTGCTAGCCCATTACCTTGAAAATAATATGTGGTAGAATGGCCAAGTGAAATCTGATACCTATGGAAAAAATCAATCATCTTTTTGGAACTACATGCAACAGCATTGTCAGTGATAATTTTCCTAGGGCAGCCAAATCTAGATAGGATATGGTCTTCAAGGAATTTTATGATAACAGAGTCTGTGGCATTCCTAAAAGGGGTGGCCTCTATCCATTTGGTGAAATAGTTAGTGGCTATGAGTATCCATCTATGTTGGGAAGATGAAGCAGGGTGGATTTCCCCTATGAAATCTAGGCCCCATTGTTGAAAAGGAGCTTCAACAGTGATTGGTTGTGAAGGTAGAGGAAGGAGTTTTCTTTTGCCCTCAAATGTTTGGCATTTGTGGCAAGCAACTATCATTTTGTAGACATCTTTGAAGAGGGTGGGCCAGTAATAGACAACTCTAAGGATTTTATTGGCAGTGGCTTTCCAGTAGAGATGGCCTCCACACTCTCCCTCATGAAACTCATGCTTGATCCTATCTGCATCCACTTTAGGCAAACATTTAAGCAATAAACCATTGGCATTTTTCCAATATAAACATTCAGTAAAAATGCAATAATTTGTAGCTTTCAAATTTAAAAATCTTTCCTTTGTCTTAGATAAATCAGGAGGGGCATTGAGATTGGTAAGAACATACAAAATATCAGCATACCAGGGTGAGTTTTGGAAATGATCTTCAAAAATTGGAGCTGGTACCCCTTCCTGTTCATCCAAAGCATCTACCATATTTATGTCAAGGGCTTGTAAGTTAGATTCAACCATCAATTGTGCTAAGCCTTGACCCTTGATGAGCTTAGTGGGTTTGATCTCCAAATCATACTCTAGTATCACAGCAATCCACTTGCCTCTTTTGCCATCTGGATCTTGTGACAAAATATCTTTTACCACTATATTAGGCACAAAGGTGATAATATGAGAATGTAAAATATAAAATCTGAAATCCTTCAAAGCCTTCACCAAAGCATAGGCCTATTTTTCCATGATATTATATTTCAGAGGTGCATCTCTTAATGCCTTGCTAAAAAATGCAATTGGTTGCTCTTGTTCTTTTGGATTTTTATACAATAGGACAACAGCCACAATATATTCTAATGCAAGTGAGAGTATGAGGAAATCTTTAGTAAAATCTGGGCTGATGAGAAATAGTGCTTGGGTGAGTGCATGTTTTACTAGTTCAAAAGACTTATTGGCTTCTAGAGTCCATTTAACTCCTACTTCCTTCTTTAGCATGTTTTCCATGTTTCTAAGGAGTTATGCTAGGTTGGGTATAAACCTCTTCGCGAAATTAATCTTCCCAATGAAGGACTGCAACTATTTGATGTTTCTTGGGTAGCTAATCTGCAATATTCCCTCAACCCTTTTTGGGTCTATTTTAATCCCCTTTTCAGATATAATATGACCAAGAAGTTTACCTTCTTAGAGACCAAACACTGTCTTTTTGGATTCAAAGATAGCCCAAACCTTCTGCATTTCTCAAAGACTTTTCTCAAATGTTTAAGGTGTTATTCATTAGTTTTGGAATAGACTTTAATGCCATCAAGATAAATTACAATGAAGTACCCTATTTCTTCTGAGAATTCAATGACCATGGCTCTTTGAAAGGTGGCACCAACATTCATTAATCCAAAAGGAATTTTCACATACATGAAAGTGCCCCAAGGAGTTGTGAAGGCTGTTTTAAGTTGATCCTCTAGGATTACTAAGACCTGGTTGTACCCTAAAAAGCCATCTGATAGAGAAATCCTCTTAGAACCAACTACCTTTTGTAATATGTGTTCCATTTTTGGCAAGGGATAATTGTCTTTTAGTGAGGCTTTGTTTAAGCTTCTGAAATCAATACATAGCCTAATTTCTCTTGTATTTTTCCTTACAACCACAAGGTTAGATACCTAATCTGAAAACTTCACAAGGACTATGATTCTAGCCTCATACATTTTCTTAATTTCCTTTTCTACCAGGGGTAACTGTACAGGGTTTATTCTACGCAACTTTTGCCTAAAAGGCTTCTGGTTTTCTTTCAATGGAATCTTATGCTGGATGATCTCTGTGTCATAGGCCTTCAAATCTTCATAGCTCCAAGAAAAAACATCAAAAAACTCCTTAAATAAATCAATGTATTTCTGTTTGGTATGAGCTGGGAAAGTTGTAGATAATTTAATCATCTTAGGCTTGTCTTTGCTGCCTATATTGCATTCTTCAACATCAGATTCAGTGGGTTCTATAGTGGGATTTTTTGCAACATCATTAAAATCGAAGAGGTCCTCAAGGGGTGCTAGTCGTCTAGGTATGCTTCTATCTTTGGACTGCACTACCTCTATATCTTCTTTATCTGTGTTCTTCTATTCTTCAGTTTGAGTTTCAAATTCTCTGTTCAGCATGTTTATTTCTACTATAGGGGATGGTTTATCTTCATCAGGTGGTTATTTATCTAGACAGTTTTCTTTGGACTTGGAGTTTGAATCTGGCAATCCAAACTCATTCCTGGAAAGCAAGAAATCCTCTATCTGTTTATCACCCTCAAAGACTTGCCAATATTTTTCATTATCTGGTACTGTTGGTCTATATTTTGTTTGAACAATGATCTGTTTTTCACTGAGTGGTCCTTGACTTGAACTAGCAGTACAAGCTAAACCATTTGCAAGTATGTTTTGGCTTCTAGGGACAAACACAAGCTCATATTCTACAAATGTTTGCAAAAGATCCATGGCATCATTTATGTATGCCCTTAATCTAGGATGTTTTGCAGTGTACTCTCCATTTATTTGTTCGATGACCAGTTTTGAGTCTCCATGAACAACTATCCTCTCAGCCCCTAGTTTTTTCAATAGATGTAATCCTAGGAGGAGAGCTTCATATGTTGCTATGTTGTTTGTCCATTTGAAATTTAGCTTGAAGGCATGACTCTTAGCATAATTGCTTTCAGTATTGCGCAACCGTACCCCAGCTCCTGCAATCCTTCTAGTGCAAGACCCATCAAATCTCATGCTCCATAAGGGATTGTTTGCAGATTTTTTATCATTTTCCTTCTTAATGTCATCTTGTTTCCTGAGGCTAGCAGGATGATGGGTAATCTTCTCTCTACAGTCTTGGTTCTGATTTTATAATTCTACAGACTGTTCAAATGTTTCTCCCTTGTTTTCCTCTATATCCAGAGTTTCCATTATGTTTAGATTTGTGGCCTCTTCTCTACTATTTAAATTTTTGTTCTCTAGCTCTTGCTCATCTGTAAACTCATCATTGTAAAGGATAAAAGAGTCTAGGTTTGTATGGACAGAATAAAGAGAGGAATTTTTTGGTTTCTCTAGGCTTCTTACCATAAATTTCATGTGTGTTTCCCTATATAGTCTTCTAAGCTGGCTGAAAACAAGGATAGTGGCATATGTCATGTCCATTTGCATTGTGCCATGTAGCTTAGCACCCCATGATCTTGACAGCAACATGCCATACTTGGGAGGTAAATCAGCCACTAAAACATCCATTACCATGCACTTGGTTGGGATTTGGGTCAAATTTACACATATATATTTGATCAGGCCCAAACACCTCACTCCGCTAGAGTCAAAAGAATATAAATCTTTGTATGGTCTAGTTATCGCTAGGCCTAATTTTTCCATGATTACTTTTGGCATGAGGTTTTGTGAAGCCCCTAAGTCATGCATAGCATTATGTAGGATTTTGTCATGGATATTTAGACTGACATAGAAAGGAGGCACTACTCCTTCCTGAAATTTCCCTTCAATTTTTGGGCCAAACAAAAGCGCTGGTTGATCATCATTTAAGTTGACAGAGTCACTGTTTTCTCCTAAGTTTAAAGCTTTCAAAATTTTGCATTTATATACATATTGGGTGGCCAACTCAGTGAGAGGGACATAAATTTTGATTTTGGCAATTTCACTTTCCATATTGAAAGGAAACTGACTCTTTGAAAGGTTCAGGTCTGTTTTGTTGGCCATTATTTTATTGGCTAAATCAACTTGTTGATTCTCACTATATACATTACTTGAAACTATTTTATCAGGAGCATTAACTGCAATGCTAGTTCTACTGGTTTCTTGAATTGGTTTATTAGTGGGTTGGGTACTCTTAACCTTGGTTTTACCAGAAATTTCAGCTACTGTTTTGGTATTTTCAACAGTTTCTTTAGGAGTCTTTTCAGGCCTTTTCTTGATAGTGACCTCAGAGGTTTTTGGTTTGGGGGATTCTGGGTTCTTTTTACTTCTGAGATCATATTGTTCTTGGACCTGCATGATGGCATTCTCACATCCTAACCTATAGTCTTCATATTCTATCCCTTCCTCATCCCGTTGTGGGTATGGGGTCTAGTTGTTTTCTGTGAAAAAGGTGTGATCTTGGTTATCCACTTCCATCATGTTTATAATAGTTCCCTCTAATTATTCTATTATTCCCTCATCCTCATCAAGGAAATTTTCTTGGAATGGAGGTATGATTTATTGGTCAGAGTCCCTTTGTCTATTGGGAGGAGTGTTTCTCCTAAAGTTTTGGTTCTGGTTTTGAGACTGATTTCTATTATGATTATTGGTTTGCACAACCATTTTCTCCATCATTCTTTCTATCCTCTCCATGTTTTTGGCTAGATTATCAGATTTGGAATCAGATGTAGAAGCTATGGAGTCTTCCCTATAGGTTACCTTCTTTTCAGCCCTCGTCCTAGCTCTTTTTTCAATTAAGTTTTCTTCTACACTCACAACTCCGTTCTGCATGTCTTCTAGAGTTGAATAGTCTCTCTCCCTTAGTTGATAGGCCATTTTAGCATCGAAACCTTCACGATATTTTACAAAGGCCATTCCTTGGGGAGGTTTCATGTGGGGTGGAAGAGCATTTTATACACTGTTAAACCTAGTGGAGTAATCATGAACACTCTCTCCCTAATTTATTTTAAGACCTTTATACTCTGCTAATATTTGTAGAGGTTTGGTTTTGATTTCCCATTTGTTTATGAAATCTTGATGTAAATAGGTAAGGTCATTGATGCTTTTAGGATTTAAGCCTTTAAACCACTTTTTTACTTCTCCTCCTAAAATTTGAGCAAAGATTCCCATCTTAATGGTTTCATATTCTATTTCCATATAATAAAAAGCATCCTCCATCCTATCTACATGTTGTTGAGCTGTGGTAGATTCTTTTCCAGTGAAATGGGGAATTTTAGACTGATAGCCATTGGGTAAAGGAGCCAGAGGCTGTGGAAATACTAGGGGAGCATACCATGCTTCCATGATAGTGTTTTGTGGGGGAAAGGAGTAGCTTGGACAACAGGTCGGCAGGATGGTTGTGTTTCAGGGGGATTTACCCTTTTCCATTTATGTCAAAAGGGGAGAGAATTTTGTAGGAAGAGGTGTCATGATCGCAGGGGGAGTACTTGTGCAAAGTCTATGCACAAGTGGAAGGAATTGATTCCGATGAAACATTTGCACCATTTTCTAGAATGGAAGCCATACAAATGTTTCTTGCATATGCATGTTCAAGAAAAATCAAAGTCTGCCAAATGGATGCTAAGTTAGCATTTCTGAATGGATAATTAGAAGAAGAAGTTTACATCAAACAACCTGAAGGTTTTCTACTATCACAAAAAGAAGACCATATCTGTAGGTTAAAGAAGGCTCTATATGGTCTCAAGCAGGCTCCTAGAGCATGGTATGCTCATCTTGATGAATATATACGTCAACAAGGGTTCAAGAAAGGTATTGTTGATAGCAATCTTTGTGTATAAATAGATAAAGATAATTTAACAATCGTTGAGGTATATGTGGATGATATAATATTTGGTAGCAATGATGATATGTCTTTACTTGGTGAGCTGACATACTTGTTAGGGCTTCAAATATCTTAGCAAGAGAAAGGAATATTTCTATGTCAAGCCAAGTACATCAAGGAAATGCTCAAGAAATTCAAAATGGAAGATTGCAAACCCGTCCTTACTCCAATGGTAACATGTTGCAAATTGAGCATAGACGACTCATCTAAGGATGTGGATCAGAGGTTGTACAGATTTATGATTGGTAGTTTTCTATATGTAACAGCCTCTCAGCCAGATGTTATGCAAGCCGTTGGACAAGTAGCAAGATTCCAAGCAGCACCAAAAGAATCACATATTATTGTCGTCAAAATAATTCTTCGATATATAAAGGGCACAGAAGAATATGGCTTGTGGTATCCCAAGGGTAACAATCTCATTATTCAAACCTTTACAGATGCAGATTTGGCAGGAAGCGTTGATGATCGTAACAGTACTTGTGTTGTCATCAATGCCAAAGAAGGGAAAAATTGTCCAAAACTATGCCAACATCTCAAGGGCATTGGAAGAACTCATAAAAAATCAACGATCTTACATAGCCAAAGACTGCAGACTTGAAAATCCTCCAGAAGAATCCTTGAAGCCGCAGAATGAACAAACATGGAAGAAGAAGAAGAATGATAATTTTGCTCTCGCTCTCAAGGCTCAAAAGAACAAAGATGTGTGGTATGTTGATAGCGGTTTCTCAACGCATATGACTGGAGATAGAAATAAATTTGTATCTCTGAAAGAGAAGAAGGATGGAACTGTGTCCTTTAGAAATGATGGATCTTCAAATTTTATACGATCAGGTACTGTCACTCTCAGAAGAAAATATTCTCTAGCCAATAATGTTCTATTGGTTGAAAACATGAATCACAATCTGCACGGTGTTGGACAAATGTGTGATCAAGGACACACAATACTATTCAACTCCACAAAATGTGAAATTAGGAAAGGCAAGTATGGTAAAATTGTGGCTACAACAAGTCGAGCTCCAAACGACATATATGTTCTGGATGAAGTTACAACTAAAGCATGTCTACTAGCTTGTCGAGATGTTTCCATTGATATATGGCACGCCATGTAATTCTTCACAGTTTGAGAGATATTCATGTTTGAAGTTTGTACCCCTAGTTAGTGGGCTAAAACCTCATGGGGTTGGGGCGTGGGTCATTGAAAAGTCATAATTAATATTTTTTGTGCTCCTAAAATCCCTCTCACCTTCTCTTGTTGAAGCCCCTCTCAACCTAAGCATTTATATAAATTGTGTTCTTCATTTCCTCCTTATGCAAGGGATTCGTCCATATGAAACAGGTTATCGTGGCATTTTCGCTCTAAATTTTTAGTATACGAAGGATCAAAAGATAATTTTTTTATGAAACGAAGCCGAAATCTTGAGGAAGCTTCAGTAAAAATTTTAGATCAAGGTCCGTAAATTTTTGGAGATATGATCTGTGGAAGTCAGGGTTTTTGCAGGCTCCTGAAATTCATCTCAAAGAATTGACCTTGGTAAAATCGTCATAACTCTCTCTCTAAGTATTTGATTGGAATTACGTAAAAAAATTTAGATAGTGCACTGTCTTTAATTTTCTCTCTATCAATTTCAGAGCCAAATGAAGAAACAGTGACATGTGGGACACTATAAAATTGCGCTATGCTGAAACAGTCCATAATTAGGGCATTGTGAGAGATTGGTCATAACTCTTTCTTGAAGAATCCAAATTGGGTTAGACCTGTGGCATTGGAAAGAAGACTCAGAGGAATACTACATGATTGAAAATTAGATATTAAGGATCTGAAATAACAGAGATACACTAGATTCAATATCGAGCTCCTAGAAGGCAAGAAAAATCTAGATCATGTGTTGTCAAGGGTTGCAAAGGACCATACTTTCTACGACAAAAAAGCAAAGCAAGGTGCAACAAAGGGTAGCATGACAAGAGCAGCAAGATTTTCATGATGAGAATTTCATCATATGAAGAGTGTATATATATTTCAGTGGAAGCATTACTTACAACGTCATTATTAAAATTATCAATTGTATGAATGTTTAAATACATTATTAATACAAATGCTATTTTCAATATCTATCTTTTCTACCTTTTAAAGAGTTCAGAAAAATGATGTTGGAAGTCAGGATAATAGTGATACAGTTGTAGTACCTTAAAAGTTATGTCTGATTTATTCTCATTTAAACCACATGTCTCTCTATTTCTGGTGGAACAACTTTACAACAGAACCAGCTTCTCTACTTTTACTTTCTTTTTCTTGTTGTAGTGTTGTTTTGAGAGCAAAAAAAAAAAAAAAACTGTTTCTCCTTCTTTTGTGACTCCTGGCATTCTCTCACCAAAGAGGCTCTTGATGATGACTATGATGAAGACATTTCTATATACTTGTTCAGGAGCAAATTTTCATTTTAATTATAATTAAATATCTCAATTGTCACTTAAGCATTAGGTGGTTTTTGTCCGGGAGTGTGTTTCCACCTTAAAAACTGTGTGAATTTGTGTTCCTCTTGTTTTCTGCTATCATTGTACAAACACTGATAATAATTGAAGATTGACTAATTCTCTAATTGAAAGGAATACTGATTCACCCCCCCTCTCAATATTTCCAACAATTAGTATCAAAGCCTTTGATTTTATTCAGAAATGTTGACTTAACATCCATTTGGTACACTTTTATTTTTCTTGAACATTCATAGGCGAGAAACATTTGGATGGCTTCCATCCTGGCAACTGGTGCAAATGTTTCGTCGAAATCAATTCCTTCCACTTGTGCATAGCCTTTTGGTGGAAGTGTGTACAGGTCCGCAGGATGGTTGTGTTTCAGGGGGAGTTACCCTTTGCCATTGATGTCAAAGGGGGAGAGAATGTTGTAGGAAGAGGTGTCATGATCGCAGGGGGAGTACTTGTGTTGCCATCAATGCCAAAGGGGTAGATTGTTGATCAACGGTTGTCATTGATGTCAACCCATGCAGCACCAGGGGTTAACCCAATATTGCATGGGAATTTTTACCTACCAAGTTAATATATTATAGGTAAATAATTATTTTGATGGTTTCTACTTGTCGATATGTTTCCGTTGATATATGGCATGCCATGTAATTCTTTACGATTTGATAGATATTCATGTTTGAAGTTTGTACCCCCAGTTAGTGGGCTAAAACCCCATGGGGTTGGGGCATGGGTCATTGAAAAGTCATAATTAATATTTTTTAAGCTCCTATAATCCCTCCCACGTTCACTTGTTGAAGCCCCTCTCAACTTAAGAATTTATATAAATTGTGATCCTCATTTCCTCCTTATGTAAGGGATTCGGCCATCTAAAATAGGGCATTGTGGAATTTTCGCTCTAACTTTTTTTCTACGAAGGTTCAGAATCTGAAATTTTTATGAGTTGAAGCTGAAATCCTGAGGAAGCTGCAGTAAAAATTTTAGATCAAGGTCCACAACAATTTTGGAGATATGATCTATGGAAGTTAGGGTTTTTGCAGGCTCCTGAAATTCATCTCAAAGAAGTGACCTTGGTAAAATCGTCATAACTCTCTGTTTGAGTATCGGATTGGAATTCCGTAAAAATTTGTAGATATTGCACAGTCTATAGCTTTTTCTCTATCAATTTAATAGCCAAATAAAGAAAAAATGACACATGGAACGCCGTACAAGTGTGCTCTTCTGAAACAATCCATAATTAGGGCATTCTGATAAATTGGGTATAAATATCCCTTGAAGAATGAAAATTGGGTCAGACCTATGGCATTGGAAAGATGACTTAGAGGACTACTATAGGACCAAAAATCAGATATTGAGGATCTGAAATAACAGAGATACACCAAATTCAATATTGAGCTCTTAGAAGGCAACAAAAAGCTAGATCATGTGTTGTGAAGGATTGCAAAGGACCAGACTTTCTACGGCAGAAAAGAAATGCAAGGTGTAGCAGAGGGTAGCATGACAAGAGCAGCAACTAAGATTCATAACAACAGTAAAAAGTTCATCATGTGAAGTCTTCTAGTGGGCAGCACTGCATACAATCATTGTAAAGTATTTCTAACAATTGGTATCAGAGCTTGGTTCCTTCAATAGCAGTTTAACAGCTGGAAGGAGGTCATGGAGCATACCAAAAATGGTGTACCTCTATTCAATGAAAATAATTATGCACTCTGGAAAGGAAGAATGGAGGTCTATCTCTTGGCGCAAGGTTACGAAGTATGGGACACTGTTCAAAATGGATTTACATCAGCCGCGGATGAACAAGGTAAGAAGAATTTGGTAAATGATGCAAAAGAAAAGAATATTATTATTAGTGGACTTATTGAATCTGCTTATCATAAGGTGTTGGGTTGTAAAACCATCAAAAATGTATGGGACAAGCTTGAGAATATATATGCAGGTGACTCAAATGTCAAAGAAGCAAAGCTTCAAATCTATAGAGAAAAATTTGAGCAACTTAGAATGAAAGAAGATTGCAACATTGCTGCATACTTCCAATACATTGATGAAATAACCAATACTCTGGAAGGATTGGGAGAGCCAGTTGACAAGAAGACTATTATACGGAATATTCTTAGAACGTTACCAGGGAGATTCAACCCAAAGGTATCGGTCTTAGAATACAGTGCAAATCTGGACAAACTCAGCAAAGAGGAATTACATGGAGTTCTCATAGCATATGAAATGAGACTTGATGAAGAAGAGGGTACTTCGCATCTAGAAACTACGTTCATTTCATCTAAGAAAACCAATAAGGATAAACAACCTTCAATTGAAAATACATGCACCTGCAAGTGTGAAGAAAAGGGAGATGATGAAGAAGGTCTTTCAGATGAAGAATATGCTTACTTCACGAGAAAACTACAAATTGGTAAGGGACAATTCAAAGGTAAACTTCCATTGATATGTTTCAGCTCTAATGAGGTTGGGAATTTTGCAGCAAAATTTCCAAACAAAAGTAATGGAAACTCAAAAAGAAAGAAAGGCTTTAAGAAATTCAACAAGCAAGGATCCAAAAGGAACTTTCTCTCTAAAGAAGATAGCTCATCATCCGATGAAGACAATGATAGTGAAGAAGAATCCAATGAGAGAGTATTGTTTATGGCCAAGCACAATAAGCAAGAGGTATCAAACAACGAAGAAGAAGGATGGACCATAGACGAATTTTATGAGGAAGCAATCAAGCTTATAAAAGATCTCAAGGCGGAGAAGATCCGTTCCAAAAATCTTGAAGAACAAGTTCAAGGTCTCAAAATTTAAGTTGAAGAACACAAATGCATTGAAGAGTCACTTCAAAAGAACTTGGAAGAAAGCAACCAAGAAAGGGAAGAATTAGAAGCTCAAGTAGTCTCGCTGCGTGAGGAAGTGAAGAAAGGAAAAACTATCCAAAACTATGCCAACAGCTCAAGGGCATTGGAAGAACTCATCAACAATCAACGATCTTACAATGACAAAACTGGCATCATTTAAAAAGAAGAGAAGCAGGACCTTCTACAAAAAAATAAAATGAACCTATGAGATCTAACATGCATGTAGACTTCATTGGACAAGATTTGCAAGAACAGCCTTGGAAGACAATTCCTCGATGAAAATTTCCATCCAGGTACCAACATATGTTTTATGGCTACTGTTATTCATGTGGAAAATTTGGTCATAAAGCTATAGAATGTCGCACGTACCCTAGGAATGAAAAAAATTCTAGGAGATCTATCAAATATGAGCCTCCCAGGGCTCAGCGAAACATCAATAGATTTGAACATTTAAGAAATAATATTGAATGTTACAAATGTCGAAACTTTGGACACATAGCCAAAGACTATAGACTTGAAAATCCTCCAGAAGAATCCTTGAAGTCGCAGAATGAACAAACATGGAAGAGGAAGAAGAATGATAATTGTGCTCTCGCTCTCAAGGCTCAAAAGAACAAATATGTGTGGTATGTTGATAGTGGTTGCTCAATGCATATGACTAGAGATAGAAATAAATTTGTATCTCTAAAAGAGAAGAAGGATGGAACCGTGTCCTTTGGAAATGATGGATCTTCAAATGTTATAGGATCAGGTACTGTCACTCTCGGAAGAAAATATTCTCTAGCCAATAATGTTCTATTGGTTGAAAACATGAATCACAATATGCTAAGTGTTGGAAAAATGTGTGATCAAGGACACACAATACTATTCAACTCCACGAAATGTGAAATCAGGAAAGGCATGTATGGTGACATCGTGGCTACAACAAGTCGAGCTCCAAATGACATATATGTTCTGGATGAAGCAACTAATTCATGTCTAATATCTAAAGAGGATGATACAATAATTGGTAGCAATGATGATCGACTAAGTAAGAAGTTTGCTACAAAGGTGCAAAGTGATTTTGAGATGTCTTTAATTAGTGAGCTGACATACTTCTTAGGGCTTCAAATATCTCAGCAAGAGAAAGGAATATTTATATGTCAGGCCAAGTACATCAAGGAAATTCTCAAGAAATTTAAAATGGAAGATTGCAAACCCATCCTTACTCCAATGGTAATAGGTTGAAAATTGACAATAGACGACTCATCTAAGGTTGTGGATCAAAGGTTGTACAGATCTATGATTAGTAGTCTTCTATATGTAACGGCCTCCCAACCAGATGTTATGCAAGCAGTTGGACAAGTAGCAAGATTCCAACCAGCACCAAAAGAATCACATATATAATATTCGCTAGCATTGGAATATCTTCGCCAAAATCTTGGGATTTTCCCAAGTTCTCATTATATTTTCCATTTTTCAGAATATAAAGGGGGAATGGAAGTGTGTACAAGTCCACAGGATGGTTTTGTTTCAGGGGGAGTTACCCTTTGCCATTGATGTCAAAGGGGGAGAGAATGTTGTAGGAAGAGGTGTCATGATCACAGGGGGAGTACTTGTGTTGCCATCAATGCCAAAGGGGGAGATTGTTGATCAGCGGTTTTCATTGATGTCAACCCAAGTAGCACCAGAAGCTAACCCTATATTGCATGGGAATTTTTACCTACCAAATTAATATATTCTGGGTCAATAATGATTTTGATGGTTTCTACTTGTCGAGATGTTTCCGTTGATATATGGCACTCCATGTAATTCTTCACGGTTTGAGAGATATTCATGTTTGAAGTTTGTACCTCCATTTAGTTTGCTAAAACCCCATGGGGTTGGGGCATGGGTCATTGAAAAGTCATAATTAATATTTTTTAAGCTCCCAAAATCCCTCCAACATTCACTTGTTGAAGCCCCTCTCAACTTAAGCATTTATATAAATTGTGATCCTCATTTCCTCCTTATGCAAGGGATTCGGCCATCTGAAATAGGTCATTGTGGAATTTGCGCTCTAAATTTTTTCTAAGAAGGTTCAGAAGTTGAAATTTTTGTGAGATGAAGCTGAAATCCTGAGGAAGCTGTAGTAAAAATTTCAGATCAAGGTGCACAATAGTTTTGGAGATATGATTTGTGGAAGTCAGGGTTTTTGCAGGCTCCTGAAATTCATCTCAAAGAAGTGACCTTGGTAAAATCATCATAACTCTGTCTCTTAAAGACATTTGGAGGCTCAAATTATGTCTGATATATGCCACTGAATGACTTATTTCTTGGTAAATTACTTGGTAAATCTAAATCAAATTGGGTATCTGATAGAGCTACAAGGTTTTCACGTGCTGAGTTATCTTTATGAATCGGTCTGACAATAGTTGGATCCCTAGATGTGAGAGGCTTTCAAAGAATTCTTTCTAGATTGTCAACTATTTTAGGGGGATTTGGATTAGGATAAGCTCTGGTATGGATTTTCCTTAAAGCCAATATGTTAAGTCCTCAGACTCAACGAAGAAGTTAGCCAGGTATAACAATCTTTAAGAGGAAAACCATCCTTAAACAAAGAAGCTTAATCCTATGTGTTTCCTTTAGTATGGATGATGTTGTGATGAAACTGGTCTCCCAGTGGAGTTTTGTGAAAAGAAAGATACTCAGCAGGCCTACTGATCACCAGTGGAGTCTTTTGGTCATTTAGGAATTGTGGAGTCGCTAGGTGGAGGGTTTAAAATGTTTTGAAGTAGACTGTTGTCCACCATCAACAATATAAATACCAATATAAGGAGATTATGGGCCTTCTGAGGTCATAAGCGTATCTAAGCTGAAATTCACTCAGAGTTCCCCAGCTGAGTCACCATTATGTTGTGGTTCCTATGATTTGGCAGATTTGGAAATACCAAATGACAAGACAACATCAAATCACTTTGGGATCTTAGGATCTAGCCCTCCTGGATCCCAAGAGGGATCTCTCTATAAAAGAAAAGAATAATATGTCTTTGAAGTTCAATTTAAGGTATTAGGCTAGCTATAGGGCACAAGGGTTTTTTGATTTTTTTTTTTGGTTTGGAGACATGAAAGAAGGGTTCAATGTAAGGTAAAGGAATGAGTACTAAAGGATTTTTGGAAAATGGATAGATAATTTAAAGAGAACACAAGTCCATTGGGCAATGGGGTCATAAAAGGACTTACTTGCAATTCAATTATCCAAGGCTTTCAAAGGGCTAGTCATCTATATCAGAGGATCTCTTAAGATGATAGTATGGGATGAAACAATAAGGAAATGAATGGGAATTACAAGGAAAACATTCCAAGGTGACCACTTCAGAGTAAGTCTAGGGACAGGGCATGCCTTATACCTCTATGATCAAAACTCCTAATGAGGTTAACTCCGAAGACAAAAATCTAGCCGTCCTCTTGACTACTTTCAGACAATAGAAAACATTCAAGTTTAACACAGAGTGAAACCTAAGATTAGAGAAAGACTTTTAACCTTCTCTGCTTTTTCCATTCAACTCAAAAGGATCTTTAAAGGCTAACTGTTGGAAAAGGAACCTAGGGGATAGGGCTAACTCTAAATCTCCTTGTTTCCTAATTCTTTCAGCTAAAACTAAGCAAGAACATCTAAGAAATAAACTCTAAATTCATACATCAGTAAGCATGGACAAACCAACTTCTATACTGGTTAACTTATGTTGAATTTGTCTAAGATACACAAATAGCAAAAAACATAGACATAAGAAAGTGCAAGAAGCATTAGGGTACTTGCAGTAGTATATCCTAAGCTAAAATTATTGTTTCTTATAAGAGAAAATCAAACATGATGTATAACAAAGGGAAAACAATAACAAAGAAAGAACACATCACCACTGATTTAGATCAGGATCCAATGAACATGCTTTCCATATTAGAAGAGAAAAACCAGTCACATACATCCTTGTCCAACAGCTTGATATCATCCAGAAATCATCTCCCAGCCTATTTACAACTACTACTCACAGGACTCTAACTCAGTAGAACAACATACAATCAGTAATTTTTTAACCACTAACCAACCAACATTTACAATGTATTTCTCATGGGTTCTTATAGGTGAAAGAGTGATAGTAGTGGTATATAGAACTTAAATGATTCATTCAAATAGAGGAAGAGGTGTCTATGAAGCCCATTCTATTTAATATCTCTGCATTAACTTTCAGTGCCCTTTAGTTGAATTAGGGGTCTTCGACAGATTGATAATAACTCCAAGGGTATGTTCCTTGAAGTACTTTTCTAGCTGTAGTACTCTGTTTATCTTTTGTGACAAGTAAGGTGAAGATTTTTTTTTTCAGGTCTTCCATACTTCATAACCAATGCACTGACAGTTCTAGGAGCTTTCTGTCAGAATAATAACTATTATGGGCTTGATGTGGAATAGAGAATGATTCGTTGTGACTTGACATAAACCAAGCAAGAGTCTAGATGAATGGAAAATGGATTGGGGCGAGATATAACATGTACCATTCGATCTCAGAGATCAATGGTTGTGATTAAAAGTGAAATTGACGTTGCAGAGGGTGGTTTGGCAGAAACCAGGACGGTTTTCGCACGGAGAAATGGGGGGTAGGCTGTTTTTTCGTTTGGAATGTGATTCCACTCAATGAGTGACGCGTGTCATTTTAAAACCACCCATATCGCATAATTTTTAAAAAATTAACTTTCGGGAGTGAAATCACGCGATATGTAGTGTGGACCATCGGATGATCGGCAACAAATCCGATGGCGCAGAGTGAGTGCGATGGATGCAAAATGCGTGGGGCAAAAAGGTGGGTAGGGCCCATGGTGATGTAAGACGTTCATCGCGCAGTGGAAAGGTATCGGGCCATCAGGTTAAGTCCCGACCGTTAGATCTTTTGAATGGACAGTTAGGATTAAAAGATGGGGTGGGATTTTTGAATGGAGAAAAATAACGGGAGTGAAAATACAACAGAGAAGAAAACCTAATGGTCGTTGATCTGTGCAGATCAACGGTCTATATTCATTTAAATCAAAACGTCAGGGGGTGGATGAAAAAACAAAGGAGAGGAGGTTTCGGAAGAGGGTTTTTTAGGCCTTTAGCGCCCGATTGTGGGGCTTTGGGACATATGGGGTCAATTTTAAATAGCCATAAGCCCTCGGGGGCTAAAATAACTTATAATGGCAAAGACTGTTTTTAGGCCCAAAAATAGTGTTTTTTAAGCCAAACTGGGGGTTCCGATAGGCAAAAGAAGGGATTTTTAAACCAAACAAAGGGAATTATAAGGTTTAAAAGGGGTTTAGGAAGATTTAGAGGTTAAATGAAGGGTTATAGAGTAATTTTGTGAAGGGAATAATGGCAAAAAATGGGGATTTTGTGGGAATGAAATGGAGCAAATGGAAGCCTTTTAAAAACAGTTTCTCTCACAAAACAGTAGGGCTCATCAATGGAAACAACAGTGAAGATAATTTTGAAGGATAGAAGAGACATGGAGGCTTCAAGAATGATATATTTACCATGTCAATGTTTCTCTTGAAGGCTCAGAAACATATTTAGCCACCTGTTTTCTTTGACAAAATATTATAGGTGGCTAACAAATCCAAAAAAACAAAATGACCAAAATTAATGTAATAATTTTTTCATTGATGGAAAAAAGAGAGCACACCATACAACTTACATCATTGGGCCAAAACTTTAGCATGAAAATTTTCTCTCCCAACATAGCCATGAATTGCCAGCCCAAAACCAAAAATTAAAGTTAGTATGGGGGCATAAGATACCCCTACTAATAGTTTTGTATATAGGAATATATATAAATGATATACTCCTTAGAGTGTCAATCCACTTCTGAATGTAGATCTATTTTGTCATATAGGGGGCATCTAGCTCAATGGTATAGCCACTTGCCAGCCAAAGGTAGGTCCTGCCTTTGATTCCTTTCTTGTTAATTTTTTCACATGATATTGGAGCTATGCCTATGCCTAGTAATTATCTATGGTTGTGTACATAGACATGTATAAATGATATAATTATTGGAGTGTAAATAAACTCCTAAATGTAGCTCTTACCTATCATCAAAAGGGTGTCAAGCTCAATGGTAGAGCAACCTGCCAACTAGGGGAAGGTCTTGCCTTTGATTCCTTTTTTAGATTTTCATTAAGGTATCAGAGTTATGGTTGTCCCCAAGAATTCCCTATCCCTGGATCTGAATGGCTTATGTGGAGGCATAGTGGGTATTATAATTAAAATGTTAGTCCAAACCTGAACATGGGAATTCTGTCATCAAAAGGATAAGTAACTTAGTGGTTAGATAAATAGAGTGGTCAAGAGTAGGGATTAGGATCAACTCTTGGCCTATCTACTTTTTTATTCCTAGCCTATTTATTTTCTCTACACAGTATCTAATTAATGGTTGTGACTAGGATATCCTTATACCAAGGTTTGAAATTCCAATATGGATTGAACGGGAATTTTGGAGTGTTAATGCACACCTAAACATGTATGATATCCATCATCAAATGGGAATATAGCTTAGTATCAGAGCAAAACACCAGTAAGGGGCAAGTCCTAGGTTTAATTCCTAAGATGTTCTACTTTCCAATATGTTATTAAAGCCATGTTTGTAGCTAGGAATACCCTATCCCTAGGTCTAAATTTTTGTTAACAGGGCGTGACATCAAAAAGAGGGTATGTGGCTCAGTGGCAAATAGCCCTTTAGTTGGGTGAAAGTCCTGGATTATATGCCTAGGTTGTCTATTTTTTCAAGATTTTATCAAAACCATCGTTGTGACTAGGGATTCCCTATCCCTAGGTCTGAATGACTGATATAGATTGCTAGGGGGTGTAGAAGTATTAATAATAGTTTTGAAAACTGGAAACAGTAATCGAACTAGTCCACCTATCAACCAGGTTTTTTAAATGGAACTAGTAAAAGCAGACTGTCATATTTCAATGAATGGGTCTTTAAAAAAAACATGAAATAATTATTTTTTAATGAAAATAATTATTTTTAATATTTAAAACCATGATTATAAACAATGAGAGACAAAATATAGAAAGTTTATTAATCTATACAACATGTAAGGGTGAACATATCAACACATCACGAGTGCAATACATATTAGCAACAAAAATATATAATCAATTGTTGATTTTTCAAATGATAACTATACAAGTACAATTTTCTGCAATTGATAGTAACTTCCAATGATATATGATACTACTTTAGCACACCCCAAGAACATAATTAAGTAAATACACACATAAAATTCAATTGTAAACACAATGGAAACAGTAAATATCACAGTAGATTCATACACAATAGACACAAATATTTTCCCTCGGAAACCCGAAATCGGGAGAAAACCTGACAATACTTTATATGAGAATTGTTTGGTTCAGCAAAAGTTCAATCAGATAATTTTCAAGTCAAACTTGGTCAACCCCGAACAAAATTATAGTGTTGGTCAAACTTGGTCAACCAAACCTCAAAACTTCTATGGTGACTGTGCAGAACTTCCAGTTACCAAACCATTGGCTTTCTACTAGGCCTTACGGCTTGGTCAAAGTTTTTCTAATCTACTGCCCTAAGATGGAATATCAATATCTAATATGGATTTACTAGGTTAGAAGCACTGCCCATATCTAATATATTAGGATCATATAATTCATACCCAAAAGTATGAGACTGGTCCAGAAAGGTCAATAGATCAGTCTCATATTTACAATTAGTGATGACAAGGGACTCAACAAGTAGCCTGTAGAGAGTGCTCAGTCCTATCCATACTTCACTACACTCGAAATGGTCCTAGTAACCGGTTCACTTTATTGAAAATTCTCCTTTCATTTAGATCTTATTCAAACAATCCAAGGACTGAGAGAGAGAAATAAAATGAGGTTGACTCATGATTTTTTTATTTAGTATCTACTCTTCACTTATTTAACCCTTTATATTTTCTATAGAAAAACATGAGAAATTAATTCATTTAAGATTTCATTTTTGCATAGACCATTTAAAGATGGTTCTTGGGAAGCTAAGCATGACGCAGGGTAGCTCCTTTTTCGTAAATGGTTTGGAGGCATAGGAAGTGGGTGGAAAATGTTATTGTATGAGAGGCATATGGGATAGTTCCTAACCATGTCACATAATAGCATAACGTGACCATCATAGATGACACCTTTCAAAGAGAAAACCATGTCCTAGATGGTATGAAACAAATAAAAAACAAATTGGAGTGACTATGAAGTGTGGTAAGTCCTACCTTGGTAAACACCATTTTCATCAATCACCCAAGATCAAACAACCTTCAATTAAATAAGTATGCAATAGTTGATCATGATAATTTCATTACTGCAACCATCTAATTTTGATGAATCCCTTTGGTGCTTCGTGGTTGATCCAACAAGGTCAAAATGAATATCTCTATCGAGGTTTAGGGAGAAAATGAGTATCCGTATCTATATTAATGAAGTTCAATTTTGAGCAATAAGAATCAAGTCAACATCATACACCTTTCGAGGTGCCCCTTCATGTAGTTAGCACTTGCGGGGTAACATTGTTGCCCCTAATTGGGGACATGTATTCTTATGCAAGAGTGTCTGTGAACTATATAATATTAGTAAACTTGTGACCTACACACATCTAACTCAAAGGGATAATTAGTAGTGGCACTCCACCATTCCAATAAAACCTACTTTGAAAAATTAAAATGCTCACAACTCAAAACACGCAATCAATAGCCAACAATGTATCTATCAAACTATGCACATTAAACATACAATGAGTAGAATGCATATGAAAGTCAAGATGACTGGTCAACTAAGTTAATTCAAAAGGACTTATTTATGTATAAAAAGGAAAATTTCAAGAAATTGGAGCACATCAACCCTATATATTAAAATCACTCAGCTATTGTAACCATTCAATGAGGCTTCTTAGGAGTAAAAAGAAATTTAGAACTAAAACTAAAATAGAGGAATAAGGGCCCGAAACCAATATAATCAAGATGCTTCTATGGTGGCTCCAATTGTTGGATGTTTAGAGGATATACTTCAATATTCATGCATGATATGGAGTCTACAAAGACTCTCATATCGACAACATCAATACAAATTAAGAAATCCCCAATATTCATGGGGAAAAAATAAGTATTCTATCCAAAAATTTATGCCACTCATTTTATTAGACTCCAATAAGGGAAGTCCATTCATGCTTTACTCACACCCCTCAAAAAGTTTTATATTTAGTGTCATAAATAGGATCCAATTTTTAAGGGAAGATAAAGGTCCGAAAAGTCGTGGGTTTGTGGAGAAATCTTATCTTTGTGGCCTAACTCCATAGGAGTTCCTTTTCCACGCAATGGGAGGCTGCGAAGGTTTGATATGTACTACTATGAAGACTTCAGAAATAGGGTACATATAGAGGTGTCTTGTAAAATATATGGAGGATATCATGGTTAAATATGACGGGACTGTTAGGAACTCACTTGGTGATGTTATTCAATTTCTATATGGAAAAGATGCTATGGATGATGTTTGGATTCAGTCACAAAAACTTGATTCTCTGAAGATGAAAAAGAAGGATTTTGAAAATTCTTATAAATATGAACTTGATCAAGAAATTGGAATCCTAGTTACATGTTACGAGACCATGTGGAATATTTTAAAACAATTCGAGAGTTCCATAATGTGTTTCATGCAGAAATGCAAAAACTAGACTCAGATAGATGACAAATAGGTACATATATTATAACCACTAGAGATAATGCGTGGCCTTTGCATGTAAATATTAAGAGGCTCATATGGAACAACTAAAAGACATTCAAAATTTATCTGAGAAAACCATCGGATATGCATCCCATGGAGATTGCAGAAGCAATTGATAGGCTTCAGGAAAGACTTAAGGTTTTTCCCGGTGATGACCCCATGAGTATTGAAGCACAGAAGAAGGCCACTCTATTTTTGAACATTCTTCTTTGATGTACATTTGCTAGTAAGCGTGTGTTGAAGGAGTACCACCTTACAAGGAAATAATTTTAATGGGTAATTGGTGATATAGAATCTCATTTTCTACAATCCTTATTTGCTCCAAGTGATATGATTGGCTATGTTGCAATGCAATCCATTGCTGAACAGACTAATCATATGACACTGAATACATTCCATTATGCTGGTGTCAGTGCAAAAAATGTTACTCTCGGTGTCCCCAAGTTGAGGGAAATCGTAAATGTGGCAAAGAATATTAAAATTCCATCACTGTCTGTGTACATAAAACCTGGGTTAACACTACAAAGGAAAGGGCCAAAAATGTGTATTGTGCTTTAGAATACACAACCTTGAGAAGTGTTACAGAGGCTACTCAAGTGTGGTATGATCTAGATCCAATGAGTACTATCATTGAGGATGATGTCGAATTTTTCAAACCCTGTTTTGAAATTCTAGATGAGGATATTGCACTAGAAAAAATATCTCCATGGCTGCTCCAGATAGAATTGAATAGAGATGATGGTTGATAAAAGATTGAGTATGGCAGACATTGTGGAAAATATTAACCTTGAGTTTGGTGATGATCTGAGATGCATTTTCAATGAAAATAATACAGAAAAACTTATTCTACATTTAGGTATTATGAATGAAGGAGGTCCTAAAGCAGAGGTACAAAAGGAAAATTCTAAAGATGATGTGTTTTTGAAAAAAATTGAAAGTAAAATTCTTACATAAATTCCTCTAAGGGGACTTATAGATATTAATAAAGTGTTTATCAAGTCTAAAAAAATCAACAAGTTTGATGAGAATGATGGATTACGGATTGAGACAGAATAGATGCTAGAAACAAAAGGTGTCAATATGTTAGATGTGATGTGCCATGAAGATGTGGATGCTACCAGTACAACTAGTAATCACTTGATTGGTGTTGTTGAAGTGCTTGGAATTAGGGCTATGAGGAAGGATCTTATGCATGAACTTCGAGTTGTGATATATTTTGATGGGTCATATGTGAACTATAGGAATCTAGCCATTCTATGTGACACAATGGCATATAGAGGTCATTTGACGGCTATTACTCGACATGGAATCAATCATAATGACACAGTACAAATGATGAGATGTTCATTTGAGAAGATTGTGGATATCCTTTTGGATGTTCCGTCATTCGCTGAAGAAGACCCTCTCAGCAGTGTTACAAAAAAGATCATGCTTGGCCAATTCGCTCCTATTTGTACTGGTAATTATACCTTGTATTTGAATGATAAAATGGTGCAACATGCGATTTCACTCCAGTTGCCTAGCTATATGGAAGGCTTAGACTTTGGCATGTCACCAACTCAGTCTCCTATTACAGGGACACCATACCATCATGCCATGATGTTACCAGATTATTTTCTCAATCCCAAACTAACATTTGATGGGGAGATGATTCTAGAATAATTCTTCTTGCACATAGTCAAAACAAGAAGAATGCATGCTTCCAAGTCAAAATATGATGTAAACCACCAAGATGGTGCTAAAACCTTACACGCTCTAAAATATTAAACTATGATTGTAACAATATGTTATTTATTCACATGAAACTTCAATTCATGAACTGTGGTATATTTCAATATATTCATAGTATAAAAACAAAAAAGGTTTCAATGTTTCAAATCATGTTCAAAATTAAAATAAAATAGAGGAAAAAACACATAGAGAAAACCATATCATAATCATGAACAACCTTCATCTTGAATTATGAAGTGTAAAGGAACTTAAAAAATGTGTCATTATGAACTTGGTCAGGCGCACAAGCAAAAATATCCTGGACATGACCCTAGTTCAAAAGTTGTATTGCTCATGATGCAAGAGGATTTGTACCTACGCTACCAAGTCATTCAAAATCCATAATTATCTATACAATAAATACAAATAATATTTGTAGTATTTTTTATGCTAAGATGCATTCTTATGATAATGTTATAACATATGTTGACAATGGAAAAACGTACCTGAATAAGCTCCTCTTCATTTCAAGAACAATTTATTGGAGTCACCTGAACTTGGAATAAGCCTCCAATGATCTGAAAGAGTAGCAACTAAGTCAAAAGTGACTTTTTTGCTACTACATTGGATCAAGGGATGTTTTCTCCAAGATTAAATCTCTCCAATAAATTATTATCTACTAAATAGGGCCAACCACGTGAAGGTGGAAGCTCTTATGGCCCCTACCCCCCCGCCCCCCCCACATCACTCTCAATTCCCCAACACACAATCTATATTTCATTTTTTACAAACATGAATACAAAAAAAAAAATATTCAATAGCTAATTAAAAAGCAATGCAACAAAAGGTATGCAAGAAAGCATTGAAAGTTTATGGCATAAAAATAGTATTATAAATGGGTTTTTATATAACACAAAAAAGTTTCCAAATATGTTACGTCATTCATCATCTGTCTTATAATAATAAAATATTTTACATAATCAATTTTCTTTTTCTTATTCATATTTCTAAAGCTCCTAACTACATCATCAACATCGTTGTTTTCTATTTCTGTTTTGTTCCTTTTGTAAATAGCTGACCTAGTTGCATACTCATGATGTCTGGTCTTATGCAGTGATGAGGCATCACCTACAAAAAAAAATATTAAATTTAAATTGCTGGTCTTTAAATATCATTGAAGTAGTTCGGTAATATTAAAAAAAACAAATTGCAATGACATTGTTTACCTAGTGCATGGGTTTTCATGTTGGAAATATTGCCCCATGTACCTCTCCAGTGGTAGGATGCTCAAGTACAAAATTCTCTGTCATTTAAACAAAAGAAAATATAAGGACACAAACCTCAATGTATAATTCGAAAAAATTATAAGTAGAAATTAATTACCAGCGTGGGCCTCACTGTTAGCAGCATTGTCAGCCTGGTCGCCACTAGAATGATCAGGTTGCACGTGAAGACCATGTTCTAGCAATATTTCACTCTCAATGCACTAGTCTACAACTAGATTATTTGGCTCGTTTAAAGTGTTTCTCCCCTTATTTAAAAAAAATTGTTAGACATTACATTTATGGAGGAAAAAAAACATATTTAGAGGTTTAAATTTTACCTTATCAGGCATTCTAGATATTGGGACCTATCCCAAGCTTTTATGGCATTCAACTACAGCTTGATAGTTGTAGTGGAAAATAATCTCTATGTCTTCCTTTATGGTTTCTGTTCCAAAGTCATCACACTACATTACATATGATTATGTATTTTTAATTTTATTTGATAGGATTAAAAAAATGTTGGAAGGCAATACAATTAGTAGTATTTTTAGCTCCTTACAATTCTTCTGGCTAATTTCAAGTAGTCACCCTAGCCTAGCTTGTGTTGGCCTTGTTTGTCAATCATAGCTTTGGTTTCCATCAAGGTGTCAGACAACCTATCATCAAAAGCTGTAGCACACTTTTATTTTAGACATAGAGAAAATTAAGGTTATTGAACTAAAGCTATAATTTACCTTGTGGGTCCAGTTAGCATTTTTCCTTCTTTCATGGTATTTTTCTCTTTTTCATCCTCGGTGAGTACTATCTAATCCCTCTCTGGAATTGTGAGAGGACACTCATATATAGAGTTATTTTGCAAGTAAGTCTTATAGGTGTCCCACATATATTTCAAATATTTTCCAACTTCCCAAGTGACCATTGTTCTATCAAATGTGCCCGCCCCAAAAATACCTTCTAGATAATCTAGAATTTCTTTTTTCAAGTTCGAATTCAAGGAATTCCACCTTGTGCATATGTTTGGGCCAAAAATTACCAATTCCTTGCTCTCCAAGGCCCTATATAAATCATTGTTTCCTGCACAAAAAAATATATTGTCATTAATTTAAAAATAATAATCCTGATAAAGTATTTTTTAGATAAAGTATATGAAATATTAAAATATTAAACTTACATGGGAGTTGTACTTGCTTTATAGGAACACGTTCATTCCTCACCAAAAACGTGCCTAGAATGGTCCTTGTGGAGATGACATGTGTAGCTCCGGGAAATGCAATCATAAAGTTGGCCATATCACCCTCATCAATGCCACCACGTTCAGCGGTTGGTTGTGTGTCTTCTTGGCTGTGTGTTTCTTGCCTACTACCTAAAGGCATACGAGGTGTACGAGGGGGTTCCTCAGGAATTTCTTTCTTTTATGTCCCACTACCACCAACATCAGGACAACAGGTTGCATAAAATGCTACCTATGAAAGATTTCTTTCGTTAGTTTCGTTAATGTAAAAGTTATAAATCAACCTATCACAATTGATCTTATGCATAACAATAAAAATGTCCTTTTTATTTTTTTTAATACCTCATATGTCTGATGTTGGCTCATAACTTGCAATATTCGTTGTTCCATTTGAGGTGATTTAGGCACAATGTCTACCAAATGCTCAAGTTCCTTGTTTGCTTTTTGAATATTTTTTCACAAAAAAACAATCGGACTTGATGATGAATACAAATATTCCTCGTTGGGGGAATCCTGACGCACACCATGGCCAGGAATCTACATATTTGAAAAAAAATAACGTTATTTCAATTATGCAAACAATTAAAATACTTGAAGATAGAACAACGTTGGCACTTTACATGTTCTTCGGCTGGCTCCTTTCCGCGATCATCCTGTCACATTATAAAATAGCAAGAACCATGAAATATATAATGTTTTTTGTTAAAGATAAAAAGCCTAATATGAAAGTGAAATTGTTATTTCTTTACCTGTCCTGAGGTTATTCCCATGCCACGATAATTCTGCCACACTGCAATAAAATTAGAAATGTGAAAACTTGAAAACAATATCTAACTTGAAAACACAAAATGCGAACTGAAATAATTTCTAAATTTACCTTGCTAATACATAAACTTTGTGCATTAAAGAGTACAACTTTACCATCAAATTCCATTTGAGTTTAAAGAGAATAAATAGTAAATAAGTAATAATAAGACAATGTCTTCTCTAGGTTTTTAGATCAGCATACAACACAACAAGTTAGAGGTGCATTTATAAGGAGAAGAAACCAATATGGCCACCCCTTGGCTCCACGATGTATGATTCTTGAAGAAAAATTTCATTGTTTTGGTATGACATGTAAGATGTGTTTCCAAAAAACATTATTCATTATATGGATTTTATTTGTATACATATAAACTTTTAAAATTTAAAAGGTTCACTAAAAAAACATTGAGCATTCTCACCCTCTATCTGTTAGAAAATTATATATATTATAGAGTAATGAAACACATAAAATATGCGAAAAACACAAGCACACAAAACACATAAAACCAAAGAGACACATATATACGTGGTTCACCCAATCTGGGCTACGTCCACCCCAAATAGCTAGTCCTTCCTTTCTATTAACCAGCAAAATGATGAGACACAACCTACAGCAGATCCGCTGTAATATCCTTTGTTCTCTCTCATAATCTCCCAATCTGTCTCTCGCTCTGAGAATACACATATGATACACAGCTGCAATAAAATAATCTCATCCAAAGAGAGGGTTTTCCTTCTAGGGAAAAAACCCTAAACTAAACATAACTTCTACCGTCAGATCATCCACCTAATAAACGACCCAGATTGAATAGAAATTACTATACTTTTACAAGGAAATTTTACATCTATTTTTAGCATCTGGGGCGCTACTCCCGAAACCCCCTGCCCCCATTGGACCCCCCAAGTAGCGTTGCTGCCACATTAAGGTACAGGGTTCCAACGTTGTGATACAAAATAAACAAGATAATCAGGGTCCACACCTAACAATCTCCCACTTGGAGACTGATTGTAGCAACTCTACCGCTGCTTCATTTGCTAGACAATGACTCCTCTTTGGACCTACCTATTTCTCATCTTCATCATCATCCTTGAAGACCAATTGAAACTGAGCATAATCTCAGTTTCTTCCTGGTTACAACTTTTGTTAGCATATCTGTAGGATTCTGGCTAGTGTGTATCTTTTCTAGCTTCAACTTTCCATCTTCCAATTCTAATCGTATGAAATGTTACTTGAGCTATACATGTTTAGTCCAGGAATGAAATACTGAGTTCTTTAAAAGATGAATGAAACTTTGGCTATCACTGTATAATGTGGCCATATCATGCTTCTTACCAAATTCATCCATAAACCTTTGTAACCAAATAATTTCCTTAGTAGCCTTTGTAGAAGCAACATACTCTGCTTTTGTTGTTGAAAGTGCAACAACACTTTGGATTTTTGAAACCCAACTGACAGTTGTTCCACCTACAGTAAATACATATCCTATAGTGCTCCTCCTGTTATCTCTGTCACCTGCCATATCTGCATCAACATATCCCTGTAGAGCAATATTTGAACCACCAAAGCATAATGCTTGATTGTGGTACCTATCAATATCCAAGAATCCATTTCACTGCCATCCAATGTTCTTTTCCTAGATTGTTAATGTACCTACTTACAACTCCCACTGCATGTGCAATATCAGGCCTTGTGTAGACCATTGCATACATTAAGCTTCCAACTACTAATGAATATGGAACTTTAGACATGTAGTCCATTTCTTCTTGGGTATTGGGGCACATCTCCTTACTAAGTTTGAAATGGCTAGCAAAAGGTGTACTAACTTGTTTTGCATTCTGCATATTAAATCTTTTCAACACCTTTTGTATGTACTCATTCTCAGACAGTGTTAATTGGCGATTTTTCCTGTCTCTAGTTATTCTCATACCAAGGATTTGTTTTTCAGCTCCCAAATCCTTCATTGCAAATAAATTTGCCAATTTTATTTTGAGTACATTTATTTCCTTCATGTTAGACCCTACAACAAGCATGTCATCTACATACAATAATAATATAATATAGCTGCCATCATTTTTATTTTTCATATAAACACGATGATCAGAGTGACATCTAGTATAACCTTGTTCAGACATAAACCTGTCAAATTTTAGATACCACTACCTTGGAGCCTGTTTTAAGCCATACAAGCTCTTCTTTAACCTTCATACTAGTTTTTCTTTCCCTTTGACCTCATATCCTTCTGGTTGCTCCATATAGATCTCTTCCTCCAAATATCCATGGAGAAATGTTGTCTTTACAGATAACTGTTCAAGATATAAATCTTCCATTGCTACAAGACTTAAAATAGTTCTGATTGAAGTCATATTAACAACAAGAGAAAATATTTCATCAAAATCAATACCTTTCTTCTCTGCAAACCCCTTCGCCACAAGTCTAGCTTTGTACCTCTATTTTCCTCCATCTTCTTCCTTCAGCCTGTAAACCCATTTATTCTGCAATGTAGTTTTACCTTCTGGTAACCTGACTAAGTCCCAAGTCTGGTTATGCATTAAGGAGTCCATCTCTTCTTCCAAGGCTAGTTCCCACTTCTTCCTGCTTTCAACCTGCATTTCTTCTTCATAACATTCAGGTTCACTAGAATTAGTCAACAATAAATAATATAATGAAGGAGAGTATCGTTCAGGGGGTCTACTTATCCTGTTAGATCTTCTAACACCACTTTCAGGTGTTTGAGGTGCTTGTCGTTGTTGTGGTGGTTGTTGTTATTGTGGCTGTTGATTATTATTATTTTCAGACACCTTTACTTTTTCTGTGATCTCATTAAGAACTGTGTATTCTTTGTTTTATTTTTCCTGTTTCTTTTCCTACAACTGATTCTTATACAAGACCTTTTCATTGAATATTACATCTCTGCTCCTAATTGTTTTGTGATTTTCGTAATCATATAAGCGATAACCAAAATCATTATCACCATATCCAATAAATTTACATTTCTTGGATTTTTCCTCGAGCTTTTTTCTATTTTCGTTATTAATATGGACAAAGGCCTCATAGCCAAAAGGCTATAAAAGAGAGTATTTTACCTTTTTATCTGTCCATGCTTCCTTTGGAATACCACCATCCAAGGAACTTGAAGGCCCTCTGTTTATTAGATAAACAGCAGTATCTACAACATCTACCCAAAATTATAAAGGAAATCCTGCATGCAATCTCATGCACCTTGCACGCTCCATGATTGTTCTGTTCATCCTTTCTGACACACAATTTTCTTGTGGTGTTCTTGGAATTGTCTTCTCTCTATGAATTCCATGCTCTGAAAAATACCTATCAAACCCTTTGCTACAATATTCACCTCCATTGTCTAATCTGAGACACTTAAACTTCTTTCCTGTCTCAATATCAACCAAAGCTTTCCATTTCTTGAAAGTATCAAATACATCAGATTTATTCTGAATACAATAAATCAAAGTTTTTCTAGTTGCATCATCAATAAAAGTAACATAATAATGAGAGCCACCAAGAGATGATACCTGAGCAGGTCCCCATACATCTATATGCACAAGATCTAATTTTTTTCTCTTCGTTTCTTTCCCAACTCTGAGAAATCTGACTCTTCATACATTTTCCCTTAAATGTAAATTCCCAAATCCAAATCAACATTCTTCAAACCCAGCAACAAATTTCTTGAGTGAAGAATCTTCATCCCCTTCTCACTCATGTGTCCGAGCCTATGATTCCATAATGCTGCATTTGCTCCTTTGGAAGTTAAGGCATTAACAGAGTTAGAAATACCATTTCATAAATAGAATGTACCAACCTTTTCTCCTTTTGCTATTACCAGGGCTCCTTTGGTGACTTTCCAAATTTTATCTGTGAAAGTTGTCACACAACCTTCATCGCCTAACTGCCCTATTGAAATCAGATTTTTCTTCAGATCTGGAACATGCCTTACCTGCTTTAATAGCCATTGGTTTCCTCTTTGTTGTTTTACAAGAACTTTACCCATTCCAACAATTTTACAAGTTTTATCATCACCCAAACGGACTTGTCCAAAATCTCCTTGAACATAGTCATGAAAATATTTCTTATCAGGTGTGGCATGGAATGAGGCCCTTGAATCCATAACCCAAGAATCAGTAACATTTTTGAAAGAAAGAATCAAAGCATCTTTTAACACATCACCTATCACATTTGCTTCATGATTTTTTTCTTGCTGTGCGTCTCCTTCTTTTCCCTTCCGAGATCTACAGTCTTTCTTTAGGTGTCCTTTATTTCCACATTTTCAGTACACTATCCCCTATCTGGACTTGGATCTACCTTTCCTTGATTTACTGCGATATCCTGAGCTCTTTCCTCTTTCCATTCTTCTTCCCCTAGACTCTACACTCAAAGCATTACCTGATGTCTCACCGAAGCTTTTCGTCGCATTTCCTCGCTAAGGATAGCACCAAAAACATCATCAAACTTTAAAGTACTAGACCTAGAGACAAAGTTACTAATGGCCATAACTAAATCATTCCAAATTTCTGGAAATGAGCACAGAAACAAAAGAGCCCTAACTTCATCATCAAATTTTAACCCTACAGAACTTAACTAACTGGTAACTGTATTAAAATCATTTAAATGGTCTGCAATAGATCCACCTTCCGACATCTTCATATTAAATAAATGTTTCATAAGAAATACCTTGTTTGAGGCAGAGTGTTTTTCGTATAGTTTTTCCAACGCCTTAATCAAACCCTCTATTTTTGTTTCCTTTGAAATATTGAAGGCTACCGACGCCGCAAGGCACAACCATACTGTTCCGAGTGCCTTTCTATCAAGAATCTCCCATTCTACGTCTATCATAGCCATCGACTTCATTGTTTTTCCACTCAATGGTAGGTACATATCTTTCTGATACAGATAATATTCCATTTGCATCTTCCATAGCGGGAAGTTTTGGGTATTAAATTTCTTGACCCTAAACTTACCATCTTCTGCCACTGCTCCCACTCGAATCAGGAACCCTTATTTCCTGCGAGTTTATCAACCAAATAGACCTTTGGCTCTGATACCAGTTGTTAGAAAATTATATATATTACAGAGAAATGAAACACATAAAATATGTGGAAAACACAAGCACACAAAACACATAAAACTAGAGAGACACAGAAATACGTGGATCACCCAGTTTGGGCTACGTCGACCCCGAACAGCCAGTCCTTCCTTTCTATTAACCAACAAAATGAAGAGACACAACCTAATGCAGATCCGTTGTATTATCCTCTATTCTCTCTCACAGTCTCCCTATCTGTTTCTCGCTTCGAGAATACACATATGATACACAGCCGCAATAAAATACCCTCATACAAAGCGAGGGGTTTCCTTCTAGGGAAAAAAACCCTAAACTAAACATAACTTATACCGTTATATCATCTACTTAATGAATGGCCCAGATTGACTAGAAATTACTATATTTTTACAAGGCAATTTTACTTTTGTTTTTAGCTTTAGGGGCACTGCCCCCGAAACCCCCCACCAAGGTGGAGGGGGGGTGGCTCCATAAAGTTGTAGTCGCCCCCCCCTGGACCCCCCAGGCAGTGTATAATTACGGGCGGCATTGTCGCCACATTAAGGTACAGGGGTCCAACGTTGTGATACAAAATAAACAAGATAATCAGGCTCCACACCCAACACCATCTTAAATTAATTAACCAAGAATTAGAAAAAGGTATGTGAATTCAAAATGTCATCTATCTTATCAACATATTGGTAGCAACCTGAATAAGGGACGTAAAGAAAACAGAATAGGATCAAACTCTTTCTTCTGAAATATGATAGTTTAGAACCTTACAACCTCACAAGAACAAGAGAGAAAAAAACCACATTATCACAATGTGCAATATTATCCTAGAAAAACCAAGATTTTAGATATTCATTAACTCGGAGATTTACAAATAAACAAAAAAAATTATCTCAGAAGAGAGATGAACATATATTCAACTTGAATGAAACCAAAAACATCCCACATGTGAAGGGAGGAGGTGACTTGATCTTCGAAGAACCATAAGGAATAATAGGTGCTACCAATTTCAATTTAACGAGGAAAGAAAGCTCATGTTTGTGTTTGGGAAATCATGGAATGAAGTCTGAGAGGATACATTAGTGTAGGAAAGAAGTCTCGATTCACTGCCTTTATTTGTACTGTATAATTTATCGTCTTATAGGCATAACAAAACAAAATTTTGGGAGCCAAGAAAATCCAATTCCATTGCGGTATATTTTAATGTAGCTTTTAGTAGCTTTAGGCATGGCATATGCCTTAACACTCAGAATCCTTAATGAAAATTATAAAAGTTACAGCTAGAGGTTTGGAAGCCTAACCCAACCTATAATAGATGATAGTAGAATCTATGAAGAGAGGGATTGAAATATTTTTGCACATGTGCCTCACATTTTTCTAAGGTGTCCCTTTGAAGCTGCGATATGGACAGGGGTAGGCCATATCCTTAAAATGAGCATATCATGGGATAGGTTCTCTATTGATTCCTGCCTTACACTTTGGTTTCAGGGATATAATTCATACAAAGCACCATCGTTCTATGACATATGAAGCATATGGAGCGCGAGCAACACAACTATCATATGGGGATATGAAAATCAAGAAACGTTGTTATATTTAACCGTACTTTCAAGATGTGAGGAGCACCTCCATTAATTCTATGAAATTACTTAAAGAGAAGTATTATTCAAGAGAAGATGACAAAGAGAAACTTTTCTAAATTTTTGAGTCCTGGAAACTAATTTTCTTTCAAGTGGTTCAGTGGCAACAGATCCAACTTGAGAGATGAGCTCCTTGCTTTGTGGGGCATCCTCTTTTGAGCTAGATAGATGGAAATATCAGAGATTGATGTCTATGGTGATTCAAAAGTGATTTTTGAGTGGGAAAAATACACACATGTTTTAGAGGCTCTAGCACTGGTGAATTAGATGGAAGGCAACAGGTCATTGATGATGTCCTTTAATAGATTATCTATCTCACACATATTCAGGGAAAAAAATCATTTCCCTGATCAACTTTCAAAATATGGTTGTGGTGAGTTGTATCAAATACTCTATTTTTTATAATGAAGTGTTTCAAAGATCGAGGATTATCAGAATCTGAAGCATTTCACTAGATTTCAGTGTCTTTTTTATGCTCATTATGTATGTAGTCCTCAGTTTCATATGATTTTTTTTGTGTTTTAGTTGGTCATGATGTTATACATATATAGTAGATAGGGAAGGCTCATTGTAATAGATATGTGGAACGATGCTATTGGGGGTTCCAATTTTTGTTGTGCTTCGCCCAATTTTATAGAAGAAGTTGTGTACAAACGTAAATCTTCTCATTCTCATAATGAAAAAAAGTCTGTGTTTTTCTTTCTGAAAAAAATGACTTGTTCTATGAAAGAAGCTATGGACATTTTCCAATCTCATTTTTACTAATAACAATTAGCAACAATCAATTAAAAAAAAATTTCTTTTCCTCCTTCGTGTAGAAAGGGATTTTACGAGCTGGATACCTGAGAGGAGATCACATTGCTTGGTAGTAATTTTTTTTTTGTGGCCTTTGTTCCTTTTCCAGCGAAAAACAGAAAAAATAGAGGGATTCTTTGAAGGTGAGAAGCCTTTGGAATATGGTGTTGACATGAAGTATAGATGATTGTCCAACAACATAGGTTCACCATGTGGAGCAGTCTTTTGCATCTCAACAGTGTTGAAAAGTTCAAAAAATGGCATTGAAGAATGTCCCTATAAATTATAAAGAACGAGAACCCACTATAAAAGAGGTTGTCTTGGCTCATGAAATTATTTGTATTAGAATATGAAAGAGAAGTTTTAAATGAGATGGATGTGAAATAGGTGTGGATATTGTTGCAAGAGGGAAAAACCATGCCAAATGGCTTGAAACCTCTTCCGCATAAGCCTGTAGATGTTGGAGCCTTTTTTCAAGGTTTGGAACATGCACACCATGTTTTCCATCATTACAGTCTAAAATTGTTGTTTTTGTTAGAAGGTTTCCATGAAGCCAATGCCAATCTAATTGAAGTTGAACAGGAGGAATAGTGAACATAGATACAAACACAAAATTGGGTTCCAGAAGTGTTGGATGCTACAATTAGTTAGATTACAGTGTAATAGAGAACTAAATTAATGAATCTGCCAGTTATTTGCATCAAAGGTAATTTCTAAAAAATAGTGGAATGGATTGCCATGACTATGCCTTCCAATGGTAAAAATGAATCATACAGAGTGTGGAAATGAAAAGAAAAATAGTTTCCCTGTTTATCACCCAAAAGTCACTGTAAAAATGTTTCAAGAAAATTTCCAAGTACAATGAAAATTCTAAAAGTGGCCAGAATGACAAAGCTATAAATCTCATAATAAGCCACAATCCTAAGCCTCTGATACGAATTGGGATGAGCAAAATAACATTAATTGAAATGAAATATATAGAAGCCAATAAGTAATAGACAAGTACACAAGTAAAGATAGCATTATCATAGAAATAGTACAAGCTTGTGGGGAGAGTAATCAAAGTTGACAATCTCCAATAAAATAGGTGATTCAACAATTTATACAAGGAGACCCAAAGAGATGAGACAAAGAAAAAAAATAGAAGTGTACAAGTATTATACATGTTCATACATGCTTCATAAAACAATTCTCGAAATAACCCTATGACCAAGTCCCACTAAAGTACCATTTTTGGATTTCACAACATCTTGTTCTACTATGTGACTAGAGAAGTTTCTGGGCTGATGGGACCATAGAATGTACTTGCATAAGTTGTATTCTTAGAAAAATGAAACAAGAAATAAAACTAAAGACATATAGGTCTTCTAAGCTGTAGGGATAATAAGCTTCTCTAGACCATACAAATGCTCAGCAAGCCCATAGAAAAGATTACAAATTTCAGGGGGGGCTAATCAAAGTTGAAAATTTCTCCAATAAAATATGATAAATTGGGGAACTAAAAAATTGACACTAAGTAACCCAAAATATATAGGCATACAAATATTATATATGTTCATAGATGGTTCGTAGAACAAGTCTCTCCAAAGTAACATTATGACTAAGTCTCATCAAATAAAATTTTTTAGATTTTCCAACATCCTGTTCTACTCGTTAAATTTCTAACGAGAATTGAAAAATGAATATTTGAACTTAATTTGTTTAAATAACCAATGTATAAATAGCTTTAGGTAAAATACCCCCATAACTCAGTGAAACTATGAAAAACAGTTAAATACCAGGCATTAAGCTGAGTAAAGCAACTTTCTATCCCAAAAATTGATCAGTACATAGCACAATAACAAAATGAAATATGAATGGAATGTAAATTTTTACTATATTCTACTAATCCATCCTAAAAAAGAAGCAAGATGCCACTCCTAATCTTGACCATGTTAATAAGCTAACATTTTTTAGACATATAAATCACTAACATAAAATTTTAAATTCACATCCAATAACGACGAGAAAATTAATTACAATTTTGGAAAATAATGATACCGCACTATTTCATTGATGTCCTTTGTCAAGGATGATACCAAATGAAATATTAGATTTTCAAAAAAACATTCCTAAGCTCAAATATTGGTAAATTAAGGACATGATCATAACTTTGCATGGTAAAACACATTAGGTGGATGTTTCTTCCCATAAACTAGACAAAAATAGACTAGACTTATCACAAAATTACTGCATTCAAAAGACAACACTATAATGCACCCTTTACGGGCTTTTCTTCTTCCTGGTAAATCTTACCAACATAGATGGGCATGCAGCAACAATAGTGAAATATTCACAAGAATATATTAAACTATAATTGAATCTCTTGGTGTTGGTATTAAAATTCAAAATGGGAATCAATCCAAGGGGGTTTCCTTTTGTTTAGAAGTTTCAAATCATTTTTCTTGCTAAATCTTACTAATGTTGTCGTGCTCATTGTCTGTTATAATTATAGGCCATGTTCCTTCTCAAAGAGGACTACTTGTTCATTATATAATTTTCATAGCAAAATTGAACAATGCAACTTAAATGCTACCATGAATGGTGTTATGTAGGTTCATGTTTCCCACAAAGCTATACATATAATGTCTATCATAGTATTAGTAGTAGCTTCATGACAGTTCCTTGAATACAAAATTCCATTTTATATGTACTAATTTACAAATTTTGATGGAAAATATTGTTTGATGCAAATGCATCACCAACAAGCTATTGATATATCGAGATAGAAATCAATAGAAGTAGCACCAGGCAGAACAAAGGAAATGAGGAAATAGAAAATGCATGAAAATGAAAAACTGATGAAGGATGTTAATCAATGTAGAATTTTATCTAAGTATTGAGAAGGATGAGAGATCATCTTTGAATATGAATCCGAGCACAAAAAATGCTAACCCACAGATGAGGGTCTGAGTAATATAGATTTATGAGATGTTAGAAGCCTGTATATGAGAGAGGATATGCTCCTTATAGGTTTATAAAATAAGAATTGAATACAGGATTGAGAGACACACACAAAAGAGTGACACCACTCTCAAGAATGAATAGATATTTTTCCAAGTATTTAACTGTTTTGGAAAGCGTTGTGCAAAGTAGCAACTATCTTGCTACAAAATCACAAAATAAAAAAAGTGAAGCATATGGAAGTCCCATCTGCATCAATCAGTTTGGATGTTTATTAAAACCAAAATTAAAAAGTATAACCACCATTATGTTCCTAATTCAATTAGAATTTTCTACCAACATGTAATCACAGTTTTGTATGCCGATGATGCTACAGATAATTGAGGCAATTTTTATTTGAGTTATGCATTTTTTTTAAGTTCAAAAACACAAACTCGTGATCCTTGAATCTTACAAATACAACCATATTCCTTTAAATTAGATAATAATGAACATGTAGGAACATAAGAATAATTTAAATAGTGAATAAATACCAATAAAACTTATTTCGTACTCTTCCAAATAAACTTTCTACATGGGAAACGAGGTGAAGACAAAAATGGAATCGGGGTCATTACCAGTTTGTCTATAGTGGATTGACAAAGGCCAATTGCACCAGATGTCATGGTCGGTCTGGTAGTTGTCTCTGGTTAGGGGCAGGTGCTTGAATTAGTGGGTCCCCTGATAAAACCCTGAACCAACGTCTTATGAGCAGTGTCGTGGCTGAGCCCCCTAAACCAACGTCCTCTCAGTTGTGTTGCAGAAGCTAGTTATAGTCTTTGTATGCGGATGCAAGTGATGGAATGGACCCAATATTGGTTCTCATGGTTTTCGGGCACTACTGTCTCAGATATATTTGGCACTGGGCACTATAAGCTTCTGCACAATCATAATGGGAATTAAAAAAAAAAGGTGGTAATTAGGCTAAACATTGTTGGAAAAAATGTAATAATTAGGCCAAGCATTGTTGGAATTAAAAAAATTCAGTAATTAGGCTAAGCATTGTAAGGGTTTTGAAGGTTGTTGGGCCAAGAAGAAGGTGTGTTTCACCCCCATATTTACCACTATTTGTCATTTACTTTTTTATATTTTACATTCATATTAACAATAAAGTAAAGGAAAATAATGCAAAACTAAGGTAGAGTGAATTAGTGATAAAAGGTGTGTTTAATAAAGTAAAAAATGATTTTTCGTTGTCTTTATTGATAGGAAATAAAAACAACCAAACTACTCACCAGGATGACCGAAAGACAGTAGACCAAGAAGGCGAACGGAATCATATCGGCTCCTATGAATCAGTGGAAGATGTAGAGGCATGCCTACTCTTGGAGTGCTCATTCGATATCCATGAAGCAGCAAGGTCTCATAATGAGAAGGATTCGTTACTACTTTTGAATTCACCTTAAAGCTATAAAAGGCCAAAGGTGAACAAGACGAAGGATGGTTGCTGTATTATAATATTCCTATAATAAACGTATTTTGACAGAACCGTCAAGATTGTGCTAATATATTGCTCTACGTATTAATGAAGAATTTGGAATTTTTAGGATAAACAACTCCAGTGAGTATTCCTTAACAGTAGGCTTCTAGAGGCTTCGGGCCCAGCCCTGGGAGTTCTCCTGCTACTTCTGTGCTATACGTTTATTTACAGAATATGCATTTCTAGTTATTTAATGTGTTTCATAATATTATCATTTAACTGGTTAATCACAAGCGTGAGATGTTATAACTTCCTTTTCACTAGACTATATTTATCATTCATGTCCTCTTGTCTGGAATTGATGCTTTTACATTCGTTAGACTAGTTTCAACATGGTTGCTGTTCAATTATGCATATAGTTAATGTTTGGACCTTTTCATCGTAATTATGGGCGTTTGGTTGAGATGTAATTCTGGAGGATGATAGTAGTTGATTAAAAGAGAATTCCATTGAAAAATATAGGATAATTGATTGATGTTAAATTTATTAGGATTGTTGTTCAATTCATTAAGGTAGTTGTTGAAGTCATTAAATCATGTTTTTCAATTTCAATCTATTCTTTTCAAACTTGAGTGGTTATTTCTGCATAAGCTTAGAACATAATTAGGTCCTCTGAATAGTTTGAAGTATTTCATAGCTCACTTTCAAGTTGGTTTGATTGAACTTCGAGAATTAAACAATATATTTTATAACGATTTAGAGTAATTAACCTTTGATGTCACTTGCATATATTTTTCTTGCACTCTTGAAATAACAAGGCTTACCCTAGGTTGATAGTTAATGAAAAGCATTGAGGTTACCTTTAAAAAATTCACCTCCATGACTCAACATTTTGGCGTCATTGCCAGGGAAAGTGTTTAAGAGTGATGTCTTTTATTTCTTTTTCGTTTTTGCTGTGAAATAATTGGGTATTGAAAACAAGAGGTAAGAACCTGTGTAATAGAAAGCAAAATGCTTGCTCTCCAACCTACTTCTTAGAAATTGTGAAGAGGTTAATAGGATAGGTGTTCTTGTTTTTATGACTAGGAAGAAAAAGATATAATTAGATCAAAATCCCCCACTTAAATCCACAAACCCAAGAGATCGATGGTCCTTGGTAGAACAACATATATAGACGAAATCATTAAGAAGGCTGAATCCCAGGCATCTGTAGGACCCAGAACCATTCCTACTCAAATTCCTATTATAGCCCCTCAAGCAACATCCTCACCATCTGCAACGCATGCCAAAATTCACAATGAAACAGAAGGGTCTAAACAAATCCTTCAGACTATTAAGCACGTAAGTCCTGACCCTTCGAGAGAGGGAAATTATTGCAATTTGTAGGAAGGAGAGGGAGAAACCAACATTGCAGTACAAGTAAAAACTCCAAAGCTTGGATCCCTTGAGAGAGTGGTTGAGATAGAGACACTCAGTATCTCAGATCAGGGAAGTGATGTAAGGCCTCCTCCAAATCCATTCCCTAATCCGACTCAAATTATTCCCCTGGATCAAGAAATCCCTGAAGATTGTTGGCACATCTTTGATCAAATGGCGAACAACCAAAACCAGAGGCAAGCATCAACTTTGGAGTATCCCATTGTTGATCCGGCCGAAAATGCCCCTATGAAATCTATTCCATTACAAAACATCCCCACCTTCCATGGGCTGACCTCAGAAGATCCGGGTGCATTCTTATTTGAATTTTATGTCCTATGTAGGGGATATGCTTACACCATTGACCCTCATAAACTAAAATTATTTCCCTCTTCTTTGAAGGGGAGAACATTATGTTGGTTTATGGGGCTCGATGTGTTGGAAATGTTGTCATTGATGGCAAAGGAGATGGAAAAGGAGGAACACCTGAGGCAGCAACAAGGGAAAGAGAGCAGCATAGCAGCAAGATTGAGAGAGGGTCGAGCAGCAGAGACAGGGTCATTTAAAGAAGCAGAGGCAACAAAAGGAGAATTAAGGAGTAGTGTTGATCAAGGAGCAGATGAAACAAAGAGAGAAGAAAAGTAGCAGAGAGCTAGAGGCAGCAAACAAGTAGCAGAGGCAGCAAAGAAGCGAACAAAGGAAGCAAAGGAGATAGGCGGAAGAGAATGTCAAAATGTAACAGTCAAACAACAGAACAGAAGCAACAAAAGAGACAGAGAAAGAAGCAGAAAGGCAAAGGCAGAGGCAGAGGAAAAGCCGTTATCGCAGAAAGTCAGAGGCAGAGGTAGAGCCGTTATCACATAAAGGCAAAAGCAGAGGCAGAGTCGTTATTCCGAGAATCATTACCCACGCTGGAGGATACACTAAAGATGAAACATAAAGCTTATATATATATATGCAGTGCATTACATATATTGCGCCTTATACACAAAGGTCCAAAGTATATATATATTAATTTATATGGAGCGCTTTATGATCGAAAGAACCAAAGTACCATAAGGTGGGAACCTTTCCCAATTGCATCGGAGAAAAACTGTGCAGCGGAACATGTAAACAAAGAGTTGCGATTGTGATGAAAGTCTGGACCCGATAGATCAATGAACCATAATTTATATGTGTTTGAATTTCGGTAGAACAGTGACTGATTGCATCAGAAAAGGGCGGAGTATCGGAACATGCAACTGGGAGTTGCCATTGTGATCAATCGCAATCGAAAACAGTCGAGGGATAATACATAAATCGCATCAGGAGTATTCAAGTTGCGATTAATCACATCAGAGAAAAGTGTGGCAGCAAAGCATGACAATAGAAGTTGTGATTGCGATTGAAGTTCTAGACCCGATATGGTTTAAACAACGATTCATATATGTTTGAGTTCCGGAGATTTGATAACTAGTGGGACCCTCACTCAATATCATCAGAGCATTGGAGCATAAGTATATCGGAACATGCAACTAAAAGTTGTGATTGCAATTGAAGCCCAGAACCGATGGGCATATAAACTATGATTAATATGTATTTGAATTCCAGCCTAATCGCATCGGGGCATCGGAGTATAGGAATATCGGAACTTGTAATTAAAAGTTGCAATTGCGATTAATCGCAATCGGAGTAATCGCATCGCATTAGATTGGAGTAATCGCAGTCAGAGCAGGACGTCGGAACAAGCCAACATAGCGAAACAGGTTAATAAAGCTTGTGATTGCGATCAATCGCAATCAGAAAACTCTGAAGAAGGCTCATCGCATCAGAGCATAAGAAACTTTCGGACGGTGGGCCCGAAAGGGAATTTTATTTATTAAAGGGTCTTATACAATGAATTCTGGCAACTAAGACAAAGGAAAGAGTTAAATGCAAAGGTTTATTAACAGGGATTATATGCATATGGTAATATATATATTGTGAATAATTCTAACCTCGCATGAAAAGGATTGTGTATTGGCGTATATTCAAATTGAATGGGTTGGAATGATATGCTAGCTTATTAATATGTTATAACCTTGTGATTTTCATAAAAAGGTTAAGCCACATAAATCTTCTGCTTATAAAGTTATATGAGTACGTTGACAGATAAGAAATTATAGGCGGGTGCGTCCACTTTCGGGCATAGTGGAGATTGCTGCCTTATGACCATTTAGAGAATTTTAATTTATATCTCAGATTCAAAATTTTAAGGAAGCCAGATATATCATTGAATTTTCCAAACTGTGATTTTATTTGGGGTATTTAATTAAATTTCCATCACAGAAAATGGAATGTTGAACTGCCCAGATTTTGGAAATAACTTGGATCAAATTTTGGAAAGGCATTTTTTTATATGCACAGGACCTTGAGAGTTATTGGGAACTAAACTGGTAAAACTGCTATATATTCAGCAGATTCAAAATTGCAGTGAATAGGTGTTGACAGAAATATGCACAGGAATGAATTTGACAGGTGAACAAGCAATGAAAACTAGAAAATATGTAGAAGACAATGAGAAGAAGAAGGAAGAATAGTTACCTGACAGCTGCAGAAAAGACAAAGTCAACAAATCCAAAAGCCAAAAATGGGCTGAGTAAAATTTGTCTTGATGTAACTAAAAATCATGAAAGTAAATGTTGTAATTGATTTTTATTATTCGTGATGCATTGGCTAGTCTCCGGAAGAGAACAAATATCCCACTATAATGATAAATTGGTACCTACAGTTATATTTTCTGAATGATCGGATAAAAGAGATGAGAAGGAAAAAGGCAAAGGGACATGGCTGTCCATTTCGAATTCCCAGTAGAATACAAACATCCATGAAGCTATTTTGTATAAAACAGGGTAATATCCAAGGGGAGAATGTTGATGAAAACAGAATGAGAGAAGAAGAGAGTGTGCAGCAGAATTAAGAAGAGCTGAAGAAAATAAGAAAGCTGCAAGAGGTTAGAGAGAGTGAGTGTAGAGAATGAAAAGTATGGAATTGAGGCAGAGAAGATAAGAAGAAGGAGGAGTAGAACGAGATGCTGTGAAAAGTCATAGAATGTAGAAATGAAGTAGTGAGGCAGAGTAGAAGGAAGAGCTGAGCTAAGAAGAAGGAGAAGCTGATAGTGAATCTGAGAAGATGCAGAAATGATATAAGGACAGATTTTAGGACTATTGAATAGAAGAAGAGAAGGTACATAACAGAGCTGATATCCAAGGTAAATCAACAAGTGTTTTTCTTTTGGAAGAGTAAGGAAGTTGGAGCTTCCCGATCAGGTTGTAGCTTGATAGATGTCAGTTGTAGCTGACTGAGGTAGGAACCTCCTGTAGTTTGGTGCCTATAGAAAATATATGGGAGTTGGTGCTTCCACATCAAGTCGTAGCTTGATAAAATTTTAGTTGTAGTTGACTGAGGTTGGAGCCTCCTGTAGGTTGGTGCCTGCAGAAAATTGAAGGGAGTTGGAGCTTCCTTGCAAGTTGTAGCTTGTAGAATTGAGGTTGGAACCTCCTGTAGGTTGGTGCCTACAGAAAATCAGTGGTGAGAGGGATTTGGATCTTGCCTTTGCATCACAACAATAATAAGATGTGGTTTTCTCCCTTTATGGGTTTCCACTTATATTTGGTGTCTCTGTGCATGATGTTTATGTGTTGATCTGGTTTATTTCATCTACGTAATACTTGCTGCTCTCATATTAAGTCTATTGTTACATTATATTAATGTTTTTTTCTCTCATATTCTAAGATTACTCACATGTTAAGTTGAACATGAAATGAAGGTGTAAACAAGTGTTAACGAAAAAGGTTTAAAAGTCCATGAATGTGTTAAACTGATTCCCCCCCCCCTCTCAGTTTAACTAAGGGTTCAACAATTGGTATCAGATTTGGTTCCATTGGTGCAAGCCTAATAGCTTGAAGGAGATCTGGTTAAGTCATGGACTATCAAAATGTACCTGTGTTAAGTACGAAAAACTTTCCTGAATGGAGAGATAAGGTTAAAACAGGATTATTGGCTTATGAACCTGAAGTATGGAAGCTTGTATGTGATGGTTACTGCACAGACTCCCCCAAGGTGAAAGAACAATAGAGGAATGCCAAGGAAAAATGTGTGATATATAACAGTCTTCATAACAAGGACCTTGAGTTGATAATGGATTTAACCTCTGCAAAAGAAATCTGGGATAGATTGCACTTCATGCGTAGAGTAAACACTAAGGACTACACTGACAAGAAGGATAAGAGAATTAAGAAGAAGAAAAATTCATTTCAACAGGAAAATATTCAATCAAATGAGGTACCTGCTAGTGTGAATGGTAGTGAGAACCATGAGGAAATTGCAGTTGAAGAAAAAGCCAAACTTGACAGAACCTTGACTGAAATAGGAAGATTGAAGCATGAAAACAAAGACCTGAAGACATTGGTGCAAATTTGTGATGAGAAAGAGTGTGAAGATAAGAAAGAGATTGTTAGCCTGAAGACTCAACTTGAAGAAGCACGGAAAGTAGAAGATACTCTACTGCAACAAATGAGAGAGAAAAACCTGGAATTTGAAAAATTGGAAGAAGTAGTGAGCCTGAGAAAGAAATTAGAAAAGGCCCAAAGAGACTTATTAATGAATACTCTGTTAGATGATCCAAAATAAATTTTATCATAGGTTATAGTGTTAGAATAAAATAATTATTAATTTAATATATTAAATTAATAATTATTTATTTAATAAATCTTTGAGATATTTAGAAATATAAATTTGTTAATAAAAACTAGGACTCTAGAAAAGAGTCGTTTCCTAGGCTCTAAGTTAGGAGTGAAGTTAGTAGAGTGGTTAGAAGCTCATTTATTGTAATTGGAGACTTGTTTATTTTCCAAGTGATCCATAACTAGATTAAGTTAGAGCATAGAGCTTATAAATAGGTTAGTTTCCTATTTTCATTGTAATGTGTAATGAGAGAATGTGAGAGTGTGAGTTTACGTGTGTAAACTCCTGTAACTTGCTATGTAATCTTTTTGCTTGATCAATAAAGTTGTGTGTCTGAGGACACTTCTGCACTTCCATGTGGTATTAGAGCCACAATAATGCTGTGAGGAGGAGATTCCAGCTCTATCAGGTGGTGGAAAACTCAACTCCGTTGAAGTGATCAACAAAAGATTGGTATGAAATTTGCAAAAAAATTTATTGATTTTAGATCTGCAAATTCTAAAATCATTTTTTTAAGCAGCAAATGAAAATTTCTGTGAATTTTTCAAATTTTTTGAGTGAATAAAAACAAAAAAATGGGAAAAGCATTGTATAATTTAGAGGAAAGCACTGTATATTTTAATTTTTTTAAAGTCGTTTCATGTAAACATCAATTCTGCAAATCGATTTTACATTCAAACAGCATTTTAAAATATTAGAACCGGTGTTTTCTGAAGTGGATTCTACATTCTGGCATTTTTTGAAGTGGATTCTGCATTCTGGCCAGTGAGCCTCTGGTCGATTAATTCAAAATTAGTGGCTGCTATAAAAAAAATTAGCATTGATCATTATAAATATCCGCATCACTGTGAAAATCTGCACGGATTTCAATCCAAACCCTGCACATATTAGATCCGTCTTCTCAAATAACTGTGGCATCGCTCCTACATTGTAAAAGTGTTTTCTGCATAGAACCAGCGTTCTGTATGTTTAAATTGAGCCAGCGTTCTGCACTTTATAGTTTGCCAGTGTTTTCTGCAATGAACCAGCGTTTTTGAAAACAAAGTTTTAAATAGTTGGAATAGCGTTTTGGCATCGATTGTGGTATGCAAGTGAACTAGAACCTGCGTTTTGAACCAATGTTTTGAAGCTGCCTTTGAACCATCAATTTGAAACATTGACTTCTGCATTTTTAAAATTCTGCCCAGATGAATTAAACAACGTTTTTGTGAATCAATCCAGCATTTGAAACAACGTTTTAAATAGCGTTCTGCATTTTTAAAATTCTGCCCAGATGAATTAAACATCGTTCTGCTCTTTCAGATGAATTAAACAACTTTCTTCTCTTTCATGTTGATGCAAGTGGATTCTACATTAAATTAGACATCATTACAATCTGCATCGATTTTGGCATCGATTTTGTAGTTTCATGTGTTGCAACTAGTTTCATATAAATGCCAACGTTGAATGTAAATATAAATGCCAGCGCATGAACTGTACATTGTATTTTGTACTCTTTTAGTTGTTGTTCGGTTGTTTTTAAGAGCTTCTGCATAAGCTTTTGCGTAGTCCAGATCCACTGAATTGAAATATTTAAAAAGATTTGCTCAGGGCAGCCTCTGCGGTTATTGCTACTCATGCTCACTTGCCTCTTGAAGATCTTACAAAGGCAGCTTGAAGGGTTATTACTTTTGTAATAGAGTGATAAAATATATATATTTTTTTATGTAATGTTATTTGGAGAGATAAGGAAGTTCTTTGTGGCAGATTGGGAGGAATTTGGAGAAATAGGTAGAATTTGTTTTGTAATATTTTCTAATTGGAGTAATAAGGGTATTATTTTTTTTGGAGTAATAAGGAGTTTTTTGTATGGTAAATTTTTTTATGGAGTGACAGTGTGACTCAAAGTAATTTTACTTTGAGGGGGGGTAATTTTTTTTTACCAGATTGCGCAAAAGCACCATTGTAAAAGTCAAATTTTGAAAGTTGCCTTGTAAAAATTTGAGAAATTGACTAGAGCCAAGTGCAAAGCTCAGTAAAATTTCTCCTATTTCGATGACTATTTGAGGGTCAAGGCCAAGCCGCGATAGTTCGTTTTTGCGTCGTGTGTTGTTGTTGTGTTGCGTATCTTATTTTTTTTGGAGCTTGATTTGTGGTGTGAAGTCTTTACACTACAATGTTTAAGTTGATTAATTTCTTTTCTGATTCTGACAAACTTGAAGGCTCAAAATCTTACAAAACATGGCAACGCCTCATCGAAATCACTCTTGTTTATAAGGAATTATGGCATGATATTTTTGATGGAGATGTAAAGCCAAATAAACCTATAGATGCAGCTACACTAGAAAAATGGGAAGTTAAAAATGCCAAAGCATTAGCTCTCATTAAATCCTCTGTCAATGATGAAATGTATGTCCATATCGAAAATGCTAAAGATGCATGGTCTGCTTTGAGAACTTTTAAAGATTTGTTTGATACTCAACCTCAATCAAAAAGAGTTGATCTACAATTAAAATTTTTGCATCAAAAATTGAGTGAAGAAGGAGATATTCTTGAATACATCTCCAGACTTAAGAATATTAAGCAGGAAATTGTTAATGCTAGTTTTCAAGCAGTTGATGATAGTTTTATGGTCACAATTTTAATTGTTGGGCTTCCTTCTTCCTACACACATTTTTTAGAAACTCTACAGCTCACTAGAAAGTTAGAAAAGCTAACGTTTGATGAGCTCTGCGAAATATTGACTCAACATGATAAAAATTTTGGGAAGAAAAAGAAAGTTGGTGAAGATGTTTTTCTCATAGAAGCTAGTACTAGCAACTCCCCAGCTGAAAATTCCAAAAACAAAGGCAAAGGTAATTTTAATCAAAATCAAGCAGCGCAAGGTCGTGGTCATAGTCAACACAAAGGAAACAACTCCAACAGAGGCTCAAATTCAGGCAGAAACAATTCTCAAGGCAGAGGCAACAATCAAAACAGAGGATCTCAGCAAGGCACAGGACAGAATCCAGGAAGAGGAAAATATCAAAACAGAGGACAAAGCAGAGGTTGAGGACAGTCTCAAGGCAGAGGACAGTCTCAAGGAAGAGGCACTGATTTAACTCAAATTGTTTGCAGGCGATGTAACAGACTTGGTCACTATGCTTCGGATTGTCGCACATCTATCAATAAAATTTCTAAGTTTCAACAGTCTTCAACACAGTTTTCAAATGATCAAGATCAATATGATAATGACTCACAATATGTCTTCACTTCTTCACCAGCAATCCAACTTTCCTCTTATGTTAAGAGTGATTATGAAGATGCTTGGATTTTGGATTCAAGAGCAACTCAGCACATGACCTGTAGACGAGATTTCTTTTGGAATTTTCAAGAGTGCCATCTTAACTCCATATTTCTAGCAAATGATACAAAACATGCGCCTTATGGAAAAGGAGCAGTCAACATTTTTCTCCCTGACATTGGAGAAAAATTGATTTCCAATGTGTGGCATGTTCCCACCTTTAAGAAAAATTTGTTGTCTTTGGTCATGATTCGACAAGCAGGACATCAAATAATTATGGAAGATGGATTAGTTAAGATTAATTCAGTTAAACAAAACTTCCAAACAGTGATGACAGGATATGAAGACGGAAAATTGTTAAGGATGAAAGGAACAGTTATTCCAAGGCATTTTGATTTTGCAGGGGCAGTTACTACAGGAATTTCACCTATAAGATTATGGCATGTAAGATATGGAAATTTGAATTTTGACAGTATTTCTCAATCGCAGAAACAAGGGATGGTTAAAGGACTTCCGACTTTCAACAAAGTAAATGCCAAATGTGAAGCCTGCATTTATGGCAAATAGAGTCGAGAAAGTTTTCCAACAAGTACATGGCGCGCAAAAAGGCTACTGCAACTAGTTCACAGTGATGTGTGTGGTCCACTACAACCTTCATTATGTGGTTGAAAATATTTCTTGCTATTTATTGATGATTTCAGTAGAATGACCTGGGTTTACTTTTTGAAAAACAAGTCAGAAGCATTTGAGAAATTTAAAATTTTTCGACAACTTGTTGAAAATGAGGCCAAAGAAAAGATAGGTATTCTTATAACAGATAATGGGGGAAAATTCAATTCAAATGAATTAAAAACTTATTGCAGTGAAAATGGCATCAGAAAGCATCTTACAAATGTTTACACTCCACAGCAAAATGGAGTCGTAGAAAGGATGAATCGCACATTGTTAGGCATGGCGAGATACATGTTAACTTTCAAAGGGTTAAGTCCAACATATTGGGAAAAAGCAATCCATACAGCTGTCTATCTAAGAAACAGATCTCCAACTTCTTCGTTAGAAGGAATCACCCCTTATGAAGCTTGGTTTGGTTTCAAACCTAAAATTAAACATCTTCGAGTTTTTGGATCCATCAGTTATGCCTTAGTTCCCAAAGAAAAGAGAACTAAGCTTGATTCAAGAAGTTTTAAATGCACCATGATTGGTTATTCAGATGAAAAGAAATGGTATCGTCTTTTGACAAGTGGAAAACTTATTGCAAGCAGGGATGTCATTTTTGATGAAACAGAGAGTAAGAGTGCTGAAGAAATCAAAAATCTTCTTCACAAGTTAGAAACTAAAGGCAGTAAAAGGAAAGGAAATATGAAAATTCAACCAACTTCACCAAATTGGTATGAACTTGATTTTCCTTCCTTTGAAGATGAGTCATCCAGTCCATCTACTTCAACAAAATCATCTGGGTCTTCTAGCAGTTCATCAGCGTCTCCAATCAGCAGCAGTTCTTCTGACAGTGATTCTCCAGATTCACCACTTGAACGATGAACATCAGTTTACATTAATCCCCTCTACAATGACGGAGACTTCTCAGAACCTGAAACAAGTGAGCAACAACTTCCAAAATGGGCAGTTCAACTCTTGAAAGATGTAAGGCCTAATGAACAAAACAAAACAGGAACAAGGGCATCAAAACGAAATGAAGGCAATTTCGCTTTAATAGCAAATGATTTTACTAAACCTTCTTCTTTTCAAGAGGCAGTAAAACATAAAGCATGGCGAAAAGCAATGGTTGATGAGTATCAGGCAGTTCAAGACAACAACACTTGGCAACTTGTTGATTTTCCTCAGCATGTTAAACCTATTGGATGCAAATGGGTTTATCGAATTAAGCACAAGAAAAATGGTGATATTGGCAAGTATAAAGAACGCCTTGTTGCTAAAGGATTTGCACAGCAGGAAGGAATCGATTATGAGGAGACCTTTTCTCCCACAGCCAAATGGAACACCATCCGCCTCACACTTGCCTTAGTAGCTCAGAAAGGGTGGAAAGTTCATCAAATGAATGTCAAAAGCACTTTTCTCAACGAGGACATACAGGAAGATGTATACATAACACAACCACCAGGGTTTGAAGTTAAAGGGAAAAAACATAAAGTCTGCAAATTAATCAAGGCTTTTTATGGATTAAAACAATCTCCCCGTGCCTGGTATGCCAAAATGGATGAATACCTTCGCAAAGTTGGTTTTCATCGCAGTGAATCTGATGATACTTTGTATGTGCGCCAACAGGGAAAAAATTTGGTCATTCTCATTATGTATGTTGATGATTTGATCATTACAGGCAACAATGATGATCACATTGAACAGGTGAAAAAGGAGTTGCATGCAGGTTTTAAGATGACAAATTTTGGACTACTTCACTACTATCTTGGAGTTGAAGTATTCCAACGTCCACATCAGATCTTCATTTCCCAGAGTAAATATGTAGTAGAAATTCTTCAGCGATTTGGAATGCAGGATTGTAAGCCTGTCCTTACCCCTATGGAACAAAACTTAAAACTTTCAAAATTTGAAGGGGGGGAAAAAGTGGACAGCACGACTTACAGACAGTTGATTGGCAGCTTGATTTATTTGACAACCACTCATCCTGATCTATCTTATGTAGTCAGTATTATTTCACATTATTATGCAGGAACCATTAGACAGACACTGGAATTCAGCCAAAAGAGTTCTTCGATATATCCAAGGAACAAAATATTTTGGTCTTCTTTACAAAAATACTAAAAATTTTGTACTTGGTGGATTTTCAGATGCCGACTTTGCTGGCAGTATTGATGACAGGGCATCAACCTCAGGTTACTTAATGAACATGGGGTCAGCTGCAGTTTCCTGGAGTTGCAAGAAGCAAAGTACAGTGGCCACTTCTTCAGCAAAAGCAAAATACGTTTCAGCATGGGAAGCAGCATGTGAGATTGTTTGGTTACGTCAAGTTTTCCAGGACTTGGGGATTCCTCCAGCAAAAGCTACTTCACTATTCATTGACAATCAATCAGCAATAAAGCTTTCCAAGAATCCAGTTTTCCATTCAAAGACAAAGCATGTGGACACCAAGTATCATCATATCAGATCTCTCATTGCAAAGGATGTCATCAAGCCAGTGTTTTCCCCTTCATAAGATCAGACCTCCGACATTTTCACAAAACATCTTGGTAGAATAAAGTTTACTAAGTTCAAGGATGAACTTGGTATCTGTTGTAATGTATCTTTGGATCATAGGGGGGAATGTTAGATGATCCAAAATAAATTTTATCATAGGTTATAGTGTTTGAATAAAATAATTATTAATTTAAGATATTAAATTAATAATTATTCATTTAATAAATCTTTGAGATATTTAGAAATAGAAATTTGTTATTAAAAATTAGGACTCTAGAAAAGAGTCATTTCCTAGGCTCTAAGTTAGGAGTGAAATTAGTAGAGTGGTTAGAAGCTCATTTATTGTAAATGGAGACTTGTTTATTTTCCAAGTGATCCATAACTAGATTAAGTTAGAGCATAGAGCTTATAAATAGGTTAGTTTCCTATTTTTATTGTAATGTGTAATGAGATAATATGAGAGTGTGAGATTACGTGTGTAAACTCCTGTAATTTGCTATGTAATCATTTTTCTTGATCAATAAAGTTGTGTGTCTGAGGACACTTCTGCACTTTCATACTCCTCAAATGAAAAGCTCTGAACAACTGGACCAAATTCTAAATGCTCAAAAGTCTCCTCTCATAAAGGCTGGGATAGGATATGAAGGAGAAACCAGTATGTCCAAGGCAGAAGATAACAAGAAAATCATTTTTGTAAAAGCTATAAATAACAGTGAAACAGCTTAGCAAATTCCTATAGAAGCAGAAGCCAACAAGAACATGAGTTGCAAAGAAACAAATAGAATCAAGCAACAACATGAAAGAACAGAGAATGAGAAGATGAAACAATCAACTACTAAAGGCTCATATGCTCCTAAGGATCAATTGAACAAATTCAGAAGATGTCAAAGGAGGTTGCTCCCTCCTATGAAAAATAGCACATGTTTCTCTTGTCATAAACTAGGACATAATGCAACATATTGTAAGACAAAGCCAATCCAGTCCAACCAGCAAAGGATGCAACAGAAGAGAGGAACCCCTCAAGCAAGAAAATGGACAAGAAAGTCTTTCACCAAGTACACAAATCATTTCCATGGCTATTGTTATGCATGCAATAATTTTGGACATAAAATTGTTGATTGTAAAATGTATTCAAGAAGAGGAACAAAATATTATACATCAGCTCAAATTCACCTTGGTCAAATAATATGTTATGTATGCCTTAAGCGTGGCCACAAAGCAAAGGACTATAAACTGCCATATATATTAAAGAACTCTGGACATATGATGGAAACAAAGCAAATCAAACAAAACTATGAATTTAAAAGAAGTATAGACATTATGAAAAACCCCAATAAAGTATGGAAGGAAAATATAAAGGGGGAGCCTATTATCTCAATAACATAACGAATCCTCCAAAGTCTCAGGGGGAGCTGCTCTAAGAAGTAAAGCAAAAAAAAAAACCATCCAGTGACAAATATGAAGCAACATCCTGGGGGGAGAGCAGTTCATATATAGACCCCATGAAAATAGTCTAAGAGAGCACCTTAGAATGAGAACGGCTATAAGATCATGAAGGGAAAAGAAGATTCCTCTAACAAAGAACTATAGAGGAAGAAGATTATTAGCCAACAGGTTGATGGAAGGAGAGAAAGCAGCAATAAGCCTTAGGAGTAGAGAGAACATCAGCCATGAACATGTAAGCTAAGGAAAAATCAGCACATTAAGTGATGATCACATTGTACATCATACTGCTAGAATTAACAAATGAATCACATTAAGAAGGATTAGTAAGAGAAGTGCCTATCATCATTATGACACGAAATCATTCATCTATGAAAATTCCCTTTGGAAGTAGGCAGTTAAATGAGTGATTAATCTCTGAGTGATCGACCCATGAAGATTTCTAATAAACTAATTGAAGATGTCTTCCTGAAAATCTTTATGTTAGAACAATTGAATTGAATATAAAGCAGCAATGATTCTAGAGCAGTCCTAGAAAGGAACATGGAATGGCTTTCCTTGGAACAGAATGACAGAAAAAGAAGAATGGTAAATAATGCCAAGATCAGACTCAATATATTGATGATTTTTGGTGTGAACAGTGGAAAGCTCAATAATAGAATTTATGAAGGATGTATCAATTATGGGTTAATGTGCAAGCTGAAGTAAAATCTCTGCATGATTTATCAAAGAAGCATCAATTGGTATTTAGGTACACACAACATGCCTATCAACAGAATACTAAGTGTTTTCAGTGGAGCTGAAATATGGTATAGGTCCTCAAGATCAAGGGATTATGGCAAAAGTACATAAAGTTAGTATTCCCAGCGTTATCTGGATTTTGCATTCAACATGAAAAGGTTAGTAGTAGAGCTAAAGGATCAGCATTCTATTTACACTTGAAGCATTATATTGAACTTTGAAGCAGTATTTTTTTATATACGATTGCATGCCCTTCTGAAGTCAGTACATATATAACTTCAAGGTCCCTTTTCTTAAGATCTTTCATAAAACTGTGAGAAGGCACTGATTCATCACAAGCATACTTCAGCAGAAAGGAATTGCTAGTAATCCACCTTTAAAGAGAGATTGATTACTGCATGATTGATAAGTGATACTAACTAATACACTGAATGTATCTAGTCTTAAGGTTTTGTTGTGAAAGTTCATTATGCAAGCAGTAAAGTCATTTGATCTCTTAGATCAAATTCTAGTTAATTCATTGATCACATCAGTAACATGGACTTGCAGCTATTAAGTGTAATATCATTATCAGCATCCTGGCTCATATCATCACCAACAGGCAAGAAAAGTGAACCACAGCTATAAAAGACATATTGGCATCATCACAATTGAACAAATGTTGTACTGCAAATGATTATTGCAAAAGAAGACAGACTCCAACTACAATCTTCCTCAATAGATATGCATCGCAGATGAAGATTATAATATAGACTGAAGTATAGCTGAAGCAAGCTTGATATGTCACATGGGGCATTCACAATCTTTAAGGTTGATACAATATGCTCTGTAAAGTGTCATTATCCTCACTTTCAGCTTTATAGAAGTGAAAGGAGTCAGTGCTTTGGGATTGTATCCACTTGTAGTGAACATTCAAGATCAATAATCCTTAAAAGTGTTCTCTCAACAACTCTTTTACACTAGTTTGGAGCAGCAACGTACAAATTCAGAAGAAGAAGGCCTAAAAAAATCTCAGAGAGACGAAATGCAGAGATAGAATCTACACTGAGATATGTGCAACCCTTTTCCATTGATGTCAAAGGGGGAGGAAAAGAACCTAGGCAGAGGGAGACTTGGAGGAAGCATTGGATTATCGGTGGATGTGTTGCCATCAATGCAAAAGGGGGATACTATTGGAAATGTTGTCATTGATGGCAAAGGAGATGGAAAAGGAAGAACACCTGAGGCAACAACAAGGCAAAGAGAGCAGCATAGCAGCAAGATGTAGAGAGGGGCGAGCAGCAGAGATAGGGTCATTTAAAGAAGAAGAGGCAGCAAAAGGAGAATTAAGGAGTAGCTTCAGTCAAGGAGTAGCTGAAATAAGGAGAGAAGCAAAGTAGCAGAGAGGTAGAGGCAGCAAACAAGTAGCAGAGGCAACAAAGAAGTGAACAAAGGAAGCAAAGGAGATAGGCGGAAGAGAATGTCGAAATGTAACAGTCAAACAGCAGAACGGAAGAAACGGTAGAGACAGAGAAAGAAGCAGAAAGGCAAAGGTAGAGGTAGAGGCAGAGTCGTTATCGTAGAAAGGCAGAGGCAGAGGCAGATCCATTATCATAGAAAGGCAGAAGCAGAGGCAGAGCCGTTATTCCGAGAATCGTTACCCATGCTGGAGGATACACTAAAGCTAAAACATAAATCTTATATATATATATATATATATATATATATATATATATATATATATATATATATATGCAGCACATTACATATATTGCACCTTATACACAAAGGTCCAAAGCATATATATTAATTTATATGGAGCGCTTTATGATCGAAAGAACCAAAGTACCATAAGGTGGGACCCTTTCCCAATCGCATCTAAGAAAAACTGTGCAGTGGAACATGTAAACAAAAAGTTGTAATTGCAATGAAAGTCTGGACCCGATGGATCAATGAACCATAATTGATATGTGTTTGAATTCCGATAGAATAGTGACTGATCGCATCGGAAAAGGGCAGAGTATCGGAACATGCAACTGGGAGTTGCCATTGCGATCAATCACAATAGGAAGCAGTCGAGGGATAATACATCAATCGCATCAAGAGTATTCAAGTTGCGATTAATCGCATCAGAGAAAAGTGTGGCAGAAAACCATGACAATAGAAGTTGCGATTGCGATTGAAGTTCCGGACCTGATATGGTTTAAACAACGATTCATAAATGTTTGAGTTCGAGAGATTTGATAACTAGTGGGACCCTCACCCAATCGCATCGGAGCATCGGAGCATAATTATATTGGAACATGCAACTAAAAGTTGCGATTGCGATTGAAGCCTGGACCCGATGGGCATATAAACTGTGATTAATATGTATTTGAATTCTGGCCTAATCACATCGGAGCATCGGAGTATAAGAATATCGGAACTTGCAATTAAAAGTTGTGATTGTGATTAATCGCAATCGGAGTAATCGCATTGCATCACATCGGAGTAATTGCAATCGTAGCAGGACGTCGGAACAAGCCAAAATAGAAGAACATGTTAATAAAGCTTGCGATTGCGATCAATCGCAATTGGAAAACTCTGAAGAAGGCTCATTGCATCAAAGCATAAGAAACTTTTGGATGGTGGGCCCAAAAGGGAATTTTATTTATTAAAGGGTCTTATAGAATGAAATTTGGTGACTAAGACAAAGGAAAGAGTTAAATGCAAAGGTTTATTAACAGGGAGTATATGCATATGGTAATATATATATTGTGAATAAGCTGAACCTCGCATGAAAAGGATTGTGTATTGGCGTATATTCAAATTGAATGGGTCGGAATGATATGTTATCTTATTAATATGTTATAACCTTGGGATTTTCATAAAAAGGTTAAGCCACATAAATCTTCCACTTATAAAGTTATATGAGTACGTTGACATATAAGAAATTATAGGCGGGTGCGTCCACTTTTAGGCATAGTGGAAATTGCTGCCTTATGACCATTTAGAGAGTTTTAATTTATATCTCAGATTTAAAATTTTAAGGAAGCTAGATAAATCATTGAATTTGCCAGACTCTGATTTTATTTGGGGTATTTAATTAAATTTCCATCACAGAAAATGGAATGTTGAACTTCCCAGATTTTGGAAATAACTTGGATCAAATTTTGGAAAGGCATTTTTTTTATATGCATAGGACCTTGAGAGTTATTGGGAACTAAACTGGTAAAACTGCTATATATTCAGCAGATTCAAAATTTCAGTGAACAGGTGTTGACAGGAATATGCACAGGAATGAATTTGACAAGTGAGCAAGTAATGAAAACTAGAAAATATGCAGAAGACAGTGAGTAGAAGAAGGAAGAAAAGTTACCTGAAAGCTACAGAAAAGACAAAGTCGGCAAAGCCAAAAGCCAAAAATGGGCTGAGTAAATGTTTTCTTGATGTAACTAAAAATTATGAAATTAAATGTTGTAATTGATTTTTATTATTTGTGATGCATTGGAAAGTCTCCGGAAGAGAACAAATATCCCACTGTAATGATAAATTGGTACCTACAATTATATTTTCTGAATGAGCGGATAAAAGAGATGAGAAGGCAGAAGGCAAAGAGACATGGCTGTCCATTTTGAATTCCAAATAGAATACAAATAGCCATGAAGCTATTTTGTATAAAACAGGGTAATATCCAAGGGGAGAATGTTGACGAAAATAGAATGAGAGAAGAAGAGAGTGTGCAGTAGAATTGAAGAGAGTTGAAGAAAATAAGAATGCTGCAAGAGGTTAGAGAGAGTTAGTGTAGAGAATGCAAAGTACGAAATTGAGGCAGAGAAGATAAGAAGAAGGAGGAGCAGAACGAGATGCTGTGAAAAGTTAGAGAATGCAGAAATGAAGCAGTGAGGTAGAGTAGAAGGAGGAGCTGAGCTAAGAAGAAGGAGAAGCTGATAGTGAATCTGAGAAGATGCAGAAATGATATAAGGACAGATATGAGGACTGTTGAACAGCAGAAGAGAAGGTACATAACAAAGCTGATATAAATCAGCAAGTGTTTTTCTTTTGAAAGAGTAAGGAAGTTGGATCTTCCCTATCAAGTTGAAGCTTGATAGATGTCAGTTGTAGCTGAATGAGGTAGGAGCCTCCTGTAGGTTGGTGCTTGCAGAAAATAGATGGGAGTTTGCGCTTCCACATCATGTCGTAGCTTGATAAAATGTCAGTTGTAGCTGATTGAGGTTGGGGCCTCCTGTAGGTTGGTGCCTGCAGAAAATTGAAGGGAGTTGGAGCTTCCTTGCAAGTTGTAGCTTGCAGAATTGAGGTTGGAGCCTCCTGTAGGTCGTTGCCTACAGAAAATCAGTGGTGAGAGGGAGTTGGAGCTTGCCTTTGCATCACAACAATAATAAGATGTGGTTTTCTCCCTTTATGGGTTTCCACTTATATCTGGTGTCTTTGTGCATGATGTTTATGTGTTGATCTGGTTTATTTCATCTACTTAATACTTGTTGCTCTCATATTAAGTCTACTGTTACATTATATTAATGCTTGTTGCTCTCATATTCTAAGATTACTCACATGTTAAGTTGAACATGAAATGAAGGTGAAAACAAGTGTTAATGAAAAAGGTTTAAAAGTCCATGAATGTGTTAAACTGATTCACCCCCCCCTCTCAGTTTAACTAAGGGTTCAACACGGTGGAGGAACCATTAATAGTTTGGATCAGATGAAGAACTATTTTCTTAACAAATATCAAGACTACTGCCAAAATCAAGAACTAAAAGACAAAATATTCAATATGTCTGCAAAATACATTGGGACATTAGAGGAATATGTTGAAAGATTTCAATATAATTTGCAAAGATCTCCTTATACTACACTGTATAAAGATATTTTAAAAGAAACAATGATTAAAGGAATGAAAGAAGAATGGGTTGAAACAATTAATATAATGGGAAAAGGGGACATCTATCAAGAAGAATATGCTGACATTATTGTGTTGTGAATAAGGTGTTCTCGAGGTATTACACGAAATAGGCCAATCGGGCGGGGGCTAGCTACAAGGAATTATAAATAGTCTGGTGGCAACATGATTAGCGCAGAATTCAGTAATATTTTAGAAGATTTTGAAACTGATATCTTGGGCACCCTCACAATGTAGCTAGATGTCCTACAAGCCAAGAATAAGCAAGCTATAGTGGAACAATACTTGTTTTTATTTTTCCCACACTGTCAGAAGAAGCACAGCCAGCGGGAATGTCGAGTAGACATAGTCCAGACATGTGCTATTTGTACCAAGGACCACGACACTGACCATTACCCTTCACTTCCAGGGCTGAAAGTGGTTTTTAAAGAAGCAGAAGAAGAATAGAAATAGTATATCTAATGAATCAGCGTCGATAATAGAAAACATGACCAGGTATGCCACAAGACCCACCTAATTTCTTTTCTCCTCCACAATTTAATGAACAGAACCCTACAACAGGATGGCAAAGTCAATCACATTTTTCTAAATGGCCATCCTAATAATTTTCCAAGCCTCCTTGCCCAACACAACTCTTTTCAGGTAATAATTGGTCAAGTTTTCCTTTTTCTCCCCCTTAATAGCAAAACAATCCAGATCAGTCCCAGTGGTCTACATCCACTTCACAAAATACAAATTGGTCTCAAAATTGGAAGCGACCCTGGGAATGACCAATTTACCGACGGGATCAAGGGCTCAGAATCAACCGAAATTTCCAGATCCATACCTAGTACAACACAATCCTTAGCCTATTATGTGTCCTCAACAACCAGCTCAACCAAATCCTAATCCCAATAACGGACTAGTGCAGCTAATCCAGATTGCTGAAGAGCTAAACCCTGAAACTAAACAAAAGCAATGCAATTAACTCAGGCTAAGATTAGGGCATGTTATTTCACCTGAATAAGATACGACCCTGCCACATCTTGAGTCTGAAATTCCAACAGTACCTAACCAAAAAACCATGACAAAAATAGAGATAGGATAGGGGAGGGACATAGTTGACCAAAAAGACCCTAAAAACCTTATTATTTCCTCCCCTCCATTCCTTGAGAGATTAACACTGCCTAAACCAATATTCTCTTTAGATTTTGATCTCCTAGGGGAATTGAAAAATATTTGCATTAGAATTCCTCTTCTACAGGCTATACAAGGCATTCCTATCTATGCCAAGACAATTAAAGAGCTATGCAGAAAAAAATAGGTCAGGAAAGAAAAAACTGTACCAACTGTTCATGTAATAGGAGCACTGTCAGACTTAATATTGGGTAAAGAAACAACAGTAAAATAGGAGGATCCAGGAAACCCCATAGTTACAGTAAAAATCTCTAGCCACTCCTTTTCAAACACATTAGTTGATTTGGGGGAAACCATCAACATCTTAACTACAGAAACCTACGAGAAGTTAGGTATAGAAACATTGGAACCCACATCTACATTGTTGGAACCTGCTGACAGATCTGTTATCAAACCAGAAGGTATATTACAGGACATCTTGGTTTCTGTGGACTCATGGGAGTACCCGACAGACTTTTTAGTTATCAACCCGAAAAGTAGGTTAGCTTGACACCCCCTAATACTCGAATAACCTTTGTTAGAAACAGTTGATGCTTGCATAGGCTGTGAAACAAGTAGCATGGCCATTGCTAGAGGGGATGCCATAAAGAATATTGTCATATAACCCCTTGGAAAACCAATTATTCCCACTATTGATATTCATAAACAGCCGCATACATACTGGGAACAAAACATCCGTTCACCGTTGATAATAGTTGAAGCACTTGAATTCAAGGATCAAATTGAAGCCAATGTAATCAATAATTTCATAAATCAGCCATCTACTTCAGAAAATTTAAAGTGCCAAATGTTAAAATCAGTTCTTGATAATGAATTATAAGAGGACCCCTTAGTAGACATTGATAACCAGCACATACCCACGACTGTTTTTCACAACAACATACCAATTGAAATTGAGCCAGGAAAGGTTTTAAATATGAATGGTACTTTGAATAGTAACCAATAGAAAAATATTGTTAAGTTTTTATAGAAATATAAGGGAGAATTTTCTTGGGATTACCTAAACATGAAGGGTATAGATCCTTAACCATGAACGCATCACATTTATACTGGAAAAGAGGCTTGGCCTATTAGGCAGCCCTAGCAGAGGTTAAACCCGCATATGAAAGATGTTGTAAAAGATGAATTGCAAAAGCTACTAGATGTAAACATCATTTATCCTATTTCAAGAAACAAATGGGTCTCTCCTCTAGTAGTCGTTCCTAAGAAAAATGGTAAGTGGTGAATCTGTGTGGATTATAGAGAATCGAATAAAGAGACACAGAAAGAACACTTCCCTCTCACTTTTATTTATCAAGTCCTCGATACATTAGCATGGAAGTGGTTCTTCTCTTTCCTTGATGGTTTCATTGGTTACAATGAAATCTAGATAGCCCCTGAAGACCAGGATAAAATGACCTTTACCTGCCCCTAGGGTACATTTACCTATAAGGTATTCACGTTCGGATTATGCAATGCCTCAGCAACATTTCAAAGGGTCGTACTCAACATTTTTTCTAATTTAATAAATGAAGGGCTCGACATTTACATGGAAAACTTTAATCCATATGGATATGAATTTGACTAAGCACTGCAAACATTAGAAAAAGTATTGGAACGATGTATTGCTACCAGATTGTGTTTAAGCAATGAAAAATGTCACATGATGATGATCGAAGGAGTAATCCTAGCAGCTGGAATACAGGTAGATTCGGAAAAAATAGAGGTAATTCTTTTAATAGCCACACCTTATACTCAGACAGAGGTACATAGTTTCCTTGGGTATGCAAGGTACTGCCGCAGGTTTATAAAGAATTTCTCACAAATTGCTGCACCATTGTATGCATTAACTGGAAATTTTGAATTATATTGGTGTAACAAATGTGACACTACTTTTTCAGATTTGAAGAAACTGGTCTCGACTACACCAGCCTTACGTGGCCCCAATTGGGAGCTGCCTTTTCACATTTCCTCAGTTGCATATAATACAACGATACAGGCAATTCTTGGTCAAGAAGAAGACAAAAAGCCCTACATTATTTACTATATCAGCAAGAATCCCACTCATGCCGAATTAAACTATACAACGATCAAAAAGGAATTATTGGCTGTCATTTATGCTATTAATAAATTTAGACATTATATAACCAACTATAAAGTATTCCTATATACCGATCACTCCGCCATTAGATAATTAGCTAATAAACCTGTTACAAATGGAAGAGTGACTCGTTGGTTGTTTCTTTTACAAGAGTTTGACATAACTATCAAGGACTGCCTAGGGAAAGAGAACGTAGTTACAGATTTCTTGTCTAGAGTTCCAAAGTCATATGACCCACTAGCGGTCGATGATCAGTTCCCTCATGAGAATTTGTTCATTGTAGCAGTAAAAATTCCATGGTAGGTAGATGTAGCGAATGATCTGGCATTAGGAAAGCTTCCAAGACACTTGACATCAAATGAATGAAGATGATTGTTCTGCATAGTGCTAGATTATCCTGGAACAGTGGATATTGTTTCCATACAAGAGCTGAAATGCATATACGCAGATGCATCCGATAAGACGAGATTTATGAAATCCTACGGGCCTGTGATGATGAACCATGTGGTGGCCATTTTGTGGATCACAGGATGGGGCACAAGGTATTGAAAATGGGCTATTATTGGCCTACAATTTTTACAGATGCCAAGAAATATGTCCAAGCATGCGATAGTTTTCAAAGAATGGGTCGTCCTAGCCAAGCTGACGAAATGCCATTACAACCATAGTTAGTAGTGGAACCTTTCAAATGATGGGCACTAGATTTTGTTGGACCATTAAATGTGCCATTGAATTCGAAAACCTACATACTGGTTTCCACAGATTATGTGACGAAGTGGGTAGAAATAGTGGCTTTATCAAGAGCTACAAAAGAATTTGTGATCAATTTTCTTTTTGAGCTATTTGTGTGGTATGGCTTACCTCGGGAAGTGATAAATTTTGGAGGGGCACAGTTTGTGGGAAATAAAATCATAGCCACTCTGAAGAACCACCATGTCACCCATAGAGTCACTTCTCCCTACCACCTGCAGGCAAACAGGCAAGTTGAAAGTACCAACAAAGTCCTTTAGTCAATTCTCACTAAAACAGTCTCAACACATCATCTGGATTGGGCTACTAGACTACTAGAGGCCCTATGGGCTTAATGCACAACATGGCGAAGTACCACTGGATATTCTCCATACCATCTGGTATTTGGAAGGGAACCAAATTTTCCTATTGAGTTGGAAATAAAGACTCTGAGAATGACCCAAGAAGCGGGGTTGGATTTGACGGAGGCCCAAATCAGAAGAATCAAGCAAATAAATGAATTAGATGAAGCCCGACTACTTCCTCTACAATGCACTGCAATTATTAGACAACAATGAGCTAAGTGGTATGAAAAACTCATAAAAATGAATACATTTCGCAAAGGGGATTGGGACCTCCTCTACTACTCTAGATTCCAAAACTTCCCAGGTAAATTACAAATAAGGTGGCTTGGTCCATACGAAATTCAGGAAGTACACAACAATGGTACCATTACCTTGACCACCATATATGGATCTAGCTTTGCCTTTCGATTCAATGGACACCAGGTGCACCTCTATTATAAACCACTGACACAAGAGTCTTTTTGCCAGCAGGTACGTGATGACCCCACCATCCAAATTTTAGCTATAGGGGGTTATGGCCCGACGGCTTTAAGTTCATAAAAAATTGTTATTCCTTCTTGTAAATATTGTATATATTCTTCCTGCAATTTATATTTTTCTAATTTTTTTACATTCCATCTCTTCTTCATGCTCAAAGCTGCATTATTTTTCCTTTTTTCTTTCTTTTGTATGTTTTGCTGTTGAAACCTTTGAACAATTTCTATTCAATCCAATTGAACAATTGTTGTTCAATTCAATGGAACGACTGTGTTTTTCAGTGTGTTTATTTTTTATGTTCAAACCTTTGAAAAAATAATGTTCAATCCAATTGAACAACTGTTGTTCAATCGAATTGAACAATTGTTGTTCAATTCAATTGAAAGACTATGTTTTTTTTAGTGTGTTTATTTTTGCTGTTCAATCGAATTGAAAAATTGTTGTTCAATTCAATTGAATGATTGTGTTTTTTAGTGTGATTATTTCTGCTGTTCAATCTAATTGAACAACTGTTCTTCAATCGAATTGAACAGTTGTTTTTCAATTCAAATGAATGGTTGTTTTTTTTTCATGATTTTACTTTTTCTCTTCAATCAAATGGAATGGTTGATTTATTTTCTAAGCATGTTTATATATATATATATATATATATATATATATATATATATATATATATATATATATATATATATATATATATATATATATATATATATATATATATATATATATATATATATATATATATATATATATATTCTTTCTTGTTTGATGATTTATTTTTGAATATCCACTCTTCCTTTACGCATCCTCGCCATAAAAACCATTTTTAAGAAAATAATTGGCACCTGAAGAGGACAAAAGCAGTCATATTACTAATATTATGATCTTTCGAAATTTTGATGGAAATATGCACACTAGAAGCTGACATGGTTTATCTGTATAATGAAGGGTTGGATATATCTTGTTTAGACATATTATTACGTAATTCATTTCCATAGTCTTGTGCTGGTATATATTTATGCACTCTCAAGTAGTAATTCTCATTGGCATGAGGATATAGGAATAAAGAGTATTAATTGTATTGGAATTATTCTTACTTCTCACACCATCCCTAAATCTTAAGGAGTTAATGAGCCTCCCTCCATCTATAAAAAAAAATAAAAATATTATGACTATGTGAAAATTTTTAGGAGAGAATAGGGGGTCTCATCACGAGCCTACCTACCATGATCATAAGGGTTTAACAGAAGAAATTCCCACAATGGCCAACACACTAGGGTAGTGAACTTAACAACAGCTGAAACTGCTTGAAGTAAAAGAGGTATCATTGTGAGCTGGCCTGATCATTCTGTTACAATCCCCATGAATGGAACTATGATTATCTGGCCACCACACCGGTATAGTGGTCTCTCCATAAAACAAGAAAAATGCCTACTTTTCAAAAAGAAAAATATTATGTCTATGTGAATTTTTTTTTAAGAGAGAATAGAGGGTCTCATCACGAGGAAACATACCATGATCATAAGGGTTTAACAGGTGACATTCCCATAATGGCCAACACACCAGGGTAGTGACCTTCTCGACAGCTAAAACTGATTGAAGGATAGGAGGTCTCATCACGAGCCGATGTGATCACTCTATTACAATCCCCATGAATGCCACTATGACTATCTGGCCACCACACCAGCATAGTGGTCTCTCCATAAAATAAGCAAAATATATACTTTTCAATAAGAGGATTCTGGCTCATTTATGGGTTAAAATAGCAACTCTGTTGAGGCTATGAATGCCAGCTGGTAGCTATGGCTCTGCTTGTGGTATTGAAGTATTTTTCTAACAATAGCCAATTACTTTTATATGCCCTATATCCTATTGATCCATTCCTGAAATAAATGCACTACTTGAATAAGTGTTATCACTACCTACCCACATAATTAACCATGAGTGAATTATATTTTCATATTGAATTAAGGAATGACAACACGAATCATAATTTTTCACCTGTCATGCTTCCATCATGCTATAACATCAAAATAGGACATCCTTTCATAATAATTGCTACTCCTCTTTTCTCCCCGTGTTCGTTCATTTCCACCTAATGTACGGTTGTAATTATTATCAAATTCTGACCTTTGCCAGGTACAATCTTTCCTCTTTTCTTAAGCTCCAAGGCCATGGACGCCCTTCTCTTGTACATTTCTGATGATTACCAATTTCTGACCTTTTCTTTGTGTGCATTCATGATTGTTACAATCTTTCTGCTCCTCTTGAGCTTAAGGTCATGGACGCCCTTCTTCCGAGGGAGGGGGTACGAATAGTCATAACGAATAAGCATGCGAATTATCCATGTGAATTCCTTTGGATATGCTGATGGGACTAAAATATCATTGCATTACGTCATGAATTTGTATTTTCATAATATATTTAAAAAATTCATGTAGTTTTTATAATTCTTTAACCACTAGGGCTGGAATAAATGCATACAGAAGAAGAAGCCAGTTCTGATAGCACAGTAGCCATGGGTGGAAATTCTCTCCATAATGAACCCAGAAATTTCTAAGTCTCAGAATCATCTTGCATCGTTCTCGAGCAAGCTATATGGATTTCATATCTACATAGACTACAAGGATTTAGTACAAAGATAGTAGTCGAATTCCTGCAAAACCTGCGGGAAGGACATAACTTAGTCAAAGGAAGAATCATACCAGTTGCTGAGGAAATCATCACTGAGGTCTCCAGATTACCAATAGAAAGAGAAATATAGACTGAAAAAAATTTCCTTCTACAAGAAGCAATCTCAGTGTACCAGGACCTAGGCGAACCATTGGAACGAAAAGGGAAAGGTACTAATACTTCGTCTTTGCAGCAGTCATGGCAAGAATTGGCAGTATTCATTCAAAGATATATCACATGCGATGGAAACCAGGATGTGGTAGAATCCCGCCAGCTTAAACTATTAGCTGTTCGCAAGCGAAAATTTTAGTTAATTTTCCCTCATTCCTAAATTATGTATTGCACGATACTGTTGTTTGAATTAAAAAAGCTAAAAACCCCCAATAATTTGTCAGTCACCATGGCTTGATTAAATTTATCATCATTCATGAGCTAAGCAAGCATCAGATAACTTGGGACAACTTTTTTAATTCTTCTCTGCCTACTCCTGAAGAAAACCCTAACAACGTAGAGATTGAACTACCTAGAATAACCATACCAAGGAGAGCAAGAGGGAAGAGAACCCTTGTTTCGACCATAGAACTAGGAAAATGGAGACAGTCTAAAAGGTTGCAACTATAGAAAAACACCTCTAAATTTCCAAATGAGGTGGGACCATCCCATACACCACCTTCAAGCCCTCAAAATATGTCCTTACAAGACTACGAAGAAGAAATGGCTCAAGTACGGGAGCAAATGAGAGAATCTTATGAAATTGGAAGCCCACCTGAACAATTCAAGGAACAGAGGGACCTGTTGAACCAGTCTGCCACTGCTAGCAGCTCTGGCCATACAGAAATCCTACCTCACCATGATGAATTGTAGGCTTTGACAGTTTTCTCTCCCTCTAATAATGAATGGGTGATTAGGGAAGAGCAGACAAAGAGAATATCTGAATCTAGAAACAAGTTAGGGGACATGGTTCTATTAGAATAAAACACCAGTATTGAGACAGTTCCCCTGACGCCTGAAGGAAATATTATTTCACCCAGTCAAGATGTTAATACTGAAATAACCTCTTGGATGCCTGAATAAAACACCATTTTTGATAACCTTAGAACTGGCACAACCATTTCTGAAACCGAAGCCGTTACTCCTCCTTCTCCTACCAAAACCTTGCTAAAATAAAAATCAGATGAGATTAAGTTATGGAAAATGAGTAGGAAGTGCAAGAAATTGAGAAAATGGTAAAACAACTAAGGAAATGGTTGGAAGAAGTAAACAAGGCTTGGAAGCCTGAGAAGGAGTTGGCTGCCATGGGAACCCAAACATATTTTGTTACCGAAATGGTATATACTACTCAAGTTCCTGTACAGAATGAATTAATGGATAATGTTGAAGCCTCTGTAAGACCAATTTAACACCTACTGCTGAATTTCCTGTACAGACTAAAGTAATGGACAATGTTGAAGCCTTTGTACAAACTGATTTAATAGATACCACTGAAGTTTCTGTCCAGACTCATCTAATGGATAATGTTGAATCCTCTGTACAAACAGATTCGATAGACACTATAGAAGTCTCTATGCAAACTAATCTGAAAATTACAAGAGATAAGGGGACTCAAGCAGAGGTAACACCTGCCTACACTCCCCTAGTAGAAAAATTTTCCAATCAAAAGCTTCACAACAAATTAATTCATGTCCAGCATGAATTGGCCCAGTGTAAAAACGAAGTATTACCCTTACAGTAACATCAGACACTACTAATGTGATTCAAAGACCTTTATGCAACTGAGGATGAGACCTTTGCCCAACTCAGGGAAGAAAGGACAAAAGTGAAGAAAGCATAGGATCAAGTGGAACAAGCTAAGAAGAAAAATACTATGGTTTGCTCTCTTTACTCTAATGTATTAACTTGGAGGGAAAAAACCACTAATTATGCGTTATTCCTAGTGGAAAGGTATTTCTTATTGAAAATCAAGGCTCTCAGGGTAGGGAATCCCACTACTTTTAAAAACATTGAGTAATTTGTCTAGTGTTGCAACGAGTGGGATGAGTAGGTCCAACATATTTTGTGTGAATTGTATTTACACAATTTCTTTCTATAAGATGATAGGGAAAGTAACCCTAAACCCTTCATAGGGGATGTTCAGTTCCAGGCTTTTCTGTCATTTCCAAAAAACAAGACTAGATGGGCTAAGGCCTACAACACCTTTCAAAAAAGAGAGCATGGCCTAGATCTATGGGGCAGAGGGGAACCTACTAAACACCTGTACTTGTTTACCCAACATAAGAAATTCATACAACGAAAAGGAGTGATATCCAAATTGGGACCCATTCACAGGGATATTATGCAGAATGGGTAGGCATGCTTCTAGGAAATTTAGGAAGAAGCATTAATAGCATCCAAATAGAGATGGCCAGCCTCTACAGATAATATTAAGAAAAAAAAACCATTTGGGTATAGGAACGTCAAAGCTACTGCTTCCAGGTTTCTTCTATACAAAAACCTAATTTTGAACATGGGTCCTATGTGGATAGGATGCATGTATAGATTTCCCATCATCTGGTACCCCTTGAAGACTATCATCATGATTATGATTTATCAGAGGGGCTCAAAAAATCGGCATTTTCAAAAATAAAATAGAGACATGGCTTCGGAATTTACAAGGAAGAGGTATATCCTGCATATTCTCTAACCCAGCTACACCTCAACCATTTGTTTGCATGAGGACCTGCAAAAAGGTAAGAAGGGGAGTATGTTGGGCCAAGAAGAAGGTACGTTTCAGCCCCATATTTACCACGATTTGTCATTTAATTTTATATATTTTCCATTCATATTAACAATAAAGTAAAGGAAAACAATGTAAAAATAAGGTAGAGTGAATTAGTGATAAAAGGTGTGTTTAATAACGTAAAAACTAATCTATCGTTGCCTTTATTGATAGGAAAGAAAAATAGCCAAACTGCTGACCAGGATGACCAAAAGACAGTAGACCGGGAAGGCGAATGGAATCTTATCGACTCCTATGAATCAACGAAAGATGTAGAGGTAGGCCTAATCTTTTAGTGCTCAGTCAATATCCACAAAGTAGCAGGGTATCATAATGAGAAGGATCCTTTACTACTTTTGAATTCAACTTTAAGCTATAAAAGGCCAAAGATAAAAAGATGAAGGATGGTTACTATATTATAATCTTCCTGTAATAAACATATTTGGGCAGAGTCGTTAAGTTTGTGCTAATGTATTACTATGCGGATTAATGAATAATTTGGCATTTTTAGGATAAACAACTCCTGAGTATTCCTTAGCAGTAGGCTTCTAGAGGCTTCAGGCCTAGCCCTGGGGGTTCTCCTACTACTTCTGTGCTATACATTTATTTACATAATCTACATTTCCATTTATCAACTGTGTTTCATAATATTATCATTTAAGTGGTTAATCACAAGCATGAGATGTTATAACTTTGTTTTTACTAGACTAGATCTATCATTCATGTCCTCTTGTCTGGAATTGATGCTTTTACATTAGTTAGACTAGTTTCACCATGGTTTTTGTTCAATTCTGCATATAGTTAATGTTTGGACCTTTTGCATCATAATTATGGGCATTTGGTTGATATGTAATTCTGAAGGATGCTAGTAGTTGATTAAAAGAGAATTCCATTTCAAAATCAAGGATAATTGCTTATTGTTCAATTTACTAGGATTGTTATTCAATTCATTAAGGTACCTATTCAATTCATCAAATCATGTTGTTAAATTACAATCTATTATTTTTAGTCTTGAGTGGTTATTTATGCATAAGCTTAGAACATAATTAGATCCTTTGAATAGTCTGAAGTATTTCATAGCTCACTTTCAAGTTGCTTTTATTGAACTTCGATAATTAAACAATATTCTTTATAACAATTTAGGGTAATTAACCTTCATTGTCACTTGGATATATTTTTCTTACACTCTTGAAATAACAAGGCTTACCCTGGGTTGATAATTAATGAAAAGCATTGAGGTTACCTTTAAAACAGTCACGACCATGACTCAAACAAAGGCCACCAAGAATTTTTGGAAATATGGATGATAAGGTTCGGGTTTTTAACGCAAGGATTATAAGGACTAAGGTTGTAAATATTACGGATTATTTGAAATATGGTTTATAAGGTTATATTAGCGGTTTAAGGGCTTAAAAAGAGATAGGGATTAAAGGTTATAAATTTTATGTTTTATGATGGTAACATGTTAAGAGATATAATGTTTGTAGTACTATGGTTATGGTTTATATGTGTTAAGGAGTATGGTGGTAAGGTGTCAACGATTATACATTTTAGATGCTAGAGAGGTAAATTATTTTAGAGGATAAAGGGTTGTAATATTTAGGTATTAAGTGTGGCAGGGGTTATAAGGATTGGGTCTTATAACTTTTAGAGCAATTAGGGCTTGGGATTAAAGTTCATATGAATTAAATGTGTTCGGGCAGTTCGGGCCGAGTCTGGTCATGCCGTGTGAGGGCGCCCAAGGACACACATTCAGGTTGGGTCATGTGAGGGCACCCAATAAATCACGTTCGGGTCAAGTCAGGTGTGGTCATGTGAGGGAGGCCATATAAAAAATTCTAAGTTGTGACCACCTGACATGTTACTTGTGGACATTCGTGCAACCCGTTTTCCATTTCCTCCCTTGTGCCTCCATCCGGTGGGGTCAAGTTCAGTTGGGTCGTGTGAGGGGGCCTAAGGAAACATGTTTGGGTCAGCTAGGTTCAGGTCGTTTGAGGAAGCCATATAAAAAATGCTAAGTTGTGACCGCCTGTGTGCCTTGTGCACATTCGTGCGACCCATTTGTCATTTTCTCCCTTGTGCCTTATTTCGAGTGGGTTAGTTCGGGTCGAGTCATGTGAGGGCGCCCAAGGAAACACATTCATGTTGCGTCAGTTCAGGTCGTGTGAGGGAGGCCATAGCGAAAATGCTAATTTGTGACCACCCATGTGCCTTGTGCACGTTCAATCGACCTGTTAGCCATTTTCTCCCTTGTGCCTTTGAGGGGTTAGGGGTTAAGGGTTATGGGGCTGGGTTTATGACGTTAAATGGGTTAGGTTTTTAGGTATTTAGGGGGTTAAATGGGTTAGGGGTTATGGTTTTATGGGTTAGGGGTTAAGGTTTTAGATTTTTAGGGTTTAGGGGTTAAATGGGTAAGGGGTTTAGAGGTTTAGGGGGTTAAATGGGTTAGGGGTTGGTAATTATGGCTAAGGATTCAAGATCCATGGAAAAATCTAAGTCATTAAAAACCTTAATGGTTTGGAAGAATTTTCTAAAACACCTTTCCCAATTGACAAACCCCATTTGATATGGGATTCCAAAGTTGTATTTGTAGCAAGTAATTCATTTTGAAAGGTGAAGGGAACTGAACATAAAGTTGAAGGAAAAAAATTATTGATTAAAAATTAAGAATAATTGTGGAAAACTATCAAAATGAATATTTGGGGATAGAGGGAAAAATAAGTATGACTATGAAATGGAGCCTTAGAACAATAAGGGGGCTCAAATATAGTTCACCCATGAAAATTCTTGTTCCGACAAAGTAAGAGGACTCTGAGGTGCCCATAAGAATATACCCCACAAAAGAGTTCTTATCATTTACAAATCAGATATAATAATAATCTTGGAGCCTGCTACCCACCAACTTGTAGAGTATCTCTAGAGGAGTCCTCAAGATACTAATTAAGAAAAAAATATTTAAAAGAAAACAAATTATTTCTACACCAAAAAAACATACCATCAATAGATTAAGAAATAAATTAAAATCTGTCATTGCAGAGTTGACCTTGAGTCTGTCATATTCCCATTTTTGTTGTACTAAATTTCCATATCATGAACTCAAATCAAGGAATATTTAATTTATGTCAACATAATCGATTTGTAAATGACCAGTATGCTTATAATTTTATATGGATCAGACTGCACAAAACTGGGATTGTAGATCCTTGCATTGATAAATCTAGTTTCTTGGCTTACAATGCAGTCTAAGTAATGGTTCATTTTGTTCATACTTGGTTCTGAAATGTTGGAGGTGTTTTATTTTAGATATTATATTCTGTTACCTAGTGCCCCAACATGACTTGATAAGAATGGAGATTTGTTTTGTTTTGTTATGAGTTGTTTTTGGAAGGTATTGATGTTAGTTGTTTCATAAAGGAAAGCAACATTGATGTAGGTTGTTTACCCTTTTTTTTAACCAAGAAAAATCCAACTAAACTCGACCTACCCCGACTCACCCGAACGCGTTTCCTTGGGTGCCCTCACAAGACCTGTCCCAACCTGACCCGCCAAATCGTGTTTCCTTAGGTGCCCTAGCACAACCCGACCTCACCCGCATGAATGCGTTTCCTTGGGTGTCCTCACATGACCCAAACCAAATCCACCCGGCCTGCTTGAACACATTTCCTTGGGCACCCTCACATGATTTGACCTAACACAACCTGCCTGAACGTATTTCCTCAGGTGCAGTCACACAGAACGACTTGACCCGACCCACTTGAAATCGTTTTCCTAGGCGCCCTCACACGACATGACCTGACCCAACACGACCCACCCGAACTCATTTCCTTGGGCACCCTCACATGACACGACATGACCTGACCCACCTAAACATGTTTCCTTAGGAGGCCTCACAAGACATGACCCAACCCGACTTGAACCGACCTTCCTGAACATGTTTCCTTTAGAAACCTCACATGATCGTACACGACCTGACTTAGACGCATTCCTTGGGTGCCCTCACACGACCTGACCCAACCTGACCCACCTGAACATGTTTCCTTGGGTGCCCTCATAGTACGACACAACCTGACCCAACTCAACCCACCCGAACATTGATTAAGGCATGAGGGAGAAAACAAAAAATGGGTCACATGTACGTGCACAAGGCACATGAGCATTCATAACTTAGTATTTTTTATACGGCCTCCCTAACATGACCTAACATGAACGTGTTTCTTTTGGCACCCTCACATGTCATGACCTAAGCCACCCTAATGAAGGCATGAGGGATCAAACAAAAAAAGGATCGCACAAAGGTACACAAGGCACACGGGTAGTCACAAATTAGTATTTTTTATATGGCCACCCCCACACAACCCGACCTAACCCAACCTGACCCACTCGAACATGTTTCCCTAGGTTCCCTCACACGACTTGACCCGACCCGACCTGTCGAAAAGCATTACCCTGTGCTCCGTCACACGACCCAACCCAACCCACCCCGACCCACCTGAATGTGTTTCCTTAGGTGCCCTCACATGGCACGACCTGACCTTACCCACCTCAATGTGTTTCCTTAGTTGCCCTCATGTGACCTATCCCAACCCACACGAGCACATTTCGTTAGGCACCCTGACAAAACCTAACCTCAACCGACCTGGCCCGCCCAAACACATTTCCTTTGGTTCCCTCACATGACCTGACCCGACCTAACCCACATGAACACGTTTCCTCGGGTGCCCTCACATGGCATGACCCGACCTGACCAGCCAGAACATGTTTCCTTAGGTGCCCTAACACGACCCAACCCGACCCGCATGAATGCGTTTCCTTCGGTGTCCTCACATGACCTGAACAAAACTGAACCAACCTACTCGAACGCATTTCCTTGGGTGCCGTCACATGATTTGACTCGACACGACCTACCCAAATGCATCTCATTAGGCGCCCTCACACGAAACAACTCGACCCGACATGCCTAAAAGCATTTTCCTGGGCGCCCTCACATGATACAACTTGACTTGACCCGACACTCCCGAATGCATTTCCTTGGGCACCCTCACATGACACAACCTGACCCAACCTACATGAACATGTTTCCTTGGGCGACCTCACATGACACGACCCGACCCGACCGAACCCGACCTTCCTGAATGCGTTTCCTTAGGAAACCTCACAAGACCCAACACAACCCGACCCGGACGTGTTCCTTGTGCATCCTCACATGATCCGACCCAACCTAACCTGCCTGAACGTGTTTCCATGGGTGCCCTGCAAGTATAGCATAGCCTAACCTGACTCGACCCGCCTGAACATGGATTAAGGCGTGAGGGAGCAAACGAAAAATGGGTCACACGAATGTGCACAAGGCACATGAGCGGTCATAACTTAGCATTTTTTATACGACCTCCCTAACATGATCAGATATGAACATGTTTCTTATGGTACCCTCACACGGCATGACCCAAGCCACCCTAATGAAGGCACGAGGGATCAAACAAAAAATGGATTGCACAAAGGTGCACAAGGCACATGGGTAGTCACAACTTAGTATTTTTTATAATGACACCCTCACACCACCTAACCAGACCTGACCCGACCTGCCTGACCACATTTCCCTAGGTTCCCTCACACGACTTGACCTGACCCGACCCACCCGAAAGCCTTACCCTGGGCTCCCTCACACGACCCAACCCAACTCGCCCTGACCCACCTGAATGTGTTTCCTTAGGTGCCCTCACATGGCACGACCTGACCTTACCCACCTGAATGCGTTTACTTAGGTTCCCTCACATGCCCGACCCGACCCGCATGAACACATTTCCTTGATAGCCCTCACACAACTTGACCCGAGTTGACCTGGCCTGCCTGAACACATTTCCTTGGGCGTCGTCACATGGCCTGACCCAACATTACTTGCCTGAATGTGTTTCCTTGGGTGCCCTCACACGGCATGACCCGACCCGACCCGACCCACACGAATGTGTTTGTTTGAGCGCCCTCACACAACCGAACCTAACCCAACCCACCCGAACACATTTCCTTGGGTGTCCTCACACGACTCGACCTGACACGACCTAAACTGACAAAACTTGACCTAACTCAACCCGACCCAACCTCACATGACCTAGCATCACACGACCCAACCTGACATGAGCTGACCTCACATGACCCGACTCAACCCAACCCGACTTGACCCTCACACAGTTTGGAGACTTTCTTCGCAAGTCAAACAGTTTGGAGACTTTCGTTACAAGTCTGATGGTTTAGAGACTTTCGTCACAAGTCTAATGGTTTGGATACTTTCGTCACATGTCCAATGGGATGGAGACTTTCATCACAAGTCTGATAGCTGGAGCGTTCTATTTCTATTCTTACATTTGGAGCAATTTTGTTGTAAGTACGATGTTTGGAGTGTTTTGTCGCAATTTCAACGTTTGGAGACTTTCGTCGCAAGTCCGACATTTGGAGATTTTCTCATTACTCCGATGCTTTTTGGAGGGAACAAAAAAATTGAAAAAATCTTGGGAACTTTTCGAAACTACATCAAAACTATCAGAACTAAAGTGTCAGAAAATTGACCGTATGTACTAGTGAATCCTTTGACCATATATTTCTGCTGCAACAATATTAAACCAAAAAAGTGCAAGTGTCCAAACCGAAAGTTACATAACCAATAATGATTAGAAAATGAAACTGTAAAAGAATTAACCTGATCATTGTAATTCATGATTAGAGGAAATATTCTATTCCTCATCACCTACACCTTTTCTATCAACTGTTTGCGTGGGGGCTTGTCATAAATAACACACTCTTGTCCCTGAAAGATAGCTTTGTATCCTTTCAACGTCAATTAACCAACACTTATAAAATTGTGTTTGAGACTAGAAACATAATATATCTCTAAGGTTTTTGTTGGCTCCCCCTGCTTTCCCATCTACATCCACAGTTTTGTCAGTCCCAAAATTTGCCTCTGTCTTCAGAGATTGATCCACATTTGCAGCGAAACTCTTGTTCCCTATCATATGGTTATTGTAACCACTTTCTAATAGCGACACATTATTAGACAATTAAAGCATGTTATGGCAAGCCAATTTCATGGAGTTATTATTATTTTTACTAACATTAGCTCTCTAGTTTCCTTGATCAACTATCCTCTTCTTGCAATCACGGGCATAGTGACCAAATTTATTGCAATCCTCTTCTACCTTTCCAATAGTAAGTTCTCTACATAAACAAAGAGTGAACAATTATGTGAAGCTTTCTTGTGCGATGGAGGCAAGTCATTTAAATAAGAGGGTAGTTGGGAAAACTATCCACACTTCTTGTCCCTTTATGGAAATATTTGCACAATCTATCAATGACATTTATTGAGTAGAGAGCAAACAAAAAATAAGTTACTTTGATAATTATGTTGGATTAAGGAGATACAAGTTTTAAAAATTGTTTGTTACCAATATCGGGTATGTGGCATAACAACTATATGTAGGTGTTTGCCAACATTTAGATTTTGGTAGGCTACAAGATTATTTCCACTGATGATGAGAACAAGATTGAAATATGAGCCATGAAAGATCAAGTACAAAGTTAAGTCCAGGTCAAAAATTATCTGCAGGTTCGCTGACACCACAAAGCCCTTTGGATTAAGCACATCAACGTGTGGAGAGTATCTGAGTTTCTCGTGAGTTAAGTACATCATTTTTTCCCTAATCATTCACCATCATTGTAAGTCTATATTGTTTCCATATTTATGTTGCCACAACTACAAGTACAATGGAACCTCAGAAGGGACGCACACCTGTAGTGTCTTTAGTTTAGTGTTAGGTTGTGTAATGATTTTTTAAAAGAGATTTTAATGGTTTGAAGTATTTTTTAATAGCTAGCACCATACATTCTTTTTTGATAGACAACTTGTGATAACACCTTATTGAATTTTTCTCTGTTATATTTATGGCTTCTCATCTTTAATTATTGTGGACAAATAGAGCACACATATTACCATATATGCATTTATATCTGATATTTGAGCACTTGCACTGATTTTTTCAATACAGCCTACAGGTAGTTGCCCAATGCATGTTACATATATAATCTAGCTATCCAGGTGTATATATCCAGGTTCGACGATTAAAACTAATGTCTTCATACTAATACTCGAGTCTAATGTGAAATCATGACTATATTGAAGTCTAGTTATTTAAAATATCGTCTATTGTTAAGCTCGATGATTTCAATGGGAAGGATGAGTAGTTAATTATAAATCATCATTCATGTGGGTGATGCACGGTGGTTTATTTGTTAATAAAATAAATCCAAGGTGTGGAGACAGAGACGAGGAGGCGAGACCTAAATGTGGGGTGTTGATTGTGGAAACTAGGGGTGTGGCCTCCACACTCCGAATATGGAAGTCTATTAGTCAATATAGTGAGTAGGTCAATGTGTGGGAGTGCGGATCTTCCACACTTCTTCACACAATCACTCTGCACAATGAGTGAAAAATGATATTCCTACTTATTAAGCTTATTCACTATGGATCTTAGTCCCAAATTAAAAAGCGTAGCGAATTTCTGTGACTCTGGAGCAGATTCACTATTTATGGACCACATTTCCCTTTCTCTAAGAGAACAACCCAAAAGGCCCGTAGATAGTACTTGAACCCTGCAAGCTCCCATGTTATAAATATTTACAAATTAATGAGTTAATTTACTAGGCATCATGATAGACTTAGACTTCCAAAATGTGCGTCTACATCTCATGTGAAATGAAAAAAGAATTACCACCATATACTTCTCATATTCAAAGATGATGAAGTCATTAGAATATGTAGTATAGGAGGATAGTGTATACATTATGCCCTATATAATATTTCCATAACACGAGATAATCATGCAACTAATAATGAAAATTTCACATACTAAACTTAGAAATTCTAACTAGTAGGGAAAAATTGGACGTGGTTCACATTCTAGTGGGAGCGACTATACAATTATGCATAGCAACCCCCAAAGGAGGCCACACATTTATGGCAAAAAACCTACTATGCCATCATTTCTCGATGATTCTTTTGGGCAATAGGAATCCTTCTCACCCATAGCAAGAATAATTAAAACATGGATGAGGGAATACCAAACATCACCTCATGAGGTGAAGATGACTTTATCCATAAATTATTATTATTTTATGATAATAAAACAACAAAATAAGGCAACAAAAAATGTAGGTACTCATCCAATCAAGGATTTATAGAAATTTGTAGGAAATGTAGCTCTTCCCTATTTTGATTGATCAACAAAATGTTTAGCTAGAGCATGGGTACACAAGTTAGACGCATATTTCCTACTTAACCTGATGTGTGAGATGGATTCTATCAAGTATGACACTCTAAATCTTGATGGAGAATCACATGAATGGTGGAAACATTGAATGACCACACTAGGGCATACAAACATCACTTCCTATACAGAGTGTGTGCAAATCTTGATAGAGATATTTGGAAGGAAGTACCCTGAACTATATTTCAAGGAGCTAACACAAATTCAAGAAACAAGAATTTTTAAAGTTTATATCACTAAAATTTAGATACTGGAAGTGATGGCCACCAACCTTTTGATGGCCCAGATAATCATGTTGTTAATAGAAGGCTTGTGAGAAGCCATACGTGGATGAGTAAGATCCTGAAAAACTATGACTTTTCAAGATGAAACTAGTAGAGAAAGGGACATGTAGGACACAATTCCAAATACCAAGTTCCAACCCAAGCCAATTTTTCCTCAAATTTAGGGAAAAGAAGTTAGCCAACGAAAAAAGGATCGGTAATGAACTAGTTGGATGAGGAAACCGGGAAAAACCTTAAGAGGAAGAGATTATGCTTCTCCTATCAGGAAACTTGGGTGACATGGAATCAGTGTACTAAGGGAAAGCCCCACTATATTGAAGTATTTTTTGATAATGAAGATGAAGGACCAGGATCCAGAGCTAGATAAGGGAGAATCACAAGGAATGGCGGTAGTGCAGGAGGATACCAAGGAAGTAATAATTTCTTCTCTTATGGGGTTCCAAGGTATCACACTCTTTGTATTAGGGGTACCATAGAAGTACAAAATGTGACCATACTGATCGATAGTGGGGCCTCCCACAACTTCTTTGATGCATAATTTGTGGCCATAAGATGATTGGAAGTTGAAGAATTAGTAGGATTTACAATATGGATTTCTGAGAGAAAAAAGCACAACAACATGGAATGCACCAAAATAGTTCCTAATATGAGTCTTTCAATGGGAAACTACGTAGTTGCTGATAATTGTTTTTTCATAGATTTTTCAAACTCTCATGTGGTATTAGGGTTCCAATGGTTATATTCAATTGGGACTCATACAGTGAACTATCAGGAGTTGGAGCTTATATTTATAGGTCCAGAGGGTAAGAAGGTGATGCTAAGAGTAATTAATTTGTACCCACCAAATAATGACATGACATCCAACAAGATGGAGGCAACTATTCTACACATAGATATCATATGGGTCGTGGAACGATGAATCATGGAGAACAGACCAAGAAAGGAGAATAGAAAGTATCCCCCTAACATCATGGCATTGTTGAAAAATCACTATAAGGTTTTCAAAGATATACCACTTGGTCCACCACCAAATAGGGGATTCGAGCACATCATTGAGCTAGAGGAAGAGGTCTAAGCTATCATGAGTACCCCTTGCCAAAAATATTCCAAAATGTATAAGGATGAAATAGAGAAATCCATCCTAGATTTGTTGGCATTAGGACACATTCGACCGGCCTCAAGTCGTTCCGCCTCATCAGTAGTATTAGTAAAAAAGAAGGATGGGTGCTTAAGGATGTGAAAATAATACGAGGCTCTAAACATTGATACCATCAAAAATTGATATCTTATCCCAAATATCGATGAATTGATGGATGAGTTGAAGGGGGACAAGTGATTCTCAAATATTGACCTTCAATCAAGATATCACCAAATCAAAGTTTTGGAATAGGATATTCTGAATACAACTTTCAGTTGCCACTATAGACACTATGAATTCCTAGTGATTCCATTTGTATTAGCCAACAACCTTGCCACATTTTATTATTTTATTAACCACACATTCAATAAAAAGATATGAAATTTTTTGTTGGTTTTCTTCGATGACATCCTGGTTTACAATCAAACGTGGGAGGAGAATCTACAAAATTTGGATGAGGTATTGAGAATTATAGAAGCGCAACAATTTTATTCCAAAATACAAAAATATGAGTTTTGAATGATAAATATTTTATATCTATGACACATAATTGGAGTTCAGGGAGTCAAAGTGCATCAAGATAAGATTGAAGCCATTTTGAATTAGCTATAGAAATTATACAAACAATATGTATATCAATGGATTCAATCCGATCATGCGATCTACTAAAGAAAGATATTGAATCCTTCTACAAATCAATGGTAAAAAATAAAAATGATCGTCAGTCACAACAAGTAAAGAAATAAGCAAATCAAACCACAGCACAAATATTTTCCTAGGGAAAGCTTGCTGCTCAAAACCCCTCTATATTCTATTGTATATTCTCCAAGGAATCATGAAACAATTACAATGCACTCTTCTCACAAGAGTCTCCTATAATTTTCTAATCGTCTCACACTAATTCAGACAAAATCGAGCCAACACATAGCCAATTCGCAGCCTATCTTTAGCCGGAATTTCTCATACAATTCATGAGGAATGAAATCCCTATTAATTATGAATTTCATCCCCTCTTAACTATACAAGTATCATGGGAAATCATGTGGTGTTTTAACTGAATCTGATAAGTTTTATAAAAATAACACTGATAGTAAAATTCCTTGTAACCTTTGTCTCAACTGGGTCCCCACTGGAACTGACATGCATTCAACTATTAATAGTAAATCATCAGTCACTTGACAGATCACTGCATGTGAATTAAATATGATTTAATTCACTTGACCTCTCATTAGTGGAACAATCAATTACAACTAGTTAGACTGAATTTAACTCACTTAATTGAGTTAACTGATTTCTCATGCATTTAACTAATGCACTAACTGTATATTGGACTCAAAAACTAATATAATTACTCTACATGCCTTGCCAACCACCTTCAACTCAAAATTCATGAGCTAACTAAGTATATCACACTCAGTTAACTATTAAAAGTGTTTATGGGATAAGATTACAATTTATTGTCTAATTTAATTAAGGGAAAATTAAATTAGACACATTTCCAATTTATTAAATAAATTGGCTTGCACACTAATGTATCACTAGGACCCATCACTGTGTGACCTGTTGTCCCACACTAGTGTGTGTGCTGTCATGTTGTTTATGGATTCCAATTTCACTATTTCTTGTTGCAATTTTTGACACTCTCTCTCAACAAGAAAGGAATCAATCTGTCTTAGTCCTATCCCTTGGAATTTCCTTTCATGCGCACATGCACCTCTTGCATGCGACATGAAACACTTCTCTAGTGTTGTTCGCACATGCAACACTTCTCTAGTTTTGTTCTCCCATGCAACACTTCTGAAACTAAATAGCTTGCAAACAACTAAATCAATATAATGCATCTGTCATCAAAGTCTTCTGATTGTTGGTACCTAATCCACATGTATAATGGAATCTTTGCGCTCTTGACATGTACATATAGGCACTGCACTATTTCCAACTATGATCTGTGCTCCAATATCTGACACCTATCACTCTGATTTTGGTCCTTCTCACATCTGAATTCATCAATATAATCGATCTTTCCTGCTACTGTTGTAATGTGGGCTCCTCGTAGCCAGGTTCGATCCATGAGACACACCATCTCAATTGAACCCTACCCAAATTTCTTCTTGGGATTAATTTTTCACATCGTGTCACCTCACACCTAGAGGTATAGCTGCATGTACTCCCTCTACCCATCTGGTTCGAAATTTCCCCCTCTTGGAGGTCTCTGCATGAGTGGTTTCTGCCACTCCATGATCCTTATCTTATGGCTGCTCCACATCTTGAGATTCATCCTTTGCAACCAAGAGTTCCTCATCTGCATGAAAATCAAGGTCCCTCTCAAGGGACAATCGCATGGATTTCTTACACTTCCCCATGGTACATCCCTTGCATGTTTCTAACCACACAAGAGTACCCTTTGGAAGCCCTGTAGAAATCTACTGCATCACCTTCAAATCTCTGTTGTGTAGATGGCCCAATCTCTTGTGCCATAACTCACCCTCATCTTGACTCACCACTTTTTTTGCTTTATCCATAAATGTTACCCAACCATCTACATAAAGTTCGTAGAGATTCTTCACACGAATCCAATATTCTTGGCTTGTCCTGTGGCTTTGTGTCAAAGGAAATATTTCCCTTCACTGAAAACCACATCATAGCCTCTATCCTCCAGCATTGCAATTGAAACTAAATTATTTTTCAAGCATGGTACATGCATTGCATATTTTAATTAGAAGGGTTTACCTAAATTTCTCTGGAAGGTAATTGTCCAAATACCGGTAGCACTGTATTGTTTGTCATCACCCATTTCGATTGCATATAGAGGTATTTCTCCTCCAATCTACTGAAAATTTCTTTGTCTCCCGTCATGTGGAAATATGCACCACTATCCAAGCACCACACTGATCCCATTGCACTTGAAACCATGCATTTAAAGAGTGAGAAGTCCAACTCAAATTACGAGGCCAAAACCTCACCAACTGCAGATCTTGAAGCCTTCTTTTTCTTCTTATTTTGTGGAAAATTAATGGCATAATGTCCATGCTCGTGACAGTGAAAACAATTCAATCTGGACATGTCATGGTAATTTCCTTCTTCATCAGTCTCAGATTTGGAATAGGTTTTCTTTCCCTTCCCCTTCTTTTCCTTACTAGCCAAGGCACAATTTTCTTCATCATCTGTCTTAGATGAAGATTCGTCCCTGGTATTCCACCTCAACTCTTCTTGCACCAAATCTGACCAAAGTCATTCCCAATATGAAAAATTCTCCCTCCCATTGACAGAGTCTTGATAACTATGCTAACCCTTAGGAAGGCCTATAAGAGCTAGGCTCACTAATTCATCATCCCCGACAATAATTCCGACACTCCCAAGCCCATCTTGACATTCGACAAACTTGGTTAAACATTTTAAAATAGTGTAACCTTTCTCCATTTTTATTTTCCTGAGCTTGTCCTTCAGTGCCAATTTTCTATGATCACTGTTGCTCTGAAACAGATCTGTCAAAGTCTTCCACATTGTATATGGAGTTTCTTTTCCATGGAGACTTGAGACAGTGTGGTCTCATACTCCCTCTAATAATATCTTCCTCGCCCTTTCTACCTTCTTTTTCCAAGCATCACGAAGAGCGACATTTTGTGCTGTGGGCTTGGGAATATCATTCTCAATGAATCATTTCAATCCGTTGTCCTTCATCACTGCCTCCATTCTTTCTTTCCATGCAATATAATTACAGTTTCCCTCGAGTGCATCACGACAAGAAAAAAGCACATTGGTGAGGGTCATGCTTGTGACGGACCTTTAAGGTCCGTCACCAATGTCACATATGGTGACGGTCCTTAAAAAACCGTCACTGTAAGTGTATATAGTGATGGTCCTTTATGGTCCGTCACCAAAGACATTTTCAATGACACTTTTGGTGAGGGTTGTTAAAGGCCCATCACTAATTATCTCTTTGGTGACACTTCTAGTGACGAACTTTTAATGACCCTCACCAATGCTCTTTTTGTTACTTTTGGTGACGGTCAAAAAATGTCCGTCATCATTGATCATTAAAAAACCGTTTCAGCATCAACTGGTTTTGTTTTGAGGGTGTTTTTTCAATCCTTTTTTCAACAAACAATTTTGTTTTTAGCATAATTTTATAAAATGTTGAAATTTGACCCTAAAAAAAAACCAAGTGCGTTCTGGAAGACACACTTTTTGTTTTTGGGGTGTTTTTTCATGTTTTTTGAGACTTTTTGGGCTAGAGTTCCCATTTTGAGGTCAGGTTACCTATTTCATCGATAACAGTGTTACATATATTCATGTGAACTTTTTTTTATTTGTAACTTGGGCTAAAATATATTAAAAGCATGAAAAAATGTATAGAGACAATGGGTAGAGATGGCAAGCAGTGCTTAGCCTATCCCAACCTTGGTAGTGTTCAAAATAAACCAAGTTTGGGGCTACCTCAAAGGAGGAAACCAACCCCTTAAGAGTGTCATCTAGTCTTGTAATACAAAATATTCAGTGGCACATATAAAAACAATAGAGCTGATGTATATCCTGAGGTGACAATCATGGAGTTCATTCATCTTCGTCCGTCGCCTGGTCCTCTTCCTATATTAGGCGCCCGTATTCTCTAACAATGGCTTCCTCCTCAGCTGTGGGCATTCAAGGAGGCTTAAGAGGGGTCACATGGACAATGGGAGCGACTAGGTACTCCACATCGTAATCTCTAATCCAAACACCATCCGAGTC
>CM076584.1:487709323-487961798 GCA_034641835.2 Pinus albicaulis | reverse complement strand
TTATATTATTTTATATTAATGGAGAAAAGGTTACATAAGTTGTAACGTATCTCCTTAGTTTAGGATTAGTTCCTAGAGATTAGGGGTTTGGTTGCAACTTCCTAACTTCTAGTATTGTACTTAATGATGTAATATTTCATTCATGAATGTGGAGTGTACGAGAGTTCTCTCTCTGTTTTGAGTGTAGTCTCCAGGTGCAGGCCACACCTGAGAGCTACAACTCCTTCTTTCAATTCTGTGTGCATGTTTTATCTTGGTATCAGAGCTCAGATTGGGTAAGCCTGATTTTCTATCGCCTTTGTGGCTGGAGTGCCTTTGTGGCCAGTTTGCCTTTGTGGCAGAATCGCCTTCGTGGCTAAAAGTGCCTTTGTGGCCGCGTGTACACGAGAGCTTTGTGCTCGATTGAGCAGGTGGACTGCAGAACACCTGGCTCGGACTCAGAGGATTTTTTGATTTTCTGAGTAGAAGGGGGTTGGCGCGTTTTTTCGCGCTGACAGTAGCGCCAGGAAGCGCGACTGGCGCGTCTGTTCAGCTGTTAATCACGCCACCGCGCCATTGGCGCGGAGTCGCACGGGAAAATCGCGCCAAGTGTCTTTTACTTACACCGATTTCATCCGGGCGCGGGTTTTTCGTTCGGGAGGGCGCCAACTCACCTTCAAGGGGATCCGTGGGAAGCCTCATCTTCATTTGACGATTTGCAGAGGAGCAGATCGAACAAGTTGCGGATCTATACAGGAAGGCAGATCGGATCAGTTTCAATCAGATTGATTTTTTGGCTGTATTGGAAAAAAGTGGATTTGCTCATCGGAGCGGGATTGATTTTGTAGATCTGTCAGTGGGTGGATCAGAAGATCTGGCAGAGAAGTGGCAGGAAAGTCGCAGATCGGGTGACAAGATTTGACAGGTATCGATTTTTTTTTTGTTGAGTAGATTCATTTTGTAGATCTGATCAAGATGAGTAATACGATGGAATCTTACATCCACGAGTCTGGAAAACTTGATGGATCTAACTTCACGAACTGGAAGTTCAAGATCCAGACCTTGCTTGAGGGTGCGAATGCTTGGTCCATAGTTACAGGTGATGAGCAAAGGCCAAATTCGAACAAAGGGACACAGGAGCAAGAATGGGATAAACGAGAAAACAAGGCAAAAGTTTTGCTGAAGATGTCTGTCAAGGACAACATTATCCCCCACATCAGAGACTGTAAAACGTCCGCGGAGATCTGGACGACTATCAAAAAGTTGTATCAGATCCATAACACAAGTCAAATTATGGCACTTAAAAGCAAGTTGTTCTCAATGAAGATGGACGAAAGTGAGACCGCTGCTGCATTTATCGCACGAATCAGAGATGTGAAAGACGGATTAGGGGACATCGGGGAGAAGGTGGCTGACTCTGATATTGTCACAATCACAATGAACGGGATGCGAGATGAATTTCAAATGTTCATCACTGGGTTGGCGGCAAGGGAGAAAGTGCCTACATTTGAAGATCTGACAGGCATCTTGCTGCAAGAAGAGGAGCGGCGACATAATTTGAACCCTCAGAACGATGATCTTGCGCTGATGGCGAAACGATGACCTTTCAGAGGGAAGCAGCCATAGCAGCAATCACAGTTGCAACTGCAGCAGAGAGGAGGTACATCGCAGAAGAGTCCATATAAAGATATGCTTGTAAATAATCCTATAAGAAGATGTTATTACTGTGGAAAGAAGGGTCATATAAAAAATGGATGTCTTAAGAAGCAGGCAGATGATGCAAGGAGAAAACTGGCAACTGCAAAGCACAGAGGATACTTTGTCGAAGAAGAAGATGTTGAAGAAGATGAAGATTTCAGCCATGAATTTCGACTGTTCACAGTCGACTGTGCCCTTTCAGCATCCAATGAGGACGATATTTGGTATGTCGATTCCGGAGCATCCTCCCACATGATAGGTAAAAAGGAATTTTTTGAAAGTCTTGAAGAAAGTACATATGGATCGAAAATCTATTTAGGAGATGATAGTGGATACGAGATTAAAGGTTATGGGGTTATTCCAGTTAAGTTACCAAATGGAAAAATCTGTCATCTTAAAAATGTCTTATATGTACCTGGAATTAAGAAAAATCTCATATCTGTATCCATGATAACTGATCAAGATATGCAAGTCGAGTTCTTCAAGACTCATTGTGCGGTAAAGGATTGCAGGAGAGAAATTGTTGCAACTGGCGTGCGCGTTGGAAGCCTATACAGGTTGGATGTGAAAAGTATACCAAAGCGAGCCATGGTTGCAGGTGGATCGACAGCTGAACAACTCTGGCATCAGAGGTTCGGACATTTGAATTTACAGGATCTCATGTTATTGAAGAGGAAAGGTATGGTTGAGGGACTCCCTATCTTTCGTAATACTCAGTTAAATTGTGATGGTTGTGCCTTAGGTAAGATGCATAGAGAACAGTTTCCTGTGCATGATAGGAGGAAGGAAACAGATATTTTAGAACTAGTGCACACTGATATATGCGGACCTATGCAGACAAGGTCGCTAGGTGGAGCATATTATTTTCTGTTATTTACTGATGACTGCACTAGATATTCATGGGTTTATTTTTTAAGTAAGAAAAGTTAGACTTTCCAGTGCTTTATAGAATTTAAAACCTTGGTGGAAAAACAGTTTGGTAAGAGTATAAAAATTCTCCGATCTGATCAAGGGGGAGAATATAAGCTAGGGGAGTTCATGAAATTCTGCAAAACTCACGGGATTGTTCAGCAGTTTACAGTGCCACACACACCATAGCAGAATGGAGTGGCAGAGCGCAAGAACAGAACCTTAGTGGAGTGCGCAAGGAGCATGTTACAAGGTAAGGGTCCTTCTAATCGTTTTTGGGCAGAGGCTATCAACACTGCTGTACATTTGAAGAACAGAAGTCCTACCAGATATCTTGGCTTCAAAACTCCTTTTGAAGCTCTATATGGCTTCAAACCAGCAGTAAACCATCTAAGAGTATTTGGGTCAAAAGCATTTGCCCATATACCCAAAGCTGATAGGAAGAAATTAGACCCTAAAGCTGTTAAATGCATCTTTGTTGGTTATGGCACATAATTTAAAGCTTATAAATTGTTCAATCCTGAGTCTCGTAAGATATTTGCAAGCAGGGATGTAGTATTTCATGAACAGGTACAGGAAGGGAAAGATGACATTGGTGATAATTGGCACATTCCATTGGTGATAGATTAAAGCAGTGAGGATGAAAGAGAGCTGGAGCAGAAACAAGAAGAAGAACAGCATGAAGGAGATAATGCAAGCCCAATTAGAGTTGAAGAAAATAAATTTGAGGTAAGTCCCCTACCAAGGAGATCAGGTAGGAAGACTCAAATACCATTAAAATTGAAAGACTATGCTTTGATGTCAAATGTTTTGAACATTGTAGACCCTACTAATTACAATGAAGCTAGTCAATTTAAGGAGTGGAGGGTTGCAATGAATGAAGAGATAGAATCTATTCTTAGAAATAACACTTGGGACTTAGTTGAACTGCCTAAGAATAAAACACCCATAGGATGCAAATGGCTGTTTAAACCAAAAATGAATGCAGACGGAAGTATTGAAAAATTGAAAGCTAGGCTGGTTGCAAAAGGGTACTCACAGCAGGAAGGTATAGACTTTGATGATACCTTTGCACCTGTAGCAAAGCTAAATACAATCGGAATGCTTATTTCTTTAGCTACTAAATATAATTGGAAGCTACACCAGCTTGATGTCAAATCTGCATTTTTAAATGGTGACTTAAAAGAGGAAATTTATTTAGTACAGCCAGAAGGGTTTGTGAAGCAGGGGCATGAACATCTTGTTTGCAGATTGAAAAAGGCTTTATATGGTTTAAAGCAAGCTCCCAGGTCTTGGTATGAAAAGGTTGATTCTTTCTTTTTAGAGTATGGCTTTCATAGAAGTTTAAATGACCCAAATTTGTATACCAAGTATAATAAGCAGGGGCAGATTATTCTGATTTCTTTGTATGTAGATGACATGATTATAACAGGAGATGCAGATGATTTAATCAGAGGAATCAAAAGGCTTATGGCACAAGTTTTTGAAATGAAGCATCTCGGAAGCCTCCATTACTGTCTAGGATTAGAAGTATGGAGAGATATTGGGCAAACTTTTCTTAACCAAGGGAAGTATGCCAGAAATCTGTTGGAAAAGTTTGGTATGGATCAGTGTAGGTCAGCAGCGACACCTTTGCAGCAGAACTTGAAGTTGTGCAGTGACGATGGCACTAAGGAGGTTGATGCCACGATGTACAGATAGCTGGTTGGTAGCTTGATATATCTTACAACAACCAGACCTGACTTGGCATACTCTGTTAGTGTGTTAAGCCAATTCATGTCAAAACCGCTTGAGATTCATTGGGTAGCAGCAAAAAGCGTGTTGAGGTATCTTTGTGGTACTGTTAATTATGGCATTTTATACACTGACACATCTGATGTTATTCTAGCAGGTTTTTCAGATTCAGACTGGGCAGGTAACTTGGATGATCGAAGGTCCATCACAGGTTACGCATTCAGCATAGGTTCCGGGGTCATAGCATGGAGCAGCAAGAAGCAGAGTACTGTAGCACTGTCTTCATGTGAAGCTGAGTATCAGGCATTGTGTGCAGCGACGTGTGAAGCAATCTGGTTGAGAAGGCTTCTCAATGATGTAGGAGAAGAACAGAAGAATTCCACTTCCATCAAAAGCGACAACCAGAGCACCATTAAATTGGCATACAATCCAGTGTTTCATAAAAACACCAAACATATAGACACTCAGTTCCATTTTGTCAGAGAGAAACTACAGTCAAAAGAGATTATTGTTGAATATTGTAAAACTTGTGACAATGTGGCTGATATTTTTACAAAGCCTCTTGCACGTGTGAAGTTTGAATTGTTTAGAAGGATGCTAGGAGTTCAAGACAATCCTTTCTCCATTAAGGGAGGGAGTTGAAAATAATTATATTATTTTATATTAATGGAGAAAAGGTTACATAAGTTGTAACGTATCTCCTTAGTTTAGGATTAGTTCCTAGAGATTAGGGGTTTGGTTGCAACTTCCTAACTTCTAGTATTGTACTTAATGATGTAATATTTCATTCATGAATGTGGAGTGTACGAGAGTTCTCTCTCTGTTCTGAGTGTAGTCTCCAGGTGCATGCCACACCTGAGAGCTACAACTCCTTCTTTCAATTCTGTGTGCATATTTTATCTAACTTCACATCTCTAAACAATTCATCAAATTATTTTTCTTTCCAAAACTTTAATATTTAACAAGAATTCATACATATATTATTGTCACTAAAAACTTTCTTAAAAAACAAATTCTTACTAAATTCTACCATATGATTTCTATATATATATATAAACAAATAATTTACACATTTTTATTTTCTACTTATTTTATTTACATAATTTTATTTAAATATAAAATAAAATAAAATATAAAATTAGATATTGTATATATAATTTTAATTTATTATAATAATGTTTTAATTTCTTATAAATTTTATTTTATTATAATAATATTTTATTTTCATATAAATTAAATTAAAATTAATCAAATATGACATCTTTCTATATTACATTTTAATGTTGCATATGCACATTATTTCTTGCAATAATGTCACTATTTTCATATAATCAGATCACAAGTTTTGGAAAATTTTCTTATGTGATCTATAAAATGTGTATAAAAAATTTGGCTCAAAATTACATGTAAGTAAATGTTGCCCTACTTGCTAGTTCTAAATGCCTTGCAACATTTGTTTATTTTCACCAAAATTTTTTATACAAATCACAAATTCTTAGCCAACTCAAAATGATTTTATCTATTCACGCTTTTCAGGAAAGAGGATGTTATATTTTGACATGGAGGTGGCTTAATTCCGATGGTGAAAAGAATAACATGTTTTTCATAGAGAAATATTTTATATATGTAAGTTAACTAAGTTATTTTAGTTATATTATTTAAAATAAATATCATCATTTTTTATATTATTTTATTATTAAAAATTAAGTATTATATATTAATTTAGTATTTTTATTTTCAAATAAATCATCTCAGTATTAATTTATTTTATAATCTTTTATATTATTTATTTTTTATTAATAATATAGATATTTATTTTAGAATAAATTTTCATAATTTTAATTTATTTACCAAAAATTATAAGATAAATAATATAAATTTTAATTTTATTTAATATTATAAATGTTTTTAATAATAAATTAAATAGAAATATAAGATTCATCTCAAAACTAGTTTTATCTTCTTCTTTTTTCCATTTATATAGGAAAGAAAAATAGCTACAATTTTTATTTTTTTGAAGCCAATGATAGATCATTATATTAACCTACCATATTGTAACAAATGTTATTTATTTACTATTAAGAATTTCCATAAAATAAATTGAATCAAGATAATTAAAAACCCTCTTACAAACATATATAATTTTTTTATACTTATCCTAAATTGATATCTCCATATCAAAACCAAAAAGAGATAAATAAATTGATATCTCAGTATCAAAACAATTTCCATAAAATAAATTAAATCAAGATAATTAAAAACCCTCTTACAAACATACATAAATTTTTAGAATTTCCATAAAATAAATTGAATCAAGATAATTAAAATTCCTCTTACAAACATATATAAATTTTTTATAGATATCCTAAATTGACATCTCCACGTCAAAACCAAAAAAAGATAAATAAATTGATATCTTTGTATCAAAACAATTTCCATAAAATAAATTGAATCAAGATAATTAAAAACCCTCTTACAAACATATATAAATTTCTAGACTTTCCATAAAATAAATTGACTCAAGATAATTAAAAGCCTTCCTACAAACATATATAAATTTTTTATACTTATCCTAAATTGATATCTCCACGGCAAAACCAAAAAGAGATAAATAAATTGATATCTCCGTATCAAAACAAAACCATGGCAAATGAATTGATGTGCCCTTGCATTAAATGCTTATATTTAGTTTACAACAGCTCATAACCAAGAATGGATATTTACCAGACGTACAAGTTGCTTGTTTTCGATCTCCTTACGTATACGCCACTAGTTCCGTCTGTACTCACCCTATCTTTTCAACCTTCCTATCAATCCCGCCATCCCTATAAGTAATATCTCTCCAATGCTTTTCGCATCCTCAGTAGCTACCATTCTTGCATTTCCTTGGCATATTAAAGTGGCTTTCTTTCCAGTTTCTGCTCTGATCTTCACTGTTCGCCACTGTAACTTGGACGGCGAATTCGATTATAGTATTTCTGTGTTTCGGACGTCTGCGCATCGTGAATCGGGTACAATTGGCAAGTGGCCCCGTTTAGGTATTTTGGTTTCTTTGGCATCGCATCGCATCGCATATTTTGGTTGTGATATGCTCAAATCTCTGCATAAAAAGAAGTTGCACTCGATGCTCTCAGTTTGTTTGAAAGCTTAAATAACTTATGAGATAAATGGAAAGAATCATTGCGAAAGGAAATTGAATTAAAAGAGAAAATAATTAGATAACATAGCGTTTTAGTTTTGAAAGAGAAAGAACTATTGTTTGAACAACTTAAAATTACTGTTTTTTTTATGGCAAAACAATATCTATTCATGGTTCCAATTTTATGTCAAAATATCACAGCAATGGTTATCGGCACCTCTTTTGTTTATTAGATATGTTTCGTTTTTGCCTTGCAGTGGTGGTGGGCATGCCTTTGTTTATCTCTCAATTATTTCAAATAATTTTGCTTGTCCAATCCCTAATGAGCTTATTTTCCGGGCAGACTCTCGTGAAGTTTATGTTCCCACATTCGCTCTATATTCAGTATTTGGTAGCCTTTTGGACTCTGATGATTTCAAATGCTTGGTAGCCTTTTTCGTATTAGTGTTGTTAATTAAGTCTGATGTTCATCAGCCGTCTTACCCCCGGTGCGTGTAATACTTAGACATCGGTTAATGATTTTTTTTAAATCAAAACTAATATTGATATGTTTTGATGTTTTTGTTTTTTTTAATATATGTTTTTATGGGCTTTTTTAATATTTTATTTTTTGTTTGAAAAGGAAAAATATATTTTCGATATTTTATAGCAAAATTTTTGAAGTATAATTTTAATATATGATAATTATAGATATTGGGTTGTGAATAAATTTCAGATATATTTTGAAAATTATTTAAATTCTATTTGAATACAATCAAATAGATTAAAGGGAAAAAATAGACAAGCCATTACTTTTAGATATTTTTGAGATGGAAATTAAGACATTTAATAGCTGCAACAGTTTGGATATCCTAAAACTTTTAAGAAATCTTATTTGAATAGGATCAAACAAATTAAAGGACAAAATACACAACACATTACTTGTAGACACTTCTTATATGGAACTTAACACAACATCTAATAGGAAAGCTTCTTTTGATTCTTGGAAGTAATGTTTCCATGTCATGTGCCACGTGATTTACATGTTTTTATTGTGAGTCCCTAGGTGTCAATCTATAAGATGTTGTTTCGTGTGTATGTTTTTATTGTGAGTCCATAGGTGTCAATCTATAAGATGTTTTCTATGTATCATTTTTTGTTGTGTTATGACCTAGTCGTAGATCCACTTTCTTAGGATCTAGATTTGTTGAAGTCAGTGACTTATATTTTATATATATGTAATTGTGGTGATCAATAAAGCATGAAGAGTGATTTGTGTTGTGTATAATGTTTCTCACACTCTATATTATTTTCAAACATGGTATCAAAGCAACACTCTATATTATTTTCAAACTCTATATATCACTTTCACATTAAAAAAAAAATAATAATATTATATATATATATATAGAAAGAAATTGCACATCAGTTTAATGAATTATATTCTCTATATGCAACTTGCAGGCCGCGATATCTGTACGAAGTGAACACTACTGTCCGTATGCGAGCGTTGTACCGTGTGACATAATCTTTTGTAGAGACTTGTAAGTTAAAAAGTCGCCTGGTTAGAAGATGGCCTTGCCTGCCAAGAAAGATATAAGAGAGCGAGCTCCTTGTGGAAAGCCACCGTTTACATTGCGAGAATTGAGGAAAGCCATTCCACCTCACTGCTTCAACAGATCACTGCTTACATCATTGTCATATCTAGGATACGATCTTCTTATTGTTGCTCTTCTGCTGTATTCCACTACCACCTCTTATTTCACTACGCCTGGATTGCTTGGATGGGCGCTCTGGTTTGGTTACTGGGCAGCTCAGGGGTCTGTTCTGTTTGGTATATGGGTTATAACACATGAATGTGGGCATCATGCATTTAGTGACTACTCTTTGGTGGACGATACAGTGGGGCTTATACTACATTCATGGTTTCTTGTACCCTATTTCTCGTGGAAATACAGTCATCGAAGACATCATAGCAACACTGGGAGCTTAGAACGAGATGAAGTTTTTGTTCCCCGGACAAAGAATGATATGATAAAGTTGACTTCCAGGCTGACATCTAACCCGCCCGGAAGGTTGTTGAGGATAGCAGTTTACCTCACCGTGGGGTGGCCCTTGTATCTGACATTCAATGTTTCGGGAAGGAAATACCCTCGATTTGCCTGCCACTTTGATCCATATTCCCCAATTTATAGCAAACGAGAGAGATTCCAAATACTGGTTAGTGACATTGCCTTGCTCGGAGTGGCTTACACTCTGTACCTGCTGGCCTCTGCTTATGGATTTTCTTGGGTCATAAAAGTATACGCCATTCCCTTGTTGATTATGAACGCATTCTTGGTGCTGGTCACGTACCTGCAGCACACACATCCAGCTCTGCCTCACTATGATGGATCAGAGTGGGAATGGATTAGGGGTGCACTCTCAACAGTTGATAGAGATTACGGAATGTTGAATCATGTATTCCATCACATAACAGATACACATGTGACTCATCATCTTTTCTCCACAATTCCTTATTACCATGCCGTGGAGGCCACCAGGGCTATTAAACCCATTCTGGGAAACTATTACTTCTATGACAGTACGCCTGTCTTGAACGCCCTATGGCGGGAGTTTAGAGAATGTGTGTATGTAGAGGCTGACTACCCTGGAAAAAGTGGGATCCTGTGGTTCAGACGCAAGTCCACTTAACAGTAACCGATGGATATTGAGGACTTCTGTTTCATCCACCAGTTCCTTCCCTGCCTCATATATGAATCATGTGCTGCATCTATGTGGGCGTGCATTCTTTATAGTTTAATAAAATGGGGGCGTGCATTCTTTATAGTTTAATAAAATGTGGACGTCCATTCTTTATAGTTAAAAAAAAATCCATTTATATTAAACCACAATGACAATAATTAATTAATTAATATTATTTTGTTTTACAGTGGTGTAAGCTTTAAATAATAACCAGTATGTTGTTCCTGCCCGTACCCATGGATAATTTTAAATTATATATATATATATATATATATATATATATATAATTTTAAATTAATATAAATATTTAATAAAATAAGAATTTTTTCATATAATTAAAATAAATATTTTATTTTTAAAATAAGTTATGATTTTTAGATAAATGAAATTGATAGGTTTTACTATTTTTCTATAATATTATGATAAAAGTTATTTATAAATTAATAATATTCATAATTAAAAATTTTATTATACTATGAGTAGTCAAATACAATTAAAAAAATTATAATAAATTTAAAAATAAATTATTTCAATATTCACTTAAAACATTTAAAAATTATAAAATGACCCTCACCCTAGAGCATCATGAAATATGCTAAGAATTTATCTTTCTGGTTACGATAGCAAATACCGTTCCATTAGAAATGCGACGGAATTGAATATTGAATTCAATTTAATTGAGACAAACCAGACGACGCTCCACGTACTCCCCTCGTTATTGGTCCAACGCCACTTGGCAAACGAAAACGGAACTAAGGGTTAGGGTTATGGTAGGTATCGAGATTCTTCCATGGAATAAAACTAGCAATTGCGTATAAAAAAATTATTTAGAAGTATAATTAGGATTATACTAAATAATATCTTTTTACAACAAATTGAATAAATTTGATATTCGTACACGTCGTTGGAACGGCTAGTTTTAAAAGGCCAGTCATTAACAAAATTTTATTTTTATATTTAATTAATTAATTAATTAATATTATTTTTATTTCTTAAAAAAAATTAATAACTAATTTTTTAAGGCCTTGTTTTAACAGCTATTTGTTAATGGCTATTATGCATTTCTATTTATTCATTAAAATTGACTAGTTTCTCCTCTTTATTATGAGGATGAACCATAATAGTTCGTTGGAAACATTCACCAAATCCTAATGAAATCGTAGACCAAATCCTAATAATGGGCTTAATCCAAAAGACATTCATCTATCTTATAAATACATTAAATAAAAGAGTGATAGAGTCATAATATGCCTACTACATGAAAAAAATATAAGAGCAAACATTTTTTCTTTTAAAAGATGTTGAATTTTGTTAAATAAAATATGGACATTACATTTCTCGAGTTATAATTTTTATTGAGAATTTATGTATTGAGGAACTTAGCAATGTTTGAGAAGTGAATGTACTTTTAGGATATAAAGTGTTAAAAAGAAAAAATTTAAAAAAACCAAATCATAAAGATGAAATATCAAAATTAAAATAATAACTGAAATATTAAGATGATGAAGGTCAACTTAGATATAATTTACCACTTATGTTACTAATGAAAGATTTAAAACCATTGTGAAAAAAATATTTATTTTTTAGAATGGACAAATTCTACTAAGAGGAAATTGCATGCACATATTGCTTTTGCCCCATCTTAAGAATTCTATGAGCGAAAGGATGATAATTGGAAGAAACATACTATTGTCGTATATTGGTTGCTTCAAAAATTGGAAGAAACATACTATTGTTGCGTATTGGCTTCTTCAACAATAGGTTGTGGATGAGATTGTTTGCCCAAAGAGATCTTTGCTTAATGTACCACAACCAGTTACCATAGCTTCTTTCATAGTGCATCGTATTCTACATATCCATGAGTGGAGTAACTTGGAAACAATATAGTACCTCATCTCCATGGAGTCCCATACTCTCTATACATATCAAAGAGGTCGTGGTTCCGTCTACACTCTTTTCTCAACAATGAGGACTGAGGTCTTCTTGTCATCTACAAAATAAGATGTTTGATTTCGTCAAAGAGATGCACCTACTTCTAATGCAAGCTGTGGATCCAGGGTTATATTTCTTGAAAGAGATACACCTAATGTTGATGCAATTTTTTGTGAAGATTGTGTACCAATGTCCTAGACTCTCGCGAGAGTTGGAGTTGCAGAACAAGAGTGCAATCCTTCATCTATTTTTCTTTTTGGAATCTATTAAATGAATCTAGAAAATATTCAAATGTTCTCAAAAAATCCATCTAGAAATTTGAATTTTAATAATACATCCTACATGATTCATGCCATTGACAATTCATGATTCCTTGAATATGAAAAAAACCCTAAAATTTAAAACGATAATAACCTAATGTGGTGAAATCCGTGGTGTTGTATATAGTTGACAGTGGTTAAATTCCCCTAATATCTGATGATCTAAACTTTTGGTTATGATTTTTTGGAGGATTTGATTTCTTTGTTATGTCTTCATTGCATGTCAAAGTTTACCTGAATTTCAAAAATTGATGATTCTTTGGTGTGGGTACCTGTAAATGATGTCTACGAAGACTGTGTAGCCATCCATTGTAAACCTATTTCCAATATTGAATCTTATTGCATATAGAAGAAAGGATTTGTTCACAACCCCCCTTCCATTAGGTAAAGAATAGAAGCATAAAAAGCCAAAAAAATTGGATATATTTCCAAACCATTTTATGTAAAAAAAAATAAAAAATGATTTAATTATAAATTGATAAAGTTGAAGATGAAGGAAAATACTATATAGTTTTTGATGTATGGAAGGATAGCTTCGATAAGAATCTTATGAGTTTGGGAAATTTCTTATATTCATTAACTTTAATGTTATGATCCTCAACGCACTTTTTGAACTATTAACTTCCCAAAAAATTATGAGAGGATGAGGAAGGAGGTGGTAGAGTTACTCAAGCATGTGTTACATGCCTCACAATAGATTCCTAGTTGACTCTGCAACCTAAGAGGGGAACCCTAGACCTATCCTACATGAAAAAACGTTCATATGGAGATAATACGTATGTTAGTTTTGTGCTTTTAATTTAAAGGATACTCTCGTAGTGATGGGAGAATAAAAGCCCAAACTATGTGTAAACCAAGAATCATTATGCACCTCTAACCTTCTAACCTTATTAGCCTTATGTTTAGAAACTATACCATTGAGTCCAGGCTTGAAGTTTGATAGATGAGGAAACTAGCGAATGTTTAGAAACTAAAACATTGAGTCTAGGCTTGAATTGTGATAGTTGAGGAAATTAATGAGATATTCTTCCTTCGAAGTTAGGTAGGAAATAACAACTCTTGTTATTTGTTGTGCTTGCACATGAAAAACACTATAATGAGGGAGGATAGTTGAGGGAACCATGGGAAAAGGTGAAGGGGTCTCCCTTTCTACTTTTATAGTGCTTAGTGGCCAGAATTTGCAATGTATTCAAGCTAGACTCAAAGCTTGAGAGGTGGAATCTGTATTTCCCAACTAGTGAATGAGATTGTCTTTAATTCTCTATGCCACAAACTGCCCCGTTGACGTACTACCATAAGTGAACCATCCTTCAGACATCGAATCTACCTCGATGGTGGTCAATTGCAAAAAAAAATTAGTATATTTATTCCTATGGTTGGGTAGAGTGTGGCAGTGCCTTCTTTATTTTCTAACAATTTTAAGAGGAATAAATAAGTGTGTTTTCCTTGCTTTTGAATGAAATCTTAGTTATTTTTAGTTCTTTATGTTTGAATGTAGTGTTCGAATTTAATATTTATGTATGTAAAAGTAGGTATAAGTCTAATGAAATGTTAAGTTTAATAAATATGAATGATAGTCATTTAAGTATTTAACATGACTGGCTTGAATGTTGATATGTATTGTTTAAAGTGTATGGATGTTGTACGCAAATCAAACACCTCAATTATTTTATATATGATTATGGTGTGCTTTGTATTCATTAATTAAGGATTTAGCCCTAGGTTGTGATTGTTATACCTTTTGATGTTTCATTACTGTTGTATGATGAATTTCTATGCATTATAAATAAGTGGTGAAACCTATATGTCGAAAGGAACTTAAGGCTATGAATGAAATTGGAGGTAAGCTAACTTATTAACCTCTCTATCCTGAGGAGTTTAGAAGTGTGTATTTTGAAGTTTCATAGTTAAAGGTAGTATGTTTTTTGATGAAGGTGGTTGAAGATCACTATTCTAACAAAGACGAAACTGGGTAGATACTCCAGGTTCCTTAGAAATTTGAATTCTTTGGAACCTCATCCATAGGTTCTAGATAAATGACTAACATACATGCTATGACCAAGAGGCACTATGAAAGGGGGTTATTAGAATAGTGGCCCCCAAGGAATGAATGGAACTACCTATGGGAAAACCATGTATGGCATGGCCCTCAACGACTTGCTCTTATTTAAGTTTCATAGCTTTGTTAATAGGGCACATAAAGTGATTCCATCAAGACTATAAAACCTTGGAAAATCGATGAAATGATAGTATCAGGTTGCAATAATATTTGATGGGTGATGTCATGATAACATTTCCATTGATGAGATGGAAATGCCACATGAATTTAACCCTTTTGACATGCTAACCCTGTGAATGTGAGTGACACATGCCACACATTAGTAGTTCCATGCTATAGTGGACACATGATATCTGCAGGTTTTGTAATCGAAAGATTACTTTTTTTGGTTTCCCTCTCCAAACTTTATAAAGAAAATTTGTGAGCCTTTGATTTATGATGGGAATTTAGACCACCAACTTGAAGAGTGGTGCTTCTATCTTTAGTAAGTGAAGTTTCCCTTTTATATTTAATGCTTTCAACCCCATCACAATATTTTAGAGCATAAGCTCATGGAAATCTTGTCTTCCAATTTGATTTGAATGTTATTTTACATTTTTTTGATGCTTTCTCCTCTGCAGGAATGGAAATTCTTTCTGAGACATGGTATTTAGGTGGATGAGTATTAAAATTATTTCGGAAATGACATGGATGATAGAAAAATGGTTGGTTCCAAATGCCTCTAGAAGTGATAATCATAGTTTATCCTTTTTAGGGTGATCAACAGGAGCCATATTTCTAGAATAAATACATATTCAACAATTAAAATAATGTTTAAAATTATATAAATATCGGAAAAAAAAAGTAACTAAGTGCTAAGATGAAAATAAAACTAGTAAAATTAGAAACATCATTGAAAATGATTTTGACTTTATTTGAGTGCTAGAAAGTGAAATTTATGATGAAATGAAGAATTCTATAATTTGGATGCATATAAAATCTAGGTAAAATAATGAGTCCATTGCATCACATACATTCAACAAATTGTTTTCCTCAAAAGAATTCATTTTTAGTTCAAGCCATAGCCAAACTCTTGGGCATGTACCTAAGATTTAAATTTCATTTAGCTATGGTTAATTAAAAGTGCCCTCTTAGAACAAGAAAAGAGTATTAGTGATGTTGCCCTCTTAGAACAAGAAAAGAGTATTAGTGATGTTCATAAGAAAAATAATTTGAATGTAAATATTTAACTTTTTTACCAATTCCATGGAATTTATTGAAATGCATAATTTGAATGTAAAGATTTGATTTTTTTACCAATTTGATGAAATTTATTGAAGTACATCTTTTGATTAAGAAGGCATGTTTTTTTTTTAAACTAAGGAATGTGTTACATATTAACTAAATACATGCCTTATTAAATAAGTTGTTCTTTAGATATGGTTTTGACATAAATATTGTTCTAGAAATGGTAATAATCTTAAAAGCAATTCAAAACTAATCCAACCATTTTTCATGGCCTTTAAATTCATTCAAATTATGAAATGTAATTTACCTTGCCGACAAATGCCAATCTACATCCAATCTTGGGAATCCCAACTTTCTACATCAAATTGATGAAAAGTTGTCCAAAAAAATAAATCAAGTTCTCTCCCAATTTGAGAGACTTGCAAAATTTTGAAAAATAAAGAGGATTTTCATTATCAACCAAGATTAGTCATGACATACAAACATAAAAATCTCATTCTATAATTACCAATTTACAATCATGATGAGAAAAATATTTAGAAAAATATTCTATACACAATACCATTTTCCAATTAATCAAAAATTAAGAAACAATAGCTTCCATGGTTGCATGGAGATCCACAACTTAAAATTCCACTAATCTCTCTACAAATATATATTTTGGGTGCATCCATCATCCATGTGTTAATTCCACTAATCTCTCTACAAATATATATTTTGGGTGCATCCATCATCAATGTGTTGCAAATACTCACCCATATGAATCTATTACGTTTGACACAGATAGATTTGAAAATGTAGGGATGAAAACATGTGGAGTTTGAAAGCCCTGTTATTACTCTAAATTCATAAACCAGAAACATACCACATTCTAAATTATAGTTGGTACTATTCTTTTATACTCAAAGTTCTCTCTGTTACATCTCACACACACACATATATAATATCTTATCTTGACTATGTCAATATCTAACAACTCTATGACCATGTTAATCTATTTTGTCAAACCAATAACATGGTTATATAAAACCCTAACTATTAACGACTTATTTCTCGACAATGTTTATTGATGAAGCCAATAAATTATTTTTGTAAGTTTGGTAGTTACTTATAGAAAATCCATCTTACTTATAGAAAATCCATTTATTGAGTAATGTGAATCATGTGATACTTATATAAGGAAAAATCCATGTTATTACCTCATTAGTACCTTACATTCCAATTTCCAACTAAAGTACAACAACTCATTTTCATGTTTTACTTTTTGTAATTAGGTAATTTCAAGTATATATATAATTAGATTAATTTTGGGAACTAGGTATCTCCAAATAATTAATTTTTAAATAACTTAATTAAGAATTTTCAAATAATTATGTTTTAGATACTAGTTTGATATTGAAGGGATATTTATAAACCCACCTTTCTTTTGAAATGTATAAATATTACTTTTCCTTCTAAATTAATAGGTAAATTTGAAACATTGATTTTTTAGGGAAATTTAGAAAATATATTTTTGGGGAGGACTAGACCCTTTGGAAGGGTTATGAAGGATTCAATTTTGATGACTGAGCTAAGTGAGTGAAATATTTTTAAGACATTAAGTTGTAATATAAATGACAAATAAAATCACCATTATTAATGTTTGATAATGCTCTTAATTAAAACTAATTAAACATGCCTATGCATTCCAAAGACATTTATCAAAATGCATATTCATTTTAATTTTTTTATAATAATTAAAATTATTTTAATTTAGAAAATATTTTATTTTATTTTAAAAAGAGTAATACATCTCTAAACCATTAATATAATTTTAATTTCTTTAATAAAAGAAATTAAAATTAAATAAAACAAATTAAGATACAATTACTAAAATAATCCCGAGGCACTTTTGAAAATATTATTCACCTTACATTACAGCTATTACAGCTTTTAAAAGTTGGAATAGTTTTTTTTTTTGTCAATTTGGTAGTACCTTGCTATTTTTTATTTTTCATCTTAAAGCAGGTTACAATAGATAGTGAGTTGATGACCTCAACCTGCTCGGAGGAAACCAAGTCTGTTGGCCACCTTAATGCATTAAAAGCCAGCCAAAATTGGAAATGTTTCATTCTTCTACTCGCATCATTAGCTACCTCACTATTTAAACCATTTATAAAGTAGCAACATGAAACCAAAGCACTGTCCAAAAAAATATTATTCATATAAAAACTTGAGATTAAACTGGAATATTATCCATCTGATGACTCAATTGGAGTTGGGTCCTTCGCCCTAGAACCTAGCATGTCTTCTTGTTGCATCGTTGAATCTTCTTTTCAAATCGTCCAATACGGTCTTCAATTCTCCCAATATGGTCCGTCGCTTAACACTGAGTCACCTTGATATGTTGGATTTGAATATCAATATTCTGAAGCAATTCCAACATTTTTTGTTCTTGAGTCTCACTTCGTGGATAAAGACTCTGGATAGCCTTAGCCAGAAGACACTTCATGATCCAATATGTATGAACTATTTGATTAAACAATGAAAGACAACCTCTAGTATTCCCAGGATCAGTCATAAAGTCCAGAATTTCCACTTCTGCTTCATTGTCTTCCTCATTGCTTTGAGTTTCTCTTTCCCAACCATGAATTACCTTCCTGACTTGAGACGAATTCCCAAGGGAGTACACTGTCGAGAGATTCACTAAGACATCTTGCTTTGTCTTCCTGCCTCTCTTTCTGGTCTCAGCTTCAGGTTTTATCATCTTCTGTTTCCCCTTTTCTTTAATTTGAGCCACTGTCTGTCTCGTTTGTCACTTAACCATTGTTTTGGACTATGTAATTTTATGAATTAACTCTGGATTAACAATATAAGATCCTATATAACAGAAGAGCAAAGGTATAACAGTTAATCTTCCTATCTTCTGACCAACAACATCTTGTGGATGCTTATGTTGCTCCTCTTGACTTAACAAATACAAAAGTCTGAAAATTTTATCACCCTTGAATTTAACATGGATATAAAGATAGACCCAGTAATAACCCAGAGTCAAAACAAAAAAAAAGTGACAGTGAAAACCATAACCGAGATTATAAGTAAGGCAAAGTTTCAGCTTAAAACCTTAATGGAAAAACAGTGTATAACCCATATGGAAAAACACTTTATAATCGAGACACATTAACATCAGAATACCCTCCCTCCTAGTTGGAATAGTCATATGTACGTACAAGTTGCTCTATTTCCCGATCCATTCATTCAGTGTCACCGCATTCACATTTTCATCCCTAAAACATTGGCATTTTGTTTATGTATCCATATCACATTCCAAAGTTTGAATGGTTATGTTTTCGTACAAGTGGCTCTTTTTGCCAATTCATTCACTGGGTGTTACATCGATAAAAACATTGGTATTTTGGTGAGGTATCCCTATCACATTTATAAATTTGGATAGTTATATTTACGTACAAGTTGCTCTATTTTCGTTCTCTCTTTACGCATGCACCACCAGTTACGTTTCTAGTCCGCCTATGTCCTCAACGTCCCTATCAATCCGTTCGTCTCCGCTAACAATTTCTCCCTAGTTCTGCTCAGCATTGATGCCACATTAAAATCTGTAATTTTTTTGCATAAATCTTATAAGTTGAATTTGAGATTATTAATATTTTATAATTTTTTTATTTTTTTGAAGGAAAAGACTTATTCTACAATCCAATATTAGAAAGATGTGTAAATTTTTCGTAATGTTCACTATAATTAAAATATATATATATATATATATATATATATATATATATTATAAATTAATTAGAAGTAAAAAAATCATGTAAATAATATATATATATATATATCATCATAAAAAATTTAAGTTTTATGGTTAAATTTTTTTAATTTTATATATATTTTATTTAACATTCAAAAATACAATTTAAACTATAAAAATTAACACATAATATTTTACACTTTAAATAAATTTCCTAAACAATCCACCATCATACCTTACTTTCTCAAACCAGTGGATTTTAGCTCCTTAACCTGTCAACATGTGACATTTCTTAGATATGGGCTAAAGGGCTTTTCCATTGTCATGATTGCCCAGACGAGAACTCGTTCTGGATATCATTGAGGGGATGTGAAAAAACGCGCTTTCTAACAATGCTACCCACTCGAAGCCCCAAGTCACCACCAACCTCAAAGAGATGTTTTTTATTTTGCGAAACACCGAGAGAAACACACCAGGGTTAAATAGAGTTTGTGTATTCCTACTGCGAGTCCAAATGAATTCCTCCAAAGAGCCGAGCCCTCCAACGGGAATTTTCCACAGATGGGTCGAGTTTGGGCCATACTTAACGCCCCTGGTTGACGCCAACCGCAGCACCTCCACAATTCGGAGCACCAGTTTTAGTATTATAAGGTTGTGTAAGTTTGTTTATCTATTGGTTCTTAAAAAAAAAGTTAAAAGCTTATATTTTAAATAGAAAAATAATGTTGTTTATAATAAAAGAAATGAATATATTATATAGTAATAGAAGTAAAATAAATATGTGAGTAAAATGTGTATATCATGAAAAATTAAGTTTTATAATTAAAATATTTGATTATTCTTATATATATTATATTTAATATTTAAAAATACAATTTAAATAATAAAAAATAAACCATTGTATTTTACACTCTAAAATAATTTGCATGTAAAAAATAAATCCATATTTAAAAAATATCTATATTAATCCAAATAAACTACACCTATTTAGTATCTTATTAGCCCTAATTAAAATATAATAAAATTATATTATACAAATTCAAACGAATTGTCAAAGTTACGTTTTGAAGCTCTAAGCTTCCCCTTGTCTTAATAGACCATCTATACAAATATTTTCTTACCAAAATTTAATATTGAAAAAAAACATATTTAAGTCTTATGAAAACTTCCAAATAACAATTCCTCACAAAAGATTTTGTACGCAAATTTTAATATGGAAGAAAAAGCATACTTATACCATTATTAATGAGTGTTATCAAAATTTCTAAATAACAAATTCTCACTAAAACCTATGTTATGATTTCTTTTTATATATTATGTTTAAAAAAATTATTTTGAAAATTAATCTACACATTTTAATTTGAATTTAATATATTTAAATTATTTAAATTTTATATTAATTAAATTAAATTAACCAAATATAATATCTTTCTATATTAGATTTTTAATGTTTAGCATATTTACCTTATTTATTACAATAATGCCACAACTTTCATATAATTAGATCACAAGTTTTGTATCAATTCAAAAATAATTTATCTAGGCATTCTCTAAACATGTTAATTTTTTTGTTTTTCAACATGATTTTTTTTATTATATATATTAATTTATCAGTGTGGAAAACTCTAGAATACTCACATTGTTTAGCATATTTATGTTGTTTATTACAATAATGTCACAACTTTCATATAATTAGATCACAAGTTTTGTATCAATTCAAAAATAATTTATCTAGGCGTTGTCTAAACATGTTAATTTTTTAATTTATCAATGTGGAAAACCCTAGAATACTCACATTGTTTAGCATATTTATATTATTTATTACAATAGTGTCACAACTTTCATATAATTAGATCACAAATTTTGTATCAGTTCAAAAATAATTTATGTAGCCGTTATTTAAACATGTTAATATTTTTTGTTTTTCAATATGATTTTTTTTATTATATATTTTAATTCATCACTATGGAAAACCATAGAATACTCAAATTGTGAATACTTATAGCTCAAACTTATTATTCTAAAAATCCCTATAAAATTGTAGACAATTTACTTCAAAAATAAGTTAGAAAACCTTCCAAAACATAGAGTAGAAAGACTACAAACTTTATCTATTCACACAAGAGAATGTTATATTTTGGCATGGAGGTGACCTAATTCACATGTGGTAAAAAAGATAACATGCTTTTCGTATTAATGAAAGATATTATACCAGTAATTTAGTAAGTTATTATAGTAATGTTGTGTTATATATATATATATATATATATATATATATATATATATATATATATATATATATATATATATATATATATATATATATATATATATATATATCGTAAATCAGATCCTTTTATTAGCTGCAAATGTAAATATTTACATGGCTATTCCAACTAATTCTATGTGTCTCACGTTGACCGAGTTTGTTCGCTAATCCTATCTGACAATGACATACATTCCAAAAAAACACAATCTAGAAAACTAGATCTGCATATGCCAAAAATGCCAAAAAACTAACATAACAAATATAACACTAGTGGGCATACTCAATCATCTAAGGTAATAGAAGTTGGGTTATCTCGCCCCATGTTTGGTGGAGGGGTAAGAAAATGACTATTTTTATACATAATAACCATTGTGAATAACTTTGTTGTGGAAAATATGTTTTTGGAAAAGAACATGCATTCACATGCATAAGTATAGAATCTATTGTGTTAATCCCTTTGGAAAATAAAACATAATAGTAGGAAAAAATAAAATTTCTTGTTGGGCTAGTTCTCTTGAAAGATTATTATGCATTTGTATGCAAAAGAACAATATCTAGTATGTTAGCTTTCCTTTGGAAAGAACATGAAAGTGCATCCAAGATTATGTTATCATTTTGTTGACAAGATGATGCTTTGTAGTGATTTTCTTGTTATTAATGCATGTGCAATGATATTTCTTCACATATGTTTACATTTTATTCATGCACACCAATATATGTTGAAGCATCACTAATAAAGATTTATTATCGGTTAATTAATATTTTATGATCATGATTTTAAGTGTGTTGGTGACAACAAGGACGGGAAGGGATGGTGATTTCTGCAAAAGATAATTCATGTTTAACATTGTGGAAAATAAATATTTTTTGGTACATGTACATTTAAGAATGTGAACTACTAGATGATCCGCTGTTGAGAAGAATTAGGTTGAAAAGACTTAATGTTCATGGCCTCATGGGTAAATGATATCAAGATGATTGTAATAGCTTATAGGTAGTTGTGCTTCAATTCAAATAATAATTATTTGTACTATTTTACAAAAATAATTAAGGGTTGAACACCCTCATAAGCATTTAGTAATAAAATTAAATATTGGCTGGTTTTCACCCTAAAGGGTTTCGAGGGTATATCGGTGTCAAATGGTGTGATTTATTGTTATGTTATTTTTATGATGTTGATTTCGTATATGGTGTGATGGTTATATTAACAATAATGTGATTAACTAATTGAGTTAAAATAAGAATGGAATTAATGCAATGTCACAAATTAGGAGTTTTAAGTTAATATTCTACAAAAATGGTAGTAAATGGTTGTATAACTCACTATTATTTTACTAAAGTTTACTCTATGTAATGATGGTGGTTTATCAAATGGTGATTGAATGGAATATGGAGAGTAATTTAGAAGGTTACACATTGGTAAATGTTGAAGAAATTTCCTAACTCCATACTCTTTCCTTTGAGGTTATCAAAGGATGTTACAAGTAGTATCAGAGCAAAAAGGTTACAACACTTGTGCCTCTTGGGAATCATTAAGCAGAAAATAAGTAGAGTTATGATTATAGTGGGCATCATCTAAGGTATGTTTCTAATTGAACTTGTAGTAGACTATAATTGACATGAGATGTATGATTAATGACCACATGAATTAATATAAAGTGATAATGTTTATTTAAAAGTTGTGCTCATGACATTTGAATATGGATGTTGATAAAAAAACATAAAACGTTTGTTTCACCTGTGAACAATCCTGACCACTTACCAATTATAGTGAGGAGTAACTACCATCCTTTGGATGCATACTATTAAAATAATGATTATGATGCATAAAAAAAAACATGACTAAAGTTATAATGCACTGCTTAGAAAGAATGAATGCATGTATGTCTTCTGTGATAAGCAAAGAATGTAGAGTGTGGGGTTGACCCTGAAGAGGACAATATAATGTTTTAAAAAAACATTGAAAGACCCTCTTTAGATGTTAAAAATGAACGATGAATCAATTGGAATTCATATAGTGAACTTAACTTCAATGAAAAACTCATAGTAGCATAATGTTGGGTTGTATTTCTTCATGTAGTGTTGTAGATGAAAATTTAGATTCCATGTGTTTGACAAAAGTGGTAAGCCAGATCCAAAATTTTGTTGTTTTAAAAAATTACATCCCCGATAGTTTTGGATGTGATTCACCTCAACATCAAGGGGTATTCATACCTTAATACCATGTAACCACCACTTTGATTCCAAAAACATGTTTTTCAAAATCATATTCCATAATGTGGTCGATTATTCCAATTTTTTGTTATCATGTAGGGATTTTTTATTATGATCTTTTGAATAAATTTTACCATTGAATATATTAATGTGATTCATATTATTCTTTATTTTTTTATTGTCTCTCTAATATTTTAAACATCTTTATGGAAATTTATTTCATGTCCATTGACTATTTGTTAAAATGTCTGATTGGTTGTAGATTGCATGCTTGCAAATTGATTGCCCAAATTCCCCAATGTTTGTAGCTCGCATGGCTGCAAGCTAATTGTATGGGAAAAAAATATAAAAAAATCCCCAAATACCTGTAGTTTTTCATGTTAATCAAGTGTTTGTAGAAATGCATCAATGAAGATGGCTTGTAGTTTTACTTGTGTGTGAAGTATTGGTATTATTGTGAGACGATGAAGAATAAAGTTATGTAATAATATACATGTTCATAATCATTGAATACATGATTATGAATCTGATATCATGTTTCGAGAGGTCATTAAACATCAAGTATTAATTATAGAGTTAAATCTTTACAAGATTTATAATGAATTGTTAGGAGTGAAGCAGTGTCGAATGTTTTGAGTAAGAGATTAATTCATAAATGTTGTAGATTATCTGATAATAAAAAGGAAAATTTTCTTATCCTCCATAAATGTTATTAATAGACATAAATTATATTAAAGGGTGATTTATTAAAGTAACGATACAAAGTAAGTAAGAAAAAAAATTCGTATTTTGTGTCTTAATGTCAATGGGACTATTAATTCTCTATAATATTGAGGGTTGGTAAGGTTGGAACTTAGAGAAAGTATAATATTATGGTATTCAAGATATGTTAATGTTTTTTTCTAAGTTGCATGATTGTTATTATGTGGAAATTTGGAATGTATACCACTTGTGTGACATGTGATGATTTTCTATCAATGTACTTTTACAAATTGTGGAACCTATGTCAAGTATGGATTCATGATGTACATAATGTTCATTTGACTTAATAATAATATGAAAATGGGAAATTATGTAAATTACAATGTATTTTTCGACATTTATTATTTTTAGACATTGAATGGTTATTGGATTAAATGGCTATGGAAGCCATGATGAGACTGATCTAATGATGTAATATTTTATTTTAATATTGAGTTAATGAATACATTGTTTGGGATATTCGGGAAATAATTCTATAGTTTTAGAAGAATTCTTTTCATGTTATGAAAAGCTATTGGTGGTTAAGTCCAATATATACTTTCCCTAAAAGTCTCTTAAGAATCCTTAAGATAAAATAATAAAAAATGAGAATATTAGTATAATGGGAGAAAAATATTATGTTAATCACTTAGTTGGAGAGAAATAATAAGTAGGGTGGAATAAAGCACAATTGGAGAGAAAGGCATGCTTTAAAGAAAAATAAAATATTTTTTTCCGAAAAAACCAAGAAAAAAAAGGATGAGGCAAAAGGGTGACAAACGTTAAAGCACGACGTTGCTAAAAATTAGCTGGGAAGAAACCACCAAGGAATCAATGAGGTTGTTGATTCTAGTATAAAGTAAATCATAGCTCAGAGGAGAACTATTGGAGATACTTCATGGTTGGTTAGAATATGCTCGGTTCCAGAACAATTCAAAGGCATTCACCACAGTTAGATGAAATTATGTCTATATTTTTCTATTGATTTTGAAATCATCTAAATATGTTGGATGTTATAATAGACCGTAAGTTGTGTGTCTCTCAGTTGTTTTATGTGTTATAGTTCTTCATGCATTATCTCTTAATTTATCTAAGCGACAATTTGGATGAAATAGGTTGTGTTTGTAGGTTTATATGAACAAATGAACATGTCAAAAATGAACTATCTATATGCATGCATAGAGGAAATATATTGTTAATGTATGTACTTATGATTTAAATTATGATGGCTAATACATGTTTATAATTTTCTCATAGATCAAAATAAATTAATGTGTGTGTGTGTGTGTGAGAGAGAGAGAGAGAGAGAGAGAGAGAGAATTAACTCATAATAGATAAAATGTTGAGCTATTTACCTCTAAATTACTCACAGACCAAAGAAAATTGACTGGAGATAAATTTCATGAGTTTGAATTTGATTGAAATTGGTATGGGAGAGAAAGATACTAATTTGCAAATAACACCAGTGGGAAAGAAAGATTGGTGTAACCCCTAGATAAAACACATCATGCACTCGATACATTTTTTTATCATGTTTATGGTTATAAGGTTCGTGCTCTCAGGGTACTTATGGAATTATTATTATTAAAGTATTATTTGACATTGCCTAAATAATTGATAATGAAAAGTATTTCATTTGATAAACATTGCTGATTCTACTTATTAAACATAAAAATCCTTCATTATGAAAAGAGAAATGATTTCATTTTTTGTTATTTAGATTTTTATATTATGATGAAAATCTAATGTTCCAACAAGATTAGAATGCGTATGATGACATTCTTTTTATGTGGGGGAGTATGTAATATCCCTGGTGTAAGCTACCATAAAAACTCTTGTAAAATGATTGTTGTTGAATAATTAAATATATTAATTCTTATATCAATATTAGATAAATTCTATGCTTCTAATTCTTAATATTATTGTAAGAAATAATTCTTATTATTAGATTGATAATAATTTATATTCTTCTATCTAAATAAATTGTATTTCCAAGTTGGTATACTTTTAGTTTTAGAACTAATGAGTCATAGTTTTAGAAAAGATATCGATAAGTGTTACACAGCATTTTGTCACCGTCCCTGCAATCCCTCGTCCCGTACATTGGAGGACTATTCCCATGACCTGTGAACAGTAAAATGTCCTGAAAACACCTTGATGGCATCTTTCTACATAAGGGCAAGAATTCTCCTTGAGAACATTTCCTCAGAGAAGCCCCAAAAATCCATGTTTTGGCATTGCCGCGAGTAGCCAGTTCATCCCTCGCGCCAATGGGGAAAATGTACACTGGTGGGCGTGCCAGCTGGCGCTCTGTCCCTGTGTTGTACCCAGGCCAACCTTTTTTGGAATGTTTTTTAACAAATCGAGGCGGAAGTTTCCTTTAACTACCTCGAGAATGAATCATCAAAAAGAGGTTGGGTTGTTTGGCTCCGGATCTCCTTTTTTAGGAAGAGGTTTTCCACCTCTCATTGAACCTTCCTAAGAGATAGGACTCTCCCCCATGATTATAGGGAGCCTAACCTCTCCTTCTCCCTCTATAAAATCCTTCCCTCTCCATTTTCTAGCTAGCTGAAATTTTGGGGAAGGAAATTATAGGTGAGTGACAATCAAGAGCAGAGCTAAGGAGAACCCTGTGAGAGAGAGAGTTTTGTGAAATCCCTGACGAGCTTTGTGAGACACGTCCCACTGGAATCCTGTTGAAGGAAGATCATGACGTCAGAACACTAGTTGTAATCGTTCTCTCGTATCTTAATATACATGACTATGCTATTGGTTCCATGATTGCGTTTTTCCATTATATAATGCAATTTCATTCGTTCTTCTCTGACTCATCGATAGTTATAAAGTGAGAAATATTACATTACATGTTGTCTCTCTTCTTTGCATGTGTACAGGTATCTGGATGCAGTGAGCTCACGAATCGTGACTTGTACATCTAGGAATGGAAGTGCCACTTCTTCTTTGACAACAATAGCGAAGGAATCACGATAAGTGATCTATCGCTATTCTATATTTTGTAACTAGGAATCAATACCTTTGTGTGTTTCGATTTTTGCTAGACCCACTCTAGGGCTAGTGGGATCACCTCTGTCCACAGAGGGAATTTACCTCCACAACAATTTGGTGACTCTACTGGGGAATAGTGGGAGTTGGTCCTTCCTCCATTGGGTTTTTTTTTAGCTTTTTGTTTGATTAGTCTACTTTTCTAGTTCACCTTCCTTGGTGTTAAAACCCTGTTCAGCCCCCAGAAGACCAAATCTAGTCTATGTTCGTTCATTTTCATAATTTTCTAGGGTAAACCTGATTGGCGCGGTTATCCCTCTGATAGTCGCGCCGAAGGGCTGATGCAGGAGCATCAAGGCCAATTTTCATTATTTAATTATGTAATAAAGGGGGGTGTGAAATTTTAATTAATTTATTAATTAAATTGTTATTTTTAAATAAATTAGGAGAGAAATTATAAAGGTGAGGATTTTGTATATATTCTTGTAATAATTAATAGGATATGAGTGAATTAGGTAGCAAATTTAGGGAGTAGGAATTCTATGTACTGGACTTTGTTGAGTCCACACCTAAAATGAATTTAAATTAGATTTAGTTGAGGATTGGGTGGAGGAATTTGTGGGGTGAAATAAATATATTATTTATGTATAAATAGGAGTGTTTTTGTGAGGAGGAGATATAGTTGAAGAGTTGAGTATGTGAGGAATACAGTAAGAGTGAAGAGTAGTTTGAAGGGCCAAGAGCCAAGAGCCAAGAGGCCGCCCAATGTAATATTTGGCCAAAGAATTTTTATATTTTTATATCTGTAGTTGATTTGAATGGCTCTTTCTCCTTCATGTGAATTTTAAGCTGAATTTTTTTATGGTTTATTTGAAGAAAAAGTTGTGCATTTTTCAAATGTATTGAAAAAATGAGTTTTTATATGCCAGGATCTGCTTTCTAGCAGAACCTGGCATCATTTTGGTATCGGAGCCGTGTATTCAACTTATTTTCAGATAATTCTTCAATAAAATTATGAAGGGCGAAGATTCAGGGGGTTTTTTTTAGACAATTGTAGTTGCTGAAGCGTATTATTTTTCTAAGGCCGAGTTGCTTTGAAGGTTGAATTCATTTGATGAAATCGAACTGATCCAGGGAAGCCTGGTTTATCATTAGCATAGGATAGCTTTACTAAAGCCAGGTCTATTTCCCCATCATATTTGAGGAAATCGAATATTATTCTTTGTTATTCGAGAATATTACTCTCAGGGCTAAGTTTACATCTTAGAGGTTCCAGTCTTGCCAGGACCCTAAGATTATTGTAGGAAAGCCAAATACCGTTTCTTTGAAGACCACCAAGTTCTGAATTCAATTGAATTGGGCGTTTGTGTGTTCAGAGTCTGGATTTGACAGCCAGATAAGGATGCGAGCCTGTTGCAAGGATTATTATTTCTTGTTGGAAACAGTAAATTCAGTCGGTGGAGCTTAATTTGATTCTTTGAAAAAATGACTAATGTGGCAGATTGTTGATAGTCGTTGTGGCACTGAGTTGAAACATTTCAAGATAGGGTTTTGACTCGAGTAAAGATGGCTCCTCTCACCCATATTAAACGTGGTGGTGTGGGCTTTGTTGTTAATGGGGTTTCAGCCATGAGGAAGCAGAAAAAGAAAGCTAGGAAGCTACGACCATATTCTAAGTGAAGGGTGAGAGATGTTCATTACAAAAAAGGAGTCGAGCTACATAAATTTTCAAGCATCAAGAGCTGAGATCACCATCAAAGTCTCCAAGAGGCACTACGCTCGCACCAGCTTGTTGGAGGTGTTGAGGCTAACGCGAAGCGATGAGGAGAGCCCACAATTAAATGGAAGAGATCGCCGATTTCATATGGTTGATGTTGCAGAAAACACACGCAGTCCTAAGATGCTCAAATTTCAGGCAAAGGAGGATGTGGGGAATAAGGCTTCTCAGCAAGCCGACAAAAGCAAAGAATTCTTGGATTCATAGTCTATTCTGTCAAGGGAGTCACTACCGGTAACAAACCAATTGATCAATCCCAAAGCATAGTCGAGTTTGCACAGTGTTGAATTATGAAATAATTTATCACTCAATCCAAAAAGCATAATGCAAGTTGGTAAGACTAGTTTGCCAAGACCATTGAAATTAAGGTAAGGGGAAGATACCTGTTTGAATTTTATGTATGCTATATATAGTTTTTTCTCGCAGGAACGGGTGTGTAGAATTTGGTTTGGGTGAAATTGCATCCATTTCCAGACCAATTTGGCCATTGGAATATCTTAATTACCAAGAGAACCTTAAATTGATGATCATTGGTTGTATCGACGTGGAGAATACAACTTGAAATTTGAATATAGTCTCTGGAAAACTAATTCTACAGCTTTAGCTCCCTTCTCTTTGAATTGAAATCGCGGCTCAACGGTACACTTGAATATATACTCTCTTTCTGTCACTTTTAAGTTCGTGTTTTCTTTTGCTATTGTTCGGAGAAGACATGGCTTTGGTTTTTAAGACGGTGCTGACAGAAGACAGTATTGACAGCGTAAGGGACCACGGCTTGGTCAAAAGTTCTGCACTCAAAATCGTGACAACAACGATGTCAAATGCGAGTCGATTAGTCAAATGATACATTGCTGAAGATCAAAATGAAATATGGTTTAAAATGGTTTTAAAGGAGTTTAGAAGTTACGCAAAACTAATTGAGTTATGAAGTTTTGATGTATTACATGCCGCAGGTTGGAAGTTATGCAAGCTGACTGTGTTATGAAGTTTGATGCATGCACAGGTTGTAGTTGCAATAAACATTGATGTACATACAAGACAAAAGATATAGCTGAAGTTTGCATTGAAATCTGGCTTACAATGGTTTTAAAATACATTGAGATTTGGGTTAAATCATTGATAGTGTTAAAAAAATATATTTTGTCAATGTTGTGTGCGTAGGGCAGAGTCTTTAAATTCTTGCAACTTCTTTTTACTGCAAACTGGGACATCAATCTTTTCTTGGCATGGAAACTCTAGCACATTGGAGCATAACACTCAGTTGCCTGAATTGCCAAGTTTCTTAAACCAGGCACTCTCTTGAAATTTTTGAAGGAAGGAACAGAGCCAGCAACATTTTGGAATGTATTGGGAGGGAAATAAAGCTATGTAACATAGCGGAGAGCACAGGAAACGAGCAAAGATCCTCATTTGTACACATGCAGTCGAAGTTGAACGAATTACATGGATGTGACTATGAAGGTTGAAGCTGTTCTATACGTTTGATTCAAAATTTGATATGTTTGTATGGTAAATAGCCTCCGATTTGTGAGTTAAGGGTTGCGCATTTATTAAATGGATATGTGAAACTGTATGAACCAGCGTAAGAGCTGTAACTAAATTTCTAGGTAAGAGTTCATTACTTTGTTTTGAATTAATAAGTAAGGTGAGAATTGCAATATACGCAATTATGGATAGCTTAAAGAAGAGCTTGTAGAATTTTCATCAAGTATTAAATCAATTCTACCTTTGTGAAGAAAATAAGCCCAGATTTTTTTGTTGAATTGAAAGTGAAACTGTAGGACTATTTAATTTTCCTACATCATAATGTGCCAGTTTGACATGTGCGTGAATAACATTTGTGTGGAGTTGGGTCAATGGAAACAACTCTTTCTGAGGATTCAGTTTTTTTTTAAGAACTGCACAGAATGTATGTTTGATGGAGATCGGACTTTGAGTCTGAAAGATGATCACACATGGAGATATAGTGCAGATGAGAGATGGAACAAGGTCACACAGAGAGCTTGAAGGTAAAACTAATATGTTTTATTTTTAACTCTGGTTTTGAAGATGATATTTGCAAAATATAGGTTGCAGATAGTTGAAGGAAATCTCAGCAAACAAAGAAAACAGTTTTAAAAGTACTGTTGAAAGATACTAGAAATAGTTTCTGAATGAAAGCAAAGTGTGGGCAGAACCAAGAAGAATTCCAATGGGGATTGGATAAGAGGGACAGTTGTGTGCATGCGATTTGAAGCCTAGAGGGAGCAGAGAGGATTCTCAAAGAGGTTCCAGAGAATAGAGAACCGATGCTTTCCAAAGACCAAGTATAGAGAGAGGATTGGTGAGGTAAGTGGCAGCAGGGAAGACTAATGTTGTAGATGCTAAGGTAAAATTGAATGGAAAATGAATGAAAATGTGCTAATCCCGGATGACATAAAGAGAAATATGCATGTTTATTTGAGGAGGTTTATTATGCATAGTGTGATGATTTATTTTGCATAATGTGTATTCTTCACAGTTTGGTTAATTTATTTTGGATAAAGCTTGTAGTGGGAAAAGAAGAATTCTTTTGATTCGTGATTGGAAATATAATTTCTTGATGTTGTAAACCTTTGTTTTTACCGTCATGTGACAGCATTTAAGGAGGAGAAGTTGTATTTTGATGAATGGCAAGTGTGAAGGATTTCTGAGAAGTGGATTAAATGAATTCCACACATGAACACATGCAGTTCACAAAGAAGGGGAAGATGACTGTTGATAGTCATTTCCAAATATCTGATGAAAACCATAGCAGAGGGGAGAAGAAGGAAAATTACAAGGTAAGTGGCATATGTGAACAGTTGACGGATGAAGAGTACACTCAGGAGAAGGCAAAGATAACAATTCACCTTGAATTGTTAATGGAGTTGTTGCAGGAAAATGTGAAAAACTAGACACATGGTTGGACCATGAGAAAGAAGGTGAAGTGGCAGAAGCTACTTGCAAAGAGGGAAAAGTAGGTAAACATATAGTTGATGGAAGAGCTGAGGAAGCTCGAGTAGATGTTGAGTTGTGAAAAACTCAGAGAGGCTGAGTTAAAAATGGATGTTTCCATTTGTGGGCCGGAACATGGTGTCATTCTAGGTGAAGAGATCAACGAGGATGATCTCATGAACTATTGGGATAGTTCAGAAGCATCTGAAGATGTGTTGGCGAGAGAAACAGATGAGGCCATGAAGCCTTACATTTTTTCTCACAGTTTATCTATATTTGCAGGATGTGCGAAAGACGGTGAGCAGTTTGATGAAACTGTCACAAAGGAGAATGAAACTCTTGAGGTAAATTCTCGTAGAGAATTCTTTTCGGAGAAGGAAAATGTTCATTGGTTACAATAGGAATAAATCATAAATGACTTCTTATTTGGGGTAAGACAGCAAGTCGAAGTTGTTATGGAACAAGAATAGAGTGGAAGTAGTGATGAGACAAAAGAGAAATCTACAGAAGAACTGAATCAAAAGAAGGATTTAGAGCAGCAAAGAGAGATGTCGACTGAAGCATCAAATGAGACCACAATGTCTTATGTTTTTAAGACTAATAATTTTTGTGTGATTACAGGTACATCACAGGGTGTTGAAAAAACTTTGAAGTTTGTTAAAGAAGAAGAGTTGAATTTGAAATCTGTTCAGAATGATGCTGAGATAGCAAGATCTCAGAAAGAAATAAAAACATAGGGGTCTCGTGGAAATATTCAGCATAATATTGAAGCGGGGGAAGAAGGACCATCTGATGATTGGTAAATAGCAAATGAAGCTATGGAAAGTTGTGTAAAATTTCCAAGTTCTACCCCAGTTGAGATTGTTCAGTTATATCGGAAGTTAGATCTTCAAAGAAGAGAGTTGGAAAAGCAGAGGTTCTATTTTCAAGGAAAGTTGCTGAAAGACACAGAACAAGGAGACATTCTTGAAACAGATGTTGTGGAGGAGGGACTAACTTATATTCCCATAGAGAATTTAAATCAGCATACTGATGTGCTAATAAACGAGGAAATTTCAGAGCAGCATATTGAAATGTTTCCAGTAGAGAAAGAGGCACTGAAGCCTTATGTTTTTTTATTTTAATAATTATTTTGTGAGTACAGGTTTTATTGCAGATGCTGGAGAGAATCTATTGGATAGAGAGATTGAACTGATAAGGTGGATAATGATGAAAGCATCCCAGAAGAAGCTAGCAGAAGTAAAACAAAGAAGAAGCAGCAAGAGAAAGACAACAGAAGATTGTGAAAGCATAGCCAGTGGGGCAATGCAACATAGCATATGGAGACCTGGAGAAGAACAACAAACAGAAGAAGCCACAAATGGAAAGTTGTAGCACAAGATATGGGATCCAGGCAGACGAAGGTCCGAACACATGATCAGGTGATCATGATTAATTTTCAACCTTGGGAGTCTGATGCAAGAGCATGAAGGCCAATTTTCATTATTTAATTATGTAATAAAGGGGGGTGTGACATTTTAATTAATTTATTAATTAAATTGTTATTTTTAAATAAATTAGGAGAGAAATTATAAAGGTGAGGATTTTGTATATATTCTTTTAATAATTAATAGGATATGAGTGAATTAGGTAGAAAATTTAGGGAGTAGGAATTCTATGTACGGGACTTTGTTGAGTCCAGACCTAAAATGAATTTAAATTAGATTTAGTTGAGGATTGGGTGGAGGAATTTGTGGGGTGAAATAAATACATTATTTATGTATTAACAGGAGTGTTTTTGTGAGGAAGAGATATAGTTGAGGATTTGAGTACGTGAGGAATATAGGAAGAGTGAGGAGTAGTTTGAAGGGCCAAGAGCCAAGAGGCCACCCAATGTAATATTGGCTAGATAATTTTTATATTTTTATATCTGTAGTTGATTTGAATGGCTCTTTCTCCTTCATGTGAATTTTAAGCTGAATGTATTTATGGTTTATTTGAAGAAAAAGTTGTGCATTTTTCAAATGTATTGAAAAAATGAGTTTTTATATGCCAAGATCTTCTTTCTCGCAGAACCCGACATCAAGGGTGCTAGTTGCTAGTTAGGCACCCGCGCCATCCCCTGTTCGGTGCAGATTACAACTAGAAAGGCACGCCAACCCTGGTAGGTTTTAGGGTTTGCCTATTTTTGGACTCTCTGAGCTTGAGTTTTGGTCCTGGTTTGTTTTTTCTGATTGTTTGAGTGCTTTGAAGTCATTTTTTTACTGTGTTTAGCCCTTTTCCTCTGGTTTTTTTCCCTTTTCTGTCAGTTTTGCATTTTAGCCCTAGGGCTTCTAGGTGCGTTAGTGTGCTGAGCCTCCCGTGGGAGTTTTGGGTCTTTGCTTTCTCAGTCAACTTTGTTTCTGCTTCTTTGCATTCATCTTGTTGAATCCAATTGATTTATTACGTTTATTGAGTGATTTTCCTCTCTTTCGTTAAGTTTCTCTTTGTGTTGCTCCAAGCCTAGATCACACAGTTTGTTTGAGTCTCTTTCGAGATTATTCTTCGCTTTAAGGGATTTCATCATCGGTTTGAGTCTTGATTGTGCTTTTCTGAGTTGAGTGAATTTGTTTTGTTTTAGCTCTCTCTCTATCATTCTCAAATTGATGTTTTCATTATTTTTTCATTTATTTAGTGCATTTGGTCTAATATATTGAAAATTATAAAAAAAAAATCTTTTGCATTTTTTATTGGCATAGCGAAAATTGAAAACTCTTTTGCATTAATAGTGTTGTATAATTCTAGAGAAAAATTTTCCAGTTTCATTAGCTTGCATTGAAATTAGTGTTTGTGTGTTCATTTCGTTATCATTTGAAAGCTCTCAACTCTCCCGTAGATAGCTCTTCATTGAAAAAAACGATATTTTGTGGCGTGTAGTTTGCATCTATAGGTTTTATGAGATCCAACATTTGATAGGGCCTTGAAATCAAAACATAAATTGAAGATCAACTTTAAAATTTACTGAATTATCCTAAGTCAGCATTGAAAAATAACGGAACATCTAGTAGTCTAAGGTAGAGACGTGTTCCGACATCTTTAAGCCTAGTAGCTATCGCTCGCCATCTAGCTACAGATAGCGCTAGTACAGACTTGTGCTCCCCGTATCATTGTGTATATAAAGGGAGACCCCATTAGGTTGCAAATCCTTTATCCATAGGAAGCCGAGTTTGCCGCCTTTTACTCGTGATACACCGGACATAGCATTCAGAGAGATTACCTGCACGTATGTTAATTCCTTGGTTGATTTCTCTTTCATTTTTACCAAGCTGTATATGGCAGTTCACGGATATCTGGTACACCCATTTACCTAGATTACCAGAGTAGTCATTTTGATCTTTACTGACTCCCTAAATTTGAAAAGATCATTGAGCGCTTGTCCTTTCACGCTTGTTTCCAAAATGAAAGTGATAGAGTCATATTTTACTCGTTGCTAGACTCTTAAAACATGAAACAATAAAATTTCCAGTTTCAATGTGGTAAAATTAATCACCTACGATCACACGCCCATTTAGAGATTGATTTTTTCGGCATGTTTTTGTTTACCTTGGTTTTTTCCTATGTGTCTTTGTTTTTTATCTCTTCCTCTTTTTGCTATAGTCACCATGTCGGAACCATCAGTTTCATATACTGGTAGTCCTTATACAGACGATTCATCAGAAGTCTCTCAGTCCTCTGCTGAGCATCAACAGCCTGTTGTATCTGAGTTTCCCTTTGGGGGACCGGTTATATTTGAGCTTCCCTTTGGAGGACCAGTTGAGTTTAATTGGACCTTGTCCAATGCTTGGTTTGGATTTGGAGTTGGGGAATACTTCGCTCCTCTTACATCGGGATCACCATTTCCGGATGCTGTCGTACCTCTTAGTCCCCGTCGTCTTTTAGAAGATCTATGCCAGGGTCAGATATGGACTCATCCAGTCCTATTCCTAGTGAGTGAATTCCTACTTCTGGTGAAGACTACCAACTTTTTCCTGAAGACATCCCTAAACCATTTGTTCTGTCTTCACCTGTTCCATCACTCCCAGCTGCATATAGGTCTTTAAGTTAGGTCATGGCTGCTATTGCCTCTATGGAAATATCGACTTTGTCCACGGAACTGACCATTCCCTCATTAGGGATGTCGAAATCGACACCTCTCACGACATCTCCTTTTGTCACATCGATACATGTTAGACCACCTGTCTGCGTGGCTGCGTCTATGCTTGTTGTCACCACTCAGTCAACTGGGACCTCGTCAGTTCCTGAAGATGTTTATATGGCTAATGCCATTCCTAAGAACCTTTCTCCCGAGGAGTACTGGATGACTTTACAGCCGCCGATCTCCCAGGTTGTTCAGTCCTCTCAGGATCTTAATCGTCCTTACTTTTCTCATTATGGAGAGGATGGTACCCTGATCTATCCATTTCCATTTCAATATGATGAGCACGGAAACCCCATTTATTTTCCTGCTCCTGAGGCTTATCAGTATATTAACGGTTTTATACCTACACTTCCTGTGCAATTGTCTCACCAACAAGGAAAACCATTTCAGGGAAAACCTTTCTTTTAGCAAGGATATGCTTTTGGCCCACAAGGAAAACCCTTTGAGGGACAACCTTCGGCCCAGCCAGGGTATGCATACGACCCTCAAGGGAAACCCTTACAGGGACAAACTTCGGTCCAGCAAGGATTATTTACGGCCCACAAGGGCAGTCTTACAATCCTCAAGGTCAACCTCTACAACCTCACCCTGTGGTCCAACCAGAGCAACCTCAACGACCGACAGGGAAACCGGTGTATCAACCTGGACCTTCATACGGTCTTGGGGGGAAAAACCATCCTTATCAACCTTTGGTGCAACCTCAACAGCCTCATTTTCCCATTGGTAAAAATGTTGCACAACCAGGGCCATCTTATGGTCCTGTCCCAGGTCAACCTGGTTATCAGGTACAACCTGGCCCACTCTTGCCATCAGGCCAACTTGCTCAGCCGGGGCAACCTGGTGCCCCTCATCAGCCAGGTCAACTTGTTCAAGCAAGAAAACCTGCACAGCCTGTTAACCCTGCTCAGCCACTGATCTATTCTATACCACAGCCGAATCCACCTGTGCGCCTGACTTATTCAACTCAGAAGGGTCCCACTTACCAGCAACTCGTTCGACCCCAAGGCAGTTATTACCCTCAAGGTCAGTCTCGACCAATTTACAACCCACCTTAAGGTTCTGGTTATTACCCTCAACAGCCAAGCTATACTTATACTCTGCAGCAAAATCCTTACATTTCTCAATCGGGACCCATGTATACTCAGAATCAGTACACTGGTTATCAACCCCCGTATCCTGGTTTTCAGCTGCCATATCAACTCAATTATCTGGCTTATACCCCCTATGGTCAGAATCCTCCAGGACAGAACCAATGGGGGTAGAGTTCTACTCAACCAGGATGGAGTACAGGTACAGCTCCTTATCAGGGGCCTACCATGCCTTTTAACCCTCAATTACCTTTTCTCGCCACGTTGGAGTTACCAGACATGTTCAAATTGACCAATGATCTGATTCTTCATAATACATATTGGCCTCTGGTTCCGACGAAGGTGCCTGGTGATTATCCTGTGTTTGAGGGAAAATCTGGAGAAGACCCCCAAGCACACGTCATGAGATACCTTTTATGGTGTTCTTTGAATTCTTGCGTGGATGACTCGATTCGTCTGTGTCTTTTCTAGTGCACTGTCACCGACGCTGCTGCTAAATGGTACATAGAACTATCCCATGGTATTTTTCAAGATTTTAATACTCTAGCTATGGCATTCCTGACGCATTTCCAGTTACCACTTCGTTACGAAGACAAGACGCATCTCCTGACATCTCTGAAATAGGACAAAGCTACTCATATTTCAGATCACATTCACGAATGGAGACGTCGTCGTCGTCTGATCAAGTTTGACATTCCTGATAGGCTTCTGAATCACTAGTTCACTACCTCTTTTGTCAATAATATTGCACAAGACATTGCTATGGGGGCATGTGTAACCGAGGAACAAGCCATTACTTGCGCCCAGTACCTTGATTTAGTGTACTCTCAATCGGGCACATTATATGACATCTTGACTTATGCCTCGTGACCAGGGACCTCTAAAGCACCGGCTACTCCATCAATAGATTGTGTTATTGGTTCCGTCTCTCAGAATTCTCGCAAGTCTCCATCTTCCAATGCTGGGAAGCCAAAATCCAATTCGTCCAATGATTCTGCTTCTCAGCCTGCTCTAGACTCTGGCAAGTCCTCAGAGGTCAATGCCGTTTAGGCCAATCCTGTGGACAAGACTTTGAAAGGTAAAAATAAGGGCAAAGGAAAGGCTAAATAAAATGCCCCAAAGATAGATTCGGCTAAGCCTCGTGCTGATAATGGATCGCAGTGTAAGCCCTAGTATCCTTGTTTAATCTGCGATGAAGAGCACTACACCAAGGAGTGTCCACAATGAGCCGAGGTTAGTAGATTGCTCAAGGGCACAAAGGGAACTCTTGCTATTCTAAAAGATCCCTTCTCGTCTCAGCAAACACAGATGGTTGAGCAGTCTGCCCCATCTGCGCCATTTGGTTCACAAGTATTCATGATGAATGGCTCTACATCTGTTTCTATCACCACTCAGTCGAAAGACTATGCTGGGTCATGTCAGGCAACAGGGAAGGAGATCGCTGATGGTCCTCCTCCCCCACCTGTATCTGGCCCACTTGATATTGAAAGACCTAGTCCCGAACCCATTGTGTGCCACCTTCTAAAGGTGTTTTCAAGAAATATTCCTATAATCTGAATGCCCGTGCTGCCTAGCATTATAGCATTGTTGAGGATTTGGCACAGGTGCCATCCGCCATGTCTGCGTTGGAAGTGCTCTAGAGTTGCCCATCTCAGCGAAAGGTGTTATTATCTGCCATCGGCGGGATTGATCCTTCTGATTCTAGCCTTTTCTCTTTCGACTTGGAAAATTTTGTTCCCCGACTTCCGCATCAGATTGCGCTTATTATACAGGCCGGTATTAACGGTCTCAATATCCATAGAGCCGTTGTGGATGAAGGTGCATCCACATGTGTCATGTCATCTACCTGCTAGAAGGCCATTAGCTCTCCAACCTTGACTTCATCTCCCAATGCCCTCGAGGCATTCGATGGAAGGGAATCGAAATCCTTGGGTGTTCTCCTGAGTCTACCAATTACTTTATAAGGGAAGACGGTTAACGTCTAAGTAGAAGTTTTTTATGCGAAAATCAATTATAATATTCTGCTCAGTCATAGTTGGACCCATGCTATGATGTGCGTGCCGTCCACCCTCTTTCGCATGTTGAAATTTCCACATGAGGGAAAAATTGTTACTATTGACCAGTTATCCTTCTTTACCTCGTCATCCGAGAACAACGTCCCATATGTGGATCAGATACCTACTCCTTTTAACAGTGTGGGACCAGGACTTTTCAAATATCCTGTCCTTATGGGTGTCTTTCCTCCTCCGCCACCGAATACCATTCAAGTCAATATGATCTCTAGGTCAGATGACCCATGGATCATCCCTTCTCCTGAACAGGTTTCGTCTTTTGGAGAATCGATGCCTCTGACCCTGGTTGAAATCAATTATTGTGAGATCATTGCCGCATCGAATCCTCCTCCTGCTGATAATGCTCCTTTGAGCATGGCTCTTGATGTTTATTCTCAATCCCCTTGGCTCGGCGTTGCAGATTCGCCTGATCCTTTGAGATAAGTTTTTCCGTTTGATGAAGCTATCATGGAGACTATGTCTCTCGAAGATCTGTTGTGGAGCGATGGGCATCATTGTTCCTCGTTTATGCCTACCCTAGGGGCAATGTCTAATTTTCTCGAGTGTTTTGCATCTCAGGTTCCCTCTCCGCCGCTCCAAATGCCAATATTGACTCACGAAGTTTTCTCGAAAGTAAATTTGAGTAACATTACCAAAACGATGCCTATCAAAATCTCTGTTAAACCGGAGGTTATCGAGAACATTCATGTGGGAGTCACTTGTTCTCCCGATGAGATTCAAGTGTACACTAGTCTCTTCCGTGAATTTCGTGATGTTTTCGCTTGGTCTTCAAAAGAGATGTCTCGAATTGATCCCAGTATCGCCGTGCACGAAATTCCCACCTATCCCAGTGCAAAGCCTGTGCGCCAACGTCTACGTCCAGTGCATCCTCGGAAAGGTGCTGCTATAAAATCTGAAGTTGAGAAACTTCTTAAAGCGGGTTTCATATATCCGATCCCTCTGACAGAGTGGGTTTCTAACATTGTCCCTGTGTATAAGAAGCAGGGCACAATTCGATTCTGTGTTGACTATTGAGATATCAATCAGGCTTTCCCTAAGGACAACTATCCCACCCCTTTTATCGATCAGATCATTGAAAATTATGAGGGGAGTGAGATCTTTTCCCTTACGGACGGCTTTTTAGGTTATAATAAAATCAATATCCTCCCATCTGATCAACATAAGACCACTTTTATCTATCCGTGGGGAACATTCGCCTATAAGAAACTCATTTTCGGCTTGAAAAACACTGGGGATACCTTCCAGTGTGCCATGTCTTATGCCTTTCATGACATACATAATGTTGTTCAGCCATACTTGGATGACCTTCCGGCTCATTCAGCTCTATGCAAAGACCATCCGAAACATCTCCTCCAATTTTTTCTCCGTTGTAGATGTTACAACATAAGGCTTAATCCTCACAAGTGCGTCTTCTGCGTCGACTCTGGTCGACTTTTAGGGTTCATTGTCTCTAAGGAGAGAATTTGCCTTGACCCTCTTAAGGTTGTGGCTATTGTTAATCTCCCCTCCCCATCCTCGTTACATCAGCTTCAGATTCTTCAAGGGAAAGCGAATTTCTTACGTTGTTTTATCCCGAACTATGCAGAGGTAGCCAACGGGTTCACGCAAATTCTAAGATAAGACGTCCCTTTCTGTTGGGATGAGATTGCTTAGCAATATTTCGATAACCTTAAGACGTTGCTCATCAACTCTCCATTAATACGTCCTCCGAATTATCATCGTGACTTCACCCTCTATTTAGCTGCTGCATTTAATACAATTGCCATGGTTCTGGTGCAGGATGATGATGACGGTAACGAACACGTGATTTATTACCTATCTCGAAACCTCCTCAACACTAAAACGTGTTATGCACATGTTGAGAAGTTGGCGCTGGCCGCGGTCTAAGCTGTTTAGCAGTTTCACCATTACATCCTGTTATGCACGGTAGCCATGATTTCCAACTGCAACCCCATGACTTACATCTTGTCTCGACAATTGCTGGGGGGAAAGTACTAAAAGTGGATTGTGATCCTCCAAGAGTTTTATTTGGAGTTCACTACTGCCAAATCAAAGAAATCACTAGTTTTTGCTGATCTCGTTTGTTCTCTCCCTACTGACTCTGTTCCGTCTCAATTTAAGGAACATATCCCGGACAAAAATCTCTTCTTAATCAACACTCTCGATGCATGGTATGGTGATATCATCGTGTACCTCTAGACATCTACCTTCCAGTCTAATTTTATGAAGGATTCTTGATGCTGTGTTCCACATCAGTCGTAACCATATCGCATTGTCGGAGATACCCTATATCGTGTTGGAGTCGATTTCGTACTCTGCTGGTGTTTGACCTTAGAAGAGGCTGAGAAAGTTATGAATGAATGTCACAGTGGCGCCTGTGGCGGTCACATGTCTGGTTATGCTACCACATAGAAGATCCTTCGTGCAAGCTATTTCTGGCCATCTATATTTAAAGACTGTATTGTTGCAGTACGAAAGTGTCATGCATGTCAGATCTTCCAACGCAAGATGCGTGCATTGCCTCTCCCATTACATCTTGTCATTACCGTGGGCCCTTTTGCTAAATGGGGCATTGATTTTATGACGTGTAACCCTCACTCGGCTGGGGGGCATGCTTATATCACCGTTGCCGTAGATTATTTCAGCAAGTGGACCGAAGCAATGCCTACATTGGCTGCGGATGGTAAGACAGCTCCACAGTTCGTTTTTAACCATGTCATCACTCGTTTCGGCATTCCTAAAGCCATCATCACTAATCATGGCTCTCATTTTTGGGACTATATGATGGCAGAGCTGACATCTAAGTTGGGCTTGTGTCACGATAGCTCAAAGCCATATTACCCTCAGGAAAATGGCCAGGTTGAAGCCGTGAACAAGGTGCTTGTTGTGATGCTTCAACGAACAATTGTTATACACAAATCGAGTTGGTATCTCCAGTTTTTTTTAGCTCTTTGGGCTTACCGAACGTCAGTGAATAGTGCAACCGGATTCACACCATTTCAGTTGGTGTATGGTCTGGAAGCTACTCTTTCGTTTGAATGTGAGATCCCTTCACTAAAATTGGTTGTGGAATTACTGCTCGATACTTCACCGGAGGAAGAACGTCTCCTATATCTCAAGAGATTGGACGAAACTCATCGCTTGGTTGCTTTGGTTATCGAGGCACAGAAAAAGCGGGTTAAAGCTCATTTCGATCAAACAGTTTCTCCGCGCTCTTTTATCGAAGGGGACCTCGTCCTCTTGTGTGATCAAGCTCATGACAAGCTTGGGGCAGGAAAATTCCAACCTATGTGGCATGGGCCCTATATCTTTAAACGTGTATTGAAAAATGGGGCTTATGAGCTGATCGATTATGAAGGTCTTCCTTTGGCGCAGCCCAGAACTGGGTTGTACCTGAAGAAATATTATGTTTGAATCATTCTTGCGTAGTATATGTACATAGGTGATTTTTTCATTTTTGTGCATGTGTGGCGTGGTGTGCTTTGTAAGTGTTTTTCTGCTTATTGGGTCTTCTTGGTTGTGCAGATGTCTATTACTCCTTATGTCGTTTCGTGGATGGTGCCTCCTGCAGTACCAGGAACCTGTCTTCGGCAGCCTGGGTAATTTACAATCCTGCTGGTGAGTTGGTTAATTTACAAGGTGTTTGTCTAGGGCTTGCTACAAATAATGTCGCGGAATATAGTGTCATTTTGGAATTATTAAACGAGGTTGTTAACCTCGGCATTCACGCGTTAGTTTTACATCTGGACTCACAGCTTGTGGTTTTACAACTCAATGGACATTATTCAGTTAGAAACCCATGCATTTTAAGACTGTATCTACGTATTCGTTTACTTGAAAGAAATTTTGATTACATCACATGTCAGAATATACCAAGACGAATGAATACACTAACAGATGCAGTAGCCAACATGGTATTAGATAGACATTTACAAAATTTATAAAAACATTATTATATGTAAGCAAGATCCATGTAGAAAATAGATGTATATATATATGTCGAGTGTTTGTAATGTGTGCATCATATAAAACCAAAATATATATGTTTGTTTTAGTTACATCTGGAGACGACATGTCTCTCAAAAATATGCAAATAGAAAGCCTAGGTGAGTAATCGACATGGTGCTCATGGTAGCATGTCACTTCTCGTACCAACCACCTCAGTAAGCAGTGGAGACGACTCGGCACCCCTACAGTGTGCCTCTGATAAGCTAGGGGAAAATGAGCTAAACGAGCATAATCTGGAACTCTACAAGAAATCCCCTCTAGGTTCCATATGAGCTCGTCCCCCTCGCCCTCGTCACCTTGAGGGTCATAAGAGAGAGGGGTCCTCCTCACTATTGGTGACAATCTGGCTGGCCTCTCTGGGCCAACATCTGCATACATATAGGATTAGCTGTTAGAACGTACATGTATACCAAAAAATCATAAAACTCATAAAATTAAAAAGAGTCTTACCAAGCTCCTCATCCCAGTCCTCTCCCTCTTGGACCGGAAGGTCTGGGTCTCCGGTAAAATCCGTGCCCACATAGGGCTAGTCCTCCATGACAATCAACTGTCGTCAGAGCCAGTCAAAGAACTTAGGCCGCCATGAAATCTGCTGGCCTCCCCCTGCCCTGATCATCAATGCCACCCATTGAGCCATCCGTGGCTCTCTCAGTGGTAGATCCAGGACTTTGGCCTCCTAGCGCAGAAAAATTGGTAACCGTTCCAGGAAGAACGGCACCAGAATCGACCCATATCCAAATTGTTTCAGTTTGGTCTGCTTGCATTTTGTGAGTTGCCGTTTAGTGTTCATGGTCACGGATGTGGCCCAGTAAAAGATAGTTGGGTTCATACACTCCAATGTAAGAAGTATATACGTCTTTGTGGCCTCGTGCGGTGCCTCCGATCCCGCAGCCCGCGTAATGGTGTGTAGCACTACTCTTAGTGATATATCAGGGACAGTTTGAATGTCTAATTTCGCGCTCCATATTCCTTTGTGTGCCCTTGGGCACACCCTGTTCATGAACATTGTCATATTTTCTCCTGAAGGCTTGGTACTAGTTAGAATAGGGATTGGACCCCTGCGTGACAGTCCAGTGATGAAGTATACATCTGATACTTTGAGCTCAAGTTCCTAGTCTCGAAGTTTGAATTTCTCCTCATCCTCATCCCAAATGCTGATGAGATACTGCAGCAATTGGGGCTGAGCTCAGAGACATGGCGTCAAAAAGAAACTTTTTAGCCCCCAATTTTTAAGAGCATTCATACATTTCTCTTTTCCCATTACCAGTTCATCTTCTTCGCTATGTTCTCTCTCTTTCCATTCTATAACCATATTTCTCGCTGCATACCTACATCAACCAATCATAGGAACATTATGAACCTCCTTGGGTATTCAAAATCAAATTTCATTGGTTGTTTTTTGAGAAATTTTAGCCGGATTTTGTGTTGCTCCATTGGCGCGGCTGTTTGGCTAACAGTCGTGCCAATTGGCACGACCTCTGTGTAAAACAGAGTGAATATGCGCGGGTCCATGCCCGGAACCTACACCAATCGTGGAGCCCTAAAATTTCAAAATCCTTCCCTAAAGGACCTCAAACAATGATAAAATATATAAAAATGTAACTTAAAATATGGACAAAGAGGTTGGATCTTACCTGAAATAGACGGAATTCGATTTGGTCCACTGGATTGATCACACTCGTCGCTTGAAGATCGAAGCAGAAATAGGCCACTGTTGCTCTGCAAAGAGGTAAAATTGAAAAGTAAATATTTTCTTACCTCTATTTCTCTTTTATAACTTTTCACAGTCCTAAAATAGGTTTTGACACGTATTTTTCGATATATTTTCATATTATTTTTATGGCATATATTTTACACGCGCCTTTTTGTGTAGCAATAGGTTTTTCACGTGGTTTTGATGAAGAGACGAGTTGTATTTTATACTTTTTTGGACTCAGTAGAAACATGAAAAAGTCACTACTAGATTCACCTTTCAGCTCTTTCCCGACTCTCTAAAACTGAAAAGATTGTCGAGTCACTTCTCATTTTGAGCTTGTTAAATTGGCTGCGAAACGACATCTACCCAGTATACGTTTACTCCTTTTTTAGGCTAGGATAGATTATTTACGAAAAAGGAATACCCTAGCCTATCGCGACTAGGAGGTTCTCTTAGACATAGTTTTCTACCTTTTCGGATCTGTGGGACTACCTACGAAGAGGGACTGCTAGAGTTTTCTTTTCCACTGTCTTTTCAAACTCTCTAAATATGAAAAGATGCCGAGTTCTTCCTTTGTCAAAATCATTAAAAATTGATGACATCGGATTCCGTCGTAATGACGTTACTCGAGTTCCTCCTTCCTAGGGCTCGTAAAATGTACTAGGTTGGATTTGTCCGAAGGACAAACTTACATCAAAAGCATATGCTATCCCCTTCAAGCTTGTTTTCAAAAAATAATTGGGCTACTCGCAAGAAATGGTGGGGGAAAATGGAACCAATATTATAGTCGTATTGGTAGTATGTCACTCTTGAACATGGCACTTGTCTGCGTTCGTGTCGGGTTGGGGACATCTCATCTCATTATCTGCTTGTCTCCATGGGTTTGGGTAATCTCTTTTGACCGCTCGTCTTCTCTTTGTCACGTCGCCATGACCTCAGATCCCTTGATGTCAAATACTACCGAATCCAATGTCGTGCCTTCGATATGTTCAAGAGAAGTTGGCCTCTGCAGTTTTCAACCTCCCTCCGATTCTCTGTTGGTATTGATTCACAAACATCATGTTCCTCTGTCTCATGTCGATGATGTGGGAAACACTATGACCCACCTTCGATCAAGGTCATTTCCTGTCGACTCCAGCTCATTATCCAGGAAATTGATCTAGAGACTCCTTTTAAATACCTTGGAGCCTACATGCCTCAATGGCAGATTCTTCGCATTCAACGCAAGGTTTTCATTATTGGCCTTCGATCGGATGACTCTGCGGGTGTTCGACGCCAGATCCTTGTTCACATTCCGTGGATTGTACCTCTTGTACCTTGAGAGCCATTGTCATTATTGGTGGTTTCTCTCGCGTCTGCTAACAGTTTTCATCATTGTCTGGTAATCAGATGATGTTATTGCATGTTTGTCTTCAGCTTACATATTTATATGATCGAACTTGTACTTTGTTCAGATCAAGATGGAGCTCAAGATCCTAGATTTTGTCTGATGAAATCCAAGCTGCGAGTTCTTTGTGGATTATTATGACTTATTACATGACTCTATTTATTGGATGGCTGTGACTATACCTGAGTCTACTTGTTGATCCTTATTTTATTGGATGGCTACGTCCATACCTTGGATCCCAGTTTTTGTACACTTTATTATGGATGGTTGCGCCCATACCACATATCATGTATCAAAGATATCAGTTGTATTTGTATTCGTAGGTCTTTCTACGGCACTGTCTTCAGTTGAACATGTTCTCATAAAGTATTTCACCCCTCCCTCTCTTTTGGATCTCATGCTTTAGGGGGCATCTGTTACACAGAATTTTGTCACCATCCCTGAAATCCCTCGTCCCATACATTGGAGGACTATTCCCATAACCTGTGAATAGTAAAATGCCCTGAAAACACCTTGATGGCATCTTTCTGCATAAGGGAAAGAATTCTCCTTGAGAACATTTCCACATAAAAGCCCCAAAAACCCATGTTTTGGCATTGTCTTGAGTAGCTAGTTCATCCCTCACGCCAATGGGGAAAATGTACACTAGTGGGTGTGCCAGTTGGTGCTCTGTCCCTGTGTTGTACCCATACCAACCTGTTTTGGAATGTTTTTTAACAAATTGAGGCGGAAGTTTCCTTTAACTACCTTGGGAATGAATCATCAAAAGGAGGTTGGGTTGTTTGGCTCTGGATCTCCTTGTTTAGGAAGAGGTTTTCCACCTCTCATGGAACCTTCCTAAGAGATATGACTCTCCCCCATGATTATAGGGAGCATAACCTCTCCTTCTCCCTCTATAAAATCTTTCCCTCTCCATTTGCTAGCTACTTGAACTTTTGGGGAAGGAAATTATAGCTGAGTGACAATCAAGAACAGAGCTAAGGAGAATCCTATGAGAGAGAGAGTTTTTTCAAACCCCTAAAGAGCTTTGTGAGACACGTCCCACTGGAATCCTGTCGACGGAAGATCACGACGTCAAAGCACTAGTTGTAATCGTTCTCTCGTATCTTAATATACATGACTCTGCTATTGGTTCCATGATTGTGTTTTTCCATTATATAATGCAATTTCATTCGTTCCTCTCTGACTGATCAATAGTTATAAAATGTGAAATATTATGTTGCATGTTGTCTCTCTTCTTTGCATGTGTATATGTATCTGGATGCAGCGAGCTCACAGATCGTGACCTGTCCAGCTAGGAATGGAAGCACCACTTCTTCTTTGACAACAGCAGTGAAGGAATCACGGTAAGTGATCTATCGCAATTATATCTTTTGTAGCTAGGAATCAATAGGTTTGTTTGTTTCGATTGTTGCTAAACCCACTCTAGGGCTAGTGGGATTGCCTCTATCCGCATAGGGGATTTACCTCCACAACAATAAGTGATATTTTTTCCATTAGGAAAAATAAAATCAAACTTGAAAAATCATGATAGATTATGGATGATTTATAATTTATAAAAATATGATTAATGAAGTGATTTATAGAAAGATTTTAGGATGAAGAAAAGCTATTGTATTTTATTAATTCTACTTATTGTAAGCCTATGGAAAAATATGAGAGCTAATGCAAAAATACATGTATAATCAAGAAAAGAGAGACGATAGATTTTTTTTTTGAATAATTATATGTACAAAATTGGTTGTATGAAATTCGGTCTAGTGGGGAGCTCAGTAATTCTCAATAAAGAATTACTTCATCTCTTACTTGGCCATTGTTGGCTATAGTAGTGTGGGGACTTTATCGATTCGATATAGAATATAACATCATGAGTCTCATTGGGCCGATGTATTCTAATAATGCATTAAAACATAAGTAAATATTCTCTTTGAAAATTATTGTTTTTGCATATGGCACATGAAGAAATAAGAATCAAGTTTATTTTCTTGGAAAATTTCATATGATAAAGAATCAAGGTTATTTTCTTGGGAAATCCCCCATGGAATTTATTGCATAGAGGAATAAGTTTTTTGTTCATTGAATTTTTATAATATTTCATGTGCATTGAATTATTAAAAAAAAATCTTGGCTAAATAATTGTGTGAATTGCATCAGTTATTGAACAATACGATCCAAATATGTATTCATATCCCGAAAACCATGATATATATGTTCAAACCTAAAGGTGAATTTGTAAATGAGCCCGTTATAGCCAAAATATTATTTAAAATTTGAAAAAATCATTTTCAACTTCTAGAAAACCGCATCCAAAATTGATGAATAAAACAAGCTATTATTTAATATTGAAATATGGAAAATTGAGCTGCCTTCAAAACCATGACACCTATGTAAAAATGAGAGGATTTTTTTAGTGAAATCATTCCAAAAAAAAAAATAAAAAAAATTCAAACATTTTTTTCTATATGTTTAAAAACCATGCACAAATTTGATTCTAAATCAGGAAAAATAGAGTAAAACAGAGGGCTTCCATTTGACTTGTCAACGTTATAAGAACAATTGTCTATGTACATATAGAGATAATTATTGTGTTAATGTTTTTGAAAAGAAATAAATTAATTGTATGCATAAACAAATAAAAAAATTATGTTTATATTTCTTGGAAAGAAATAATTTATTCACATGCACAAAAATAGAACAATTATCTTCATATTTATTGAAAAGAAATAAGTTATTCACATGCACAAAAAAAAACAATTATGTTTATATTTCTTAAAAAGGAATTAATTTATTTCAATTAGAATATTACAAGGGATGTCTTCATGATATATATTTAATAAATTTTAAAGAGAAATGTTGGACCCTTGAAGAGAATATGTGCTTATGTGCATAGGAATAATATCTAGTATTTTTTATCTACTGGAAATGAATAGGTGATTTTACATGCATAGAGAGTTTGAGTTCTATAGAAAGAGATAAGTAACCTTTTTGAGAAAGAGTTCACATAAAACCCATACATAAAATATAATTGGTTGTGTTATTTGATAATAATTTGTCATTCATGCTATTTCTTGAAGAAATATTACAAATTTGTGTAACGTCTGAAATGATAGGAAAATATTTTTTATTGCATGCATAAGAGCTACTAAGTTCACTAACTTTTGGAAAAAGAATAATTAGTGTGTTATATTAATTGGAAAATAAATATATATATTTGTATGCAAGGAATTATTTGTTGTGTCAAAACTCTTCAAAATGAATAGAAGATAAAAACATGTTGTTGTACACCTTATTGAATTAGATTCTTGGAGAAGAAAATTGGTAACGACATGATTTATTGTGTTAAGATTCATCTGGAATATTCTTTAGAGAAACATATAGACTTGCATGCATGGAAAAGTATAGTTTTGGTATTGGATTTCTAGAGAAAAGGAAGGTGCAATCACATAGTACTCATTATGGTAGCCTTCCTTTGGGAAAAATAATATGAATATGCACAACTAAAGGGATTAACTATGGTATTAGTTTTGTTTTGGGAGAATATTATGTATCTTTTTTGGGCTAGATATTTTGGTAAAAGGAAAAATTTTCTTTGCATGCATGAAAGAATAAATTTTATGTGTTTGATCCCTTGGAAAATAAATGTGTTTATTTTTCCATTCGATATTTAGCTAGTTTCCTTTGGAAAGAAATATATGTTTCACATGCAAGAAGAAAAATCTATCATGTTATTTTCTGTTGGAGAGGATAAGTAGTTGCATGCAAGAAATTATAACTATTATGTTAACTTCTTTGGAATAGAACTTTCATTTTTATACATAATAGCGATTATGAATAAATCTCTTCTGGAAAATATGTTTTTGGAAAAGCCCATGCGTAAGTATAGAATATATTGTGTTAATACTTCTAGAAAAGAAAACATAATAGTAGGAAAAAAAAAATTGTTTGTTGGTCTATTTATCTTGAAAGTGTGTTATGCATTTGCGTGCACAAGAATTATATCTAGTATGTTAGCTTATGGAAAGAATATGAAAGTGCATGCAAGATTATGTTAGCATTTTGTTGGAAAGATGACGCTTCATATTGATTTTCATGTTATTAATGCATGTGCAATGATGTTAAAGAAGTCATTTCCTTCCATTCTGTTCATGTTTTATGCATGTGCATGAATAGATGTTGAAGTGTCACTAATAAAGACTGATTATCAGTTAATTAATATTTTATTATCATGATATCAAGTGTGTTGATCACAACAATGGTAGGAAAGGATGGTGAATTGTGCAAAGGATAATTCAAGTTTACTATTGTGGAAAATAAATATTTGTTAGTCCATGCAAATTTAGGAATGCCAACAGTCGGATGATCCACTAATGAGAAGAACCATGCTGCAAAGAATTAATGTTCATGGCTTCGTGGGTAAATGATATCATGATGATTGTAATAGCTTATAACTTGTTATCCATAATTTCAGATGATAATTATTTGTACTATTTTATGAAAATGGTTAAGGGATTAGCTCTCTCACAAGCCATTTAGGGAGGAGTGAACACCCACACGAGTGTTGAATAATAAAATTAAACGTTTTTTTATTTTCACTCTATGGGGTTTCTAGGGTATATCAATGTCTAATGATGTGATTTCTTGTTGTGCCATTTTTATAATATTGATTTCTTACATGATGTGATCGTTATATTATCAAAATTTTGATTAACTAACTGAGTTAAAATAAGTATGAAATTTTTGTAATGTTACATTAGGAAGTTTTAGTTAATATGGTACAACAATGGTAGTAAATGGTTGTGTAACTCACTATTCTTTTACTAAAGATTACTCTATGTAATGATGATGGTTTATCAAATGATCATTGAATGGAATCTAGAAAGTAATTTAGAAATTTACATATTGGTAAATGTTAAAAAAAATTTGTCACTCCATACTTTTTCCTGCGAGGTTATTCAGAGATGTTACAGATCTAGCATGTTATCCTATTCATTTGGACCATGTCTCCATGTCTTTGTTCTTCAACTACGTCCACAATGATATCGTCTTCATTACTTACTAGAATGTGATGATTTTCTAGATAACAATGTTCCACATTTTTTTCATTAACAATGCCCCTCATTTTTTTCATTACCTTGGGATTCTCCAAATAATTCAAGATTTTAACATATAACTACAATAAGTATTACAAATAATAATATAATTTTCTTAAACAAAACCATCTAATTTACTTGTTTATTATTCAAGAAATAATTTCAATCTTCCCATCTTATGAAAAATTCATTAAAAGTGTTTTCATTCCAAAGTTTTAATATTCAAAAAAATCAAAAAAATCAAACTTATTTTATTGTCAATAAATCTTACAAAACTTCAAAAAGTCACTACGCTAGAATTGAAGCAGTGCCTAATTTACCAAATTTATTTTATTTAAATATATATATATATATATATATATATATATATATATATATATATATATATATATATATTGACTAGAAGAATCAGCAACTGCACCGGTATTGTACTTGCGTTACACGGGGTCGAATCCCGCTGGCTACCCCTATACTCCTAGGAGGAAATTGCTGAGCCCGCAACAACAGCCCCTTGGTTAAGACGGGACTTGAAATCGTGACCTACACTCGGGAAAATGAAGCTAAGTTATTAAAAGGATGAAATCAACTCCACCATTGCTAAACCCAAATATCTGTCTCTCTTGACAAGTACTAAGAATTTAATGAGCGTTGCAAAGATTAGAACTAATTCTCATGAGATTCATAATGAAATGGAGTGTTGGTGTTGGATTGTGCCCAAAACACCATGGGATGAAAGAACCTGCCACCTTTGCGATACTAAGAGGGTTGAAGAGGAAAAACACTTTCTATCAGATTTCCTGGCTCTTACTCACATATGTTCTCATTTCCAAAACATTTTCCACACATCCAACATTCCTCACTTGTTAATTCAACATAATTATAATGATCTTTGATCTGTCGCTTCTTTTTTATCATAGAAATAAATATTAAAGAGTGAGAATTAATCCCTTATTAAGGTCCGATAGACCCCATTGGTTTTAATCATCATCATCATCATCATCATCATCATCATCATCATCATCATCATCATCATCATCATCAATTTATTATATAATAGTTTATATTATTTATTTTTATTAATTATATAGATGTTTATTTTGGAATAAATTTCCATCATCATTATCATCCTAAATTTATTGTATAATGTTTTATATTATTCATTTCTTATTAATTATATAGATGTCTATTTTGGAATAAATTTCCATGATTTTAATTTATTTACCAATAATAGATAAATGGTATGAATTTAAAATTTAAGTAATATCCATAAAATGCTTTTAATAATAAGTTAGATAAAAAGCCGAGATTCATTTCAAAACTAGTTATGGATTTTCCTTTTTCTATAAAATTTTGAAAAACTATATATATATATATAAACCTACCATATTGTAACAAATGTTATTTATTTACCTATTAAGAATTTCCATAAAATAAATTCAATCTCTATAATTAAACACCTTACATATTTATAAAAAAACATATTAAGAATTTCCATAAACTAAATTCATTCTCTATAATTAAACACCTTCTTACATATTTATAAAAAAAAGTATACTTGTCCTAAATTGATATCTCCATATCAAAACCAAACAGTATGAAAAGCAAATAGTGATAAATGAATTGATGTGTCCTTGAATAAAGTCATTAATGTTTATATTTAGTTTACAACAGCTCATAGCCAACAAGGGACATCTACCATACGTACAAGTTGTTTGGTTTCAATTCCCATACGTATACGCCACTATCTCACCCTTAGTCACGCTATCTCCTCAAACTTCGTATTGATCCTGCTATCCCTATAAGTAATATCTCTCCAATGCTTCTCGCATCCTTAGTAGCTTACCATTGTTGCTTCATTCCCAGGTTTCACTCGGATCTTCACTTTTCCCCAGTATAACTTTGTCGGGGTATTCGATTATTAGAACTCAGTGTTTCGGACGTCTGAGCATCGTGAATCGGGTACTTTTAATTCTTTGATATGTGGCCCTGTTTAGCTATTTTGGTTTCTTTGGCATCGCACAGCCCTGTGTTGTGGTATGCTCAAATCTCTGTATCAAAAGAAGTTGCACTCGGTGCTCTCCTTTTGTTTGAATAATTAAAAAGCTTCATTAGAAAAATGGAAAGAATCATTACGAAATGAGATTGAATTAAGAAAGAAAATAATTAATTGAGATAGCATTTAAGTTTGAAAAAGAAAGAATCGTTGTAAAATCAATCGTTTTTCATCACATTTATATTTATATTTTTCAGTTTAGTTATTATTTTTTATTAGGAAAAAAAATAAAAAATATCCTCGCGAGAATTTGAGCATGATTGTTTGAACACCTTAAAATTATATTTTTTTATGGCAAAATAATATCTGTTCATGGTTCAAATTTTATGTCAAAAAATTACAGGAATGGTTATCGACACCTCTTTTGTTTATTTGATATGTTTCGTTCAATTTTTCCTTGTGGTGGTCGTGGGCATGCCTTTGTTCATCTCTCAAATATTCGAAATAATTTCGCTGGTCCAATCCCTAATGAGCCTATTCCCACATTCGCTCTTTATTCAGTATTTGGTAGCCTTTTGGACTTTGATTGTTTCTAACGCTTCACTTAAAGCACCAGCTATGTAGTGTTGTTAATTCAGTCTGATGTTTATCCGCCATCTTTCCCCCGATAGCGTATGTAGTGTTGTTAATTCAGTCTGACCTTCATCCGCCATCTTTCCCTCGGTGCGGGTAATAGTTAGACATCTGTTAATCATAACATATTTCTGATATTTTATAGCAAAATTCTTAAAGTAAAATTCCACACATTATTACTTTTAGAGACTTCTGAGATGGAGCAAATTATTTTTTAGAAAATTTGGATATCTTAAAATTTAATAAATCCTATTTGAATAGGATTAAAGTTATTAAATAGATACTTTTTAAGAAGGAACTTAACACAACATCTATTAGGGAAGATTTTTTGGATTGTTGGAAGTAATGCTTCCATGTCATGTGCAATGTTATTTACACGATTTTACTGTGAGTTTCCAGGTGTCAATCTAAAGGATGTTGTTTTCTTTGTATCAGTTGTTGTCATGTCATGACCTAGTCATAGATCCACTTTCTTAGGATCTAGTTTTGTCAAAGTAAGTGCTTTATATTTTATATATATGTAATCGTGGTGATCAATAAAGCATGAAGAGTGATATGTGTTATGTATAATGTTTCTGGCACTCTAAATATTTTTTTTCTAACATGGTATCAAACCCTGTTTTGGCTTGATTCCCTTATGGGAAGGTGAGAAAGACTAAATATATGTGAAGAATTACTCCCTATAAATGGATTAGGATAGGAGATAATTTATTTTGTGTGTTTTTTTCTTGTGTGTGTGCTATATGTTCAAATCGTCATTCAATATGTACCCGTGTGTTTTGCTTGTGATTGTTCTGTGTGGATTTGCAAAATTTGTTGATCAGTTTTGCAATGGATTGGGTTGGAATTGTTGGGGAAGACAATCCTACTCATTGAAATAGTTTTTTTGTGGTCTATATGGCCTATCTACCAAACATTAATGCTATGCATCCAACCTATGAGGCAGATCAAGATATCAAGAATTGGCATTCCACTCTACTTTGTAGATCTTGGAGTGACAATGCTATTTTTTGGGCTGCGACAACCTTTGGGAAAAGGGATTCTACTCTGCATCGATCCCCCTCAGCAACCGAGAGCGAGACAATGGAAGTGCAAATAACACTATTTTTTTTATTTCTTCATGGTAGAAGTGTATTTTGGTTGTATCCATAGGTTAGATATGTGATCAGCCAAAAATATGGACACATTCATGGAGCTATGTGTAGACCTACAACTCAACATATGTTTCCGTAACCAAGAGAAATGATGATGTAACCACCACTTGCAAAGGAGGAAAGGGTTATTTGTGAGCAACATCAATACATGCTATTTTGTCAAAGGTTAGTTGTATGATTGATTGATAGATAAGTTCAATACCTAGAAAACTTACTTATATATCTAGAAGTATGTATTTCGATGCATACTACTCAGATGTAAATATGTCTATAAATAAATTCAATATCAATATTATTTTTCGAGGTAGCAGAGAAGCATTATTTCTACAAAGAAAATCTACATGGTCTAAAGGGGTTATTTTTTCAATGGATCATGTGGGAAGGTTGAAAGTGTGGTGAAGAAGAGAGCAGAAACCATGATATTTCATAGTGGATATGAGTGTTAGTGATGACCATATTAGAAAAATGAGATAGATATCAGTATTGTTGTTGTTATGTGCATTTTCTACATGTAAGAATTAAGGGAGGGTGTTGGAAGTAGTGGTTCTATATCATGTGTCAAGTGATTTGTAGGTTGTGATTATCAAAAGACTTATTTCTTGTGTATGAGTTCTTATTGTGTCATGACCGAGTTAGATCCATTTCCTTAGGATCTAGATTTATCGAAACCAATAACTTATATATATATATATATATATATATATATATATATATATATATATATATGAATAAAACATGAAGTGTGATTTAAATTGTCTATAATCTTTCTCTCACTCTATATACTTTTTCCTAACATGGATAACATCTCCAACATAATTATTTTTCGATAAACATATATATATGAAGCAATTGCACATCAGTTTAATAAATTATATTCTCTATATGCAACTTGCAACTTGCTGGCTGTGATATCTGTACGAAGTGAACTCCATTGTTCGTATGCGCTCGTTGCACCCTGTGACATAATATTTTGTAGAGACTTTCAAGTAAAAAAGTGGCCTGGTGAGAAGATGGCCTTACCTGCCAAGAAAGCTATAAGAGAGCGAGTTGCTTGTGAAGTCACTATTTACATTGGGAGAATTGAAGAAATCCATTCCACCTCACTACTTCAACAAATCACTGCTTATACCATTTTCATATCTAGGATACAATCTTCTTATTATTGTGCTTCTGTTATATTCCACAACCACCTCTTATTTTTTTGTGCCTGGATTGCTTGGATGGGCACTCTGGTTTAGTTACTGGGAAGCTCACGGGTCCCTTCTATTTGGTATATGGGTTATAACACATGAATGTGGCCATCATGCATTTAGTGACTACTCTTTCGTAGATGATGTAGTGGGGGTTATACTACATTCATGGCTTCTTGTACCATATTTCTCGTGGAAGTACAGTCATTGAAGACATCATAGAAACACTAGGAGCTTAGAAGGATATGATGCCTTTGTTCCCCGCACAAAGAATGATAGGATAACGTTGACTTCCAATCTGGTATCTAACCCTCTGGGAAGGTTGTTTTTTTTTTTTAAATCTAGGATAATCGGTAACTGGTGAGAGTTTTCCTGAACAAGGCCCAGGATCAAATCCTACTGGCTGCCACTATAAAACTAACCCTCCGGGAAGGTTGTTGATGATAGTATTTTACCTCACCGTGGGGTGGCCGTTGTATCTGATAGTATTTTACCTCACCGTGTGGTGGCCTAAAAAAATAAGCTGGTTAGATTACTAGTTTAAATAATAACTAGTATATTGTTGCTGCTAATACCCATGGAAAATTTTCAATAATAATATTAATTATGTATATATAATTGTAATTATAATTTTAAATTAATATAATAAGAGTTTTTCACAAAATATAATATTTATAAAATATTTGAATGTTAAAATGAATTTTGGGTTTTAGACAAGTGAAATTGATAAATTTTAGTATTGGTTTATAGTAGTTTAATAAAGTTTATTTATAAGTTAACAATATTCATACCTAAAAATCTTGTAAATCAATTTCAAAATAATATTTCAATTTTAATTATAAATAAATTATTTCAATATGCCCTTAAAAAAATTTAAAAATATAAAATGAACCTCACCCTAGATCATATATAAATATACTCAGAATTAGAGTAAATATACTAAGAAATAATCTTTCCATGTTACGATAGAAAATAACATTCCATTATAATTGCGAGGGAATTGAATGTTGAATTCAATTTAATTGAGACAAACCAGACAACATTCCATGTACTCCCATCCTTCTTGGTCCAACGCTGCTTACCAAACGAAAGCGGAACTAAGGGTTAACGTTATGGTAGGCATCAAGATTCTTACAAGATTCTTACATCGAATAAAACTAGCAATTTCCTATAACATTACTTAGAAGTAAAATTAGGATTGCAATAAATAATTATTTTTTTTTCATTAAATTGAATAAATTTGATATTTGTATACATCTTACTAGAAATTGTACCACATGTTTCAAAGAAATAATGTAAGGAAGTAGCAGAGGAAAGAGTAGAATAGAAGAAAGAAGATGTTGCAGAGAAGGAGGCATTCTGAAGGAATGAAAGGGAAATCAAATATGTTGTAGATAAGGAGCCATTGTGAAGGATTGAAAGGCGAAATCTACTTTGATGGAACCAGGTCGTGGAGGTTTCAAAGATATCTATGATAAGATTGATTAGTAGGTAGACACTCCAGAAATGCTAGGAATATGCACGGAGGAGCCAGTTCAAAGGTATTAACCCTCTTTTATCACCAAATTGTCATCAATACACATATATGTAACCCAACATAATATTTTCACATTATAAAAAAATTTACAAATATTAAAATAGGAAATTGGGGTGAAAACCCTTTGGTGATTGATATGAGATGGAAAATCATCGTGGAAATTGATTGTTCACAAAAAATACCTCCGTTCAACTTGTTTTCACAGTGTAGGTAGACATCGTTAGTATATTTTCTAGCCATATCATCTTTCTTCCTGAGCTCAGTCACCGAATTGAATTACAATCAAATTTAAGTTCACCATTAGTTTATTTAACGTGAATATGCATTCTAAACTTCCAGATCCACCTAAATGTTTCTCTTTCATGGTGAATTTTCCTCTAGGATTTTTTACTAGCAGTCACAGGGGAACTAATCCATTTTGGAAGACGCAACTCTGAATAAATTTCATTTTTCCTTCCCAACCATCACTTTTGTCGTGTTACATCACACTCTAGAAAGAATTTGGTTTTCCATCTATTAGCTTAGAATACTCTATTTAGTTTTAATTCCTTTTTTGTCCTTAAATTCTCATGGAAATTTAATTTTGAGATTGTGTAACTACAATAACTATCATATAATTTAGTATTAGTGTGACTATAGGAACTCTCATATAATTTAGGAATAGTGTGCACCATGACTAACTAGTTAACTCTCAGTACACCTAGGATAACTAAAACGAAAATATAAACATGTTTCTATGTAAAATTGAACATTTGATAATATGAATCAATAGGCTTGCTTCATATGTACTAAATACCTAAGTGTTCAACTTAGGTCTTGCTCAAAAAATAGTACAAAATTGTAAATGATGTCAACATGTAAGAATCAGTACAGTTCGCATTTGTTAACAATGCACAAGAATATATGAATTGATAATGAGGAAACCATATAAAATATGCTAACAAGAATAGGATATATATCCCATTTAGAATATCACAAGTTTTAGATATACCACTAAACATAGTTCAATCAAACATTGACACTATATATCTTTAACGAAATTAGAAATCCATCAAAAATTTAAGCCTTCTAATTCACTGGTCTCAGCTCTTGTGAGTCAAGAAAACTAAAACTAATATTAGTAGTATGTATAAAAAGAAATGCAGGGACTCCAAAGTGTTTTACGAGATGAGAGTGTATTTCATGGAAATGTTTAGAATTATTTCCATCAATAAATTTGGGTGATTTGAAAATGTGGTTGATCATATTTTGACAATGTTGGCATTTTTCTTCCAGGAGCCCACCATGCAAACATAGCATCCATAGCATGATATGCCACTACCAAAAATTCTCTCACTCTTCCATTGGTATAAAGAGGAAATTTCATGACAAGATGTGCCTCGAATATACCCAACCAAGGGGTGAACACAATAAAAATTACAAGTTAGAAGGAATTTATAATAAGAACCCCAATTGACATGGAATGCATTAAATAAAGTCCCCAACCAATGAGAGGATTATTTTTTATTGGAACAACAGAAATGGAAGAAAATAACTTCCCACCATACTAAATAGAACTAACAACTTTTGAATAATGGAATAGAATGAAAAACCTTGTTCTGATTTCAAGAGGCATAACTTAGATGCAACTATTTGGGAGCCCTTGCAAGCAACCGTCGACAGAACCAAAGTGACCAAGTAAAACAATGAATCATGTAAGAAAACCCTAAAGGGAGAATGAGCCATGACCACCAGTACAATGGCTTAATACATGGAACACTATGAAAAGTGATGACACTATTTGGTTCACATGGAACGTTCCATTTCAACTTCAAATCTGCAATACAAAACTAAATATTTCATTTAATAAATGAACAAATTAAGGTAGATCAATTCTCCCTAAATATTGACAAAATTCTCCAATATTAAAATTGATTTGATATTTTTTTGACAATTTCTAGCTTGGAGTACCAATGAGTAATTACACTCTCAAGGATGCACAAGAGATCCCATGATGAGTTATTTTTATCTAGATATGCCTCATATTTTTTGTTGATTAATTAAGGTTGTTTTGCAACCGTTGAAATATATGGGAGCAGTGCTTTCATCTATGAATTTGTATATTGGTGTATTCCAAATATATATTTTTTTTCAGTCGGTTATGTTGTTGAATTTGTGATTCTTCTCATGAAATGCCTCCAATATCCCACTTAGGATGTGGCCTTGAAAAGTTGTGATATGCATCCCAAGTTGTGCACAAGATGGATTTTGCATAGGCCTGTGAAGTAGTTTACAACTCCTTGTACAATCCTCATATCAAGGAATGATATGTTTAATAACATTTTAAAAAAATATTCTTTCCTTGTCAAATGTGTACAAAATTCATATTGTAGAGAAATCTATGCAAAGATGCAAACATTGTACCCATCTAAAACAAAGAAAACGACTAGGATAGTATTCAGAAAGACATCCTCTATGACTTTACATGAACCAAAGGATGATAGTGGTTTTCATTTCTACTTTGAAAAATATACTTAGGTAAAAAATCTAACATAAGAGACTAGTGGTAGAAGCTAGTCGCATCACATAGATAGTAGGAATGTGGCCTTTCCTGTAAATTTTTATAAAAATATTTGTCTAATGATATGGATGTGGAAATTCAGAGAAATTGATTCTAATATCAAAGACAGAAATGATATCCCTGTGATGTTCTGCATGTAGGTACATTATTGATTTAGATAAGAGGGGTAATTTGACTACTTTTATTTTGAAAAATCCTCTGGAACAAAAGAAGGGAGGAAAATAACAAGTCATAGAGGAGGGCTGAAAATGAATGCATTAAACAGGGGGGGATTTAGATGAAGAACAAAAGAAAAACAAGAAAGTTTCAAAGAAGAATAAAAATAATGATGTGAATTCAAATGTGTCAAAGAAGAAACCTTCTCATGACGGTGACCAATCTCCTTGAGGGATCCAGGATGACCCTGATGAGGAAGATGATGATGGACTGAAATGGTATACTACCACCGCTCTTGAGGTTTCTCAGAAGAAGATGAAGGGGAAGCAATGTGCTTGTTAAAGTTCCAAGTCTGAAATCACGTACTTACACCTCCAACCATATCAAATATTGTCAACTTAAAAATAAAATAAATAAAGAAACATTATAAATTTATTATTGTGTCCCAAGAAAGCTTTGAATTTCAAATCCCCTCTTCTTTTCAAATGAAAATTTGACGAATTCTTTCATTTTTCATGCCTTTCATTCTACATTCTACGAAAAATTGTGACTCCCAACCTCCTCTTATCTGGAAACACTTTTCCCATTTCTCTAAAAATAAATAAGCGATAAGATTCATGTTGATTTATGATAAAATTTGTCAATGCCTACAATGCTTACCCAGTCACCTAAATATGGTCTGAGCATAAGATAATTGAAGACATTGTCTGTCCTAAGTCTAAGAGTATTATGTTATTAGACTAAAGCCAAGAATGTAGGGAGATGTGGCTAAATATTGTATCAGTATGTATGTGTTCCCGTTACTTAGCTACCTTCCTAACATCTGAAGGTAGGAAGAACTTGGGAGAAAGAGATAACACTATAAAGTAGAATTGTAGACCTTCTATGAACTCAAATTATGAGATAAAATTTGACATCAAAATAGATACCAGAAGGGTGTGGATATTTTTTGTATCCCATAATCTTTCTAACTGCATGAATTTATTCCCATATTTTTTCAATGAAATCAAAATCTTCCAAAACATCAACCAACTACAATTTTTTTCAACCCTAGTCTCTAGTTAAATTCAAAATACTTAATCAAATACTTCAAATCCCTAGTTTCCTTCTGCATATTAAGTCAAGAAAAAAAACACATTTTTATAGCCATTAATAAAGGAAAAAATATAAATATTCCTTGAATCTATTGTTTCAGTATCATACTAAAAATACATGATCGAACTACGTTAGTGATTTGGAAAATAAATACATTCTAAATTTTTATTAATATGGTCCGAAAAAATATACGATTTAGCTAGAGAAGCCCACCCAAGAAATATGAGTAAAGAATTCCAAACATATAAAACCAAGTGCAAAACAAATAATTACGATGTAAACTTGAACCTCTAATCACAAGCCTGAACTAAAAGAAAATATAATGGAAAAAATCAGTGCAATAGAGTTAGCAACACTAAATATCACAGAGGTTGTACCATCAAAATTGACTAGCTCTGCCTATAACCCCATAGAGATATCTTTCAGCGAACGCCACTGTACATGTATTTTTTCAGAAATTACAGCTTGAATTTGAAAACTGCTTCACATAAACCTTGCGTTAAGTTTCTATAGGTCCAAGAAAATAATTTTGCAGCAAAAAGGGTTTTGTAGTTCTAATTTTAGATCTTGAATGCTTTAATGAAGAAATTTGAAAATATGTTGATCATCCATAAGGTTATTTGTCTGCCCAATTCCATAATCACGTGATCAAATCTCGCTCATCAAACATAAAAAAATCATCTTACATCTAAGAACAATAAATCATTTCTCAATTTCAAAGCACTGCTAATTAATGACAAAGACCTTCACCAACCTAGTGACATTACCAACCATGTATTCAAGTCAAGTAAGTAATGCAACTAGAAAATTCCAACATAATTGTCTATGATGAACGACGTGTTTAGAAACACATATTTTCCCCCCAAAAAAATCTAGGTATCAGATAATGGTTCTCGATAGCCTTCTTTTCTCATACAAGACAAAATAATGAATCTAGCTCAGTTAAAAAATTATCCCAATAGTTATGTCAAATCATAAGCCTATCATTCTTCATATTGAGCAAACAAAATATTACGAACCAACCCCCTTCAATTCCAATCCTCTATGGCTGCAATCCGAAGGAGCATGGACAAAAATAGAGAAAACCTGGTCCACGAGGATCACCATCATTTGTCTAGGAATAAAAATTCAAATAAGTGAAGCTTTTCCTACGTCTCTATGCTAAATCCTCCTACATATCTCCATCAAAAGCAATGGAAACATGTAAAGAGAAACTCCACGAACAACATGATTGCAGAGATAGAGACATAAATAGGGCTTAGTGAGTTACTTAGGTATTTAGTAGAGCTTAAATTAAGGAGGCAATGGATCTATTGACTTAAAATATTCATATCATCTAACATTTGATCCAATGGTGCAGATAGTGACACAACGACAACTGGGGGACTAGTTTTCAAAGAGGAACACCTTAGAGCATAATTATTTTGTAATGAATTTAGAGATATAGTTCTTAATAAAATTATAATTTTTAATGATTTAAATTATATTTTTTTTTGTTATACAAATAACCTCAATATTTTAAAAATCCATTAAACATTTGAAATTATCAAACTAATAGCTCTTGCAACAAATCCATATAATTTTGAAGTACTGCCAATTAATGACAAAGACTGTCATCAAGCTAGTGACATGACCAACCATGTATTCAAGTCAACTAAATGATGCGACCAGTCAATTCCAACACAATTGTATGTGATGAACGACATGTTTTGAAGCACGTATTTTCCCCTAACAATTTCTGGGTATCAGATAATGGTTCTAGATAGCCTTCTTTGCTCGTACAAGAAAAAAGAATGAATCTAGCTCAGTTAAAAAATTATCTCTACAACTATGTCAAATCATAAGCCTATCATTCTTCATATTGAGAAAACAAAAGATTAAGAATCGACCCCATTAAATTCCAATCCTTTATGGCTACAATCCGAAGGAGCGTGGACAAAAATAGAGAAAACCTGGCCCACGGCGATCACTATCATTTTCCTCGGAATAAAACCTCAAATAAGTGAAGCGTACCCTACGTATCTATGCTAAATACTCCTACATCGCTCCATCAAAACTAAGGGAAACATGTAAAGAGGAACTCCATGAACGACTGGATTGCAGAGCTAGAGAGACTAATAGGGTTTAGTGAGTTATTTAGGTAGTTAGTATCACTTAAATGAAGGATACAATGGATCTAATGGCTTAAAATATTTCTATCATCTAACATTCGATCCAATGGTGCAGACAGGGACACAATGGCAGCTGGGGGAATTGTTTTCAAAGAGGAACGCCTTACGACGTAATTATTTTGTAATGAATTTAGAGATATAATTTTCAATAAAATTATAATTTTTAGTTATTTAAAGTATAATTTTTTATTATACAAATAACCTCAATATTTCAAAAATCCATTAAACATTTGAAATTTTCAAACTACATAGCTCTTGAAACAAATCCATATAATTTTTTTAGTGATTTGGGAAGAAATCCATTCTAAATGTTTATGAATATGGTCAGAACAAATATACAATTTAGTTGGAGAATCCCACCCAACCAATCCCAGTAAAGAATGCCAAAAATCTAAAACCATGTGCAAAAGAAATCTTGACGATATAAACCCGAACCTCTAACCACAAACCTTAACTAAAAGAAAATATATTCACAAAAATTAGTTCACTAGAGTTAGTGACACTAAATATCACAGAGGTCACGTCATCGACAATGGCCACCGCAGAGATATATGTTAGCGAACCCCAATGCACATCTTTTTTTTTGAAATTACAGCTTGAATTTGAAAAATGCTTCACATAAACCTCGCGTTAAGTTTCTACAGGTCCAAAAAAATCATTCTGCAGTAAAAAAGAATTTTCTATTTCTAATTTTCGATCTTCAATGCTTTCAAGAATATATTTGAAAATCTATTGATCATCCATAGAGTTATCTATACACCCAGTTTCAAAATCCCCCGATCAATTCTCCCTCATCAAACATAACAAAATTCATCTTATATCTAAGAGAAATAAATCATTTGTCAATTTCAAGGAATTGCCAATTAATGACAAAGACCGTCATCAAGCTAGTGACATGACCAACCATATATTCAATTCAAGTAAGTGATGCAACCAGTCAATTCCAACATAAATGTATGTGATGAATGACATGTTTCGAGACTTGTGTTTTTCCCCCAACAACTTTCGAGTATCGGATAATGGTTTTGAATAGCCTTCTTTGCTTGTACAAGAAAAAATAATGAACTAGCTCAGATAAAAAAATTTCCAAGCATCTATGTCAAATCATAAGCATATCGTTATTCATATTGTGCAAACAAAATATTATGAACGAACCCCCTTCAATTCCATCATATATGGCTGCAATCTGAAGGAGCATGAACAACAATGGAGCAAGCCTGGCCCATGGGGATCACCATCATTTTCTGGGAACAAAGACTCAAAAAATTGAAGGATAGCCTACATCTCTAGGCCAAATCTTCCTACATATAACTATCAAAATCAAGGGAAACATGTAAAGAGAAACTCCACGGACAACTAGATTACAGATCTCTGTTGGGATTAATTGCAAATTGGTATGATTCTTAATCTCTCTGAATAGACATATGATACAAAAATATTTCTTCCTACAATGACAGAGATACATGAGAGGCCATATCATGTGGAAGAGACATTAGTAATCCTTAGTGAGTTTGCTAGGTATTTAGCAAGCTTAAATGAAGAGGACAATGGATCTAATGGCTTAACCATTTCAATTTTCTAACATTGGATCCAATGGTGAGTTTGTTAGGTATTTATCAAAGATTAAATGAAGGAGGCAGTGGATCTAATGACTTAAATCATTTCAATCGTCTAACATTCGATCCAATGGCGAGTTTTCTAGGTAGTTAGGAAAGCTTAAATGAAGGAGGCAATGGATCTAATGGTTCAAACCATTTCAATCATCTAACATTCGATCCAATGGCTTAAACAATTTCAATCTCTAACATTCGATCGAATGGTGCAGACACAGACAAAGTGGAATTTGGGGAATTTTTTCAAAGAAGAACACCTTATAGCATAATAAATTGTATTTCACAAATAAAAATTTGTGAAATAGAAAGTATTTCAAAAATTGTTGAGTTATTAAATTGGAAAATTTGATGAGCACTATAATTATTAAATTGGAAAATGAAATTGAAAGTTGTGATGAGAGGTATAGTTAAGAATTTGTATTTATTTTCAAATTTGTTTATTTTTTATTATCATTTTGTTTAAAAAATAACATTTATTTTTAAATTTATTTTTAATACTCAAATAAAAAGGAAAAGGAAAAAAATAGACCATGTACATCGAATAAACAAATAAGAATTTGCATTTGTTTATTTGTTTTATTTGGTAACCAATTAATGATGAATAAATGAGACGAATCAATAATTATATTTTTTCTGATGAATAGATGAGATGAATCAATAATTATATTTTTTTAGATGAAGGTTGATACATTATTAAGTTAGAAATTATAGTGATGATAAATTAAAAATTTGAAAAATCGTATTTATTGAATTTTTTATTTATAATATAGTTGCAGTTGTTAGGGTCCTATAATAATAGGGATCATAGTTTTGAATTGGTTATGTTTAGTCTTGTAATATTGTACATACCTTTTCTTTTCTGCAAATTTTTTCCCATATTAAAAAATGAAAAGAGGGTATGTCATAAAGAATAATAAAAGGACCAAAAGAAAGAAAGATTAAAAAAGATATAAAATATGAAGCCCACAAAAAGAAACAAAAATAAATTCTGAAAGTGTTGCACATTCAAATGCTACTACTCTTAATTCACTTTATGCAAATAAAATTGTGTGCAGCTTGTCCAGAATGCCACAATTCATGACGATCACACAATCTAATCTTGGTCATTCATGCCTTTAAATTCCATGTTATGATAGCTAGTGAATAAAGATCTGACCAAACAATTTAATCTTGGTAGATCAATAGTTAGGTAGAGAATAAAAATGAGCTCATAAGTTTAATCTGGGCCATTGGAAGATATAAGGTTAGAAATAAGTTAGTTTTCTTATCAAAAGAAAATAAAAAGGGCCAGCAAGCTCAAATGCACCCAATGAAGGAAAGGAAAAATGTTAGCATAAACAAAAGGGTAGGTATAATACTTTTCAAAGTTATATAAACATTATTATGCTTATCCCTTGAAAAGAGAAATTCATTTATTAAATCTTTGTCCCCTTTTTCCCCTTTGAAAATTCCCTTTCCCTTGTTGGTCATGATAAAAATTGTTTCACTTATGGTAGCACTACTCAATAATACTTCACTCTCCTTCAAAGAACCATATTTTTTGACTCACTCCCATATCTCTTTGAGAATAATAGCACCTATCAAATTCTCTTTCTCATCATGATTTGTCTCAGTCAAACTCAATCATGAATATCAGGTCTTAAAAATCTCATTAGGTCATTAGGGTTTTGTTTTTTCAAGCTCATTACTCCATCCAAATAAAGTAAGCAAGCATATGAGAGTGCCTCAAATAAATTTTATCTTCCTCTACAGAAGATCACTAATTTTTAACTATTTTATTATTCAAAATATAAATATTTCAATGGTTTTTTTTTATCAAAATGCTATTTTGATATAAAATCAAATATGTAAATTATTTTTTATTTTTCAAATGTAATTTATCTTTTTATATGTAATAATATTTTCTGTAGCTGCCAATTCAATCATTCTTTCCAAACTGAAACCAAAGAAAGCCAAGCTCCATTAGCTAAATCAATCTGCAAAGAAAAAAGTCAGAAGGTCAAAGAGTATGAGTGCTAAAGTTTGAGAAGAAAAGTAAACATAAGGAAAGTGGTTAACTAAAATTATAAATTTAATCCACTAGATTATAAATCCATGCAAAACCTCATATAAAAGCCTATTTTTTTCATTCATCCTTCATCAATCCTCAACAAAGGAGAAATTTCACATTTTCAGTGAGCAAACAAGAAAATTTCTAGGGTCGCAGCATGTTTGAGACAGTCGTTACACGTTTGAGCGAGACACTATGCGTTTGAGGGAAGTCACTGTGCGTTTGCCTGAATTTCTCAGACCATTTCATGTGGACATTGCACGTTTGGAAGTGGTGGTTGCAATCTTGTCATGGTCGTTGAGCGTCTGCTCTAGATGTTGCCCATTTTTTCAGGAAGACATAAAAAAAATGCACGACCTCCTACTTCATCAGCAAATTCCAGATCTCTGCATGGGTTTTATTCAAAGATCTATTAATCAATGAATAAACCTTAGCATCATCTCATTGATATATTTTTTTATTTATAATCATTTGAAGCGTTTCCTAAGGAAGAAACCCTAGTTTTCATTTCAAACCTAATCTCTAAACTGTTATATTTTTTCATATACCCATTCCCTAAAGGCAATACCATTCCTTATATCCCTAAATCCTAGGGTTTTCACTAACCTAGGTTCCCTTCACATTCCCATTCCATCCATTTTTCAAAACACTTCATTTCACTTCACATTCTCTCCATTTCATTTGATCATCCCAGGGTTTCTACTTCAAATATGACTGAAGAGGATAACATAGGTACTAATGAGGAACACAGACCGAAGAAAAAGCCATATAAAAAGGTTGGAAAAGTCATTATACTTGAACCAATAACCACTAGAGAGCTTATGGAATCTCCCCTCACTGTGTCATCTTTCAAGCATGTGGCTTATTTTGAATTTTGTGAGAAAGTGAAGAAGATCTAGTATCATCCTATGTTGACAAGATTATTCATTTCCAATATTCATGATAGACAGGTCACTCTTGTCATGGTTAATTTCACTATGTCAATAATATCATTGAATCTTCTACAGGGATTCCAGTTGTATGAGAAAAATGGTTTAAACAAGGAAACCTTGATCATTCCTACTATGAGCCATATCTTAAACCAAGACACAAGGATGAAAAAAAACAATTATTCCTTTCTCTCATCTTCTTGACAGATATGTCCCCATGATGAAAATCATTATGAAATACTTCACTTGTGAGGGGAGGTTTTCTAGAATTTATTATTATCATATCTGGCTCCTCATTCACTTCACTAGAGCTAGAATGCTTCACATACCCTATTATCTCTCCTGCAACATTGAGAAAATGGCATATATTTCCCAAAAGAGAGATTATGGTCATCAAATGCAGAGTCTTTTCCACCACTCCCTCATAAAAATGATAGTCATGCATCAGCTTTATTAGATGAACATTCCATGGGACACCTTCATATCAAATGATATTTTTACAACCCCACCTAGTCAGCATTGTCAAAATTCCCCTTCATCATCTCATCCTCCTGCATCTATCCCTCCATCTCAGCCTGTTGTTCGTACATCATTACCAATTCATATTCATTCACCTCATTCACCTCATATTGAGCCTTCTTTTTCACCATTATATAACCCTACACCATCATCACATCATGATTCAGAATCATCAAGTAGTGAGGAAGATATTGAGGCAACAGGGGCTACTTTGGTTGAAATTGAGAGATTTCCCAAAACTTACCAAAGAGGCTATAGGCATGTGTTTACTTCACTTGGAGTGAAAGGGGCCATACCTTCTTCATAAAAAATAAAGGTAAATAAAGGTAAGGAAAAGTTAATAGAACCAAACATTGATGATGAGAAGGGAAAACATGAAACATATCAAGAGTTTCAGTTGATTGACTTAAGTGAAGGAGATGAAGAAAAAATCATCAATGTAGAAATCAAAGGAAAATAGGCAAATATTAGTGAACTTGAAACTAATCTTGAGAGGGCTAAGTATGTGATTGAATTCCTTGTGCAATAAAATCAGCAGCTGAAGACCAAGTAAGCCATTAATGAGGTGAAGTGTATCAAAGCACAAAGAGATGAAGAAAAGGCTAAATCCTTGCTTGAGGAAACATTGGAAATATTTGGTGAACCTGATGATGATGAGGATCAGCCTCCAAGACAGAGGCCAAGGACTAAAGGGATGAAAAGAGCTCTAGCCCTAGAGAAACAAAGGGAAGATGACCTAGCAGACCAGCTCACACCAAATGAATGGCTTTCCCTAGAAATAAGCAAGGACAAGGAACCATGGCTTGATAGATCGAATCTACATTTGGAGAAGTTGATAGAGAAGGCCAAAAAGGACAATGAATTCTTGAGGACAAGGGTCAAACTTGATGCACAGAAAGAGAGAATTGCATTAGCCAAGCTCAAAAGAGCCAATGCTAAAATTGAAGATTTGACCAAGAAAGGAGAGAAAGAGAAGTTAGACATACTTTCTCAGGTGTGACTCCATGCCTCGAGCACTTGGTGAGAAATTACCCTCACAATTCTGACAATTTTTCGCACACTTTTCACTTTTCTTCATTTCTGTGCTTTTAAGTATTTTTGCACACAAAAAAGTTTCCAAAGGTGCAACAACCTAGATGCTATGATCTTTTTTGGGGCCTCCAAATGACAAATGGCCACTGCCAAAATGTTCATATTGATGAGGAAATAAACCCTAGCAAGTTTGAGAGTTTTTGGAGGAGAACTGGTCCATCAAAAGTGCCAAAAACCATCAAATTTTTATGTTTCTACCTCCAAATATTCTTGCTCGCCGCGTGTTTACTAGTATTGGGAGAGCATGTTTTTGATAGGAAAAATAAGCACCATTTTGAAAACTAGATATTATTTTAGAAAATAGACTCAAAGATATTTCCAATGAGCTATCATGGAGCTGATTTGGATACTGGGAAGGCACTCAAAAGTAGCCTTGAACAGAGGTCGTTTTTCTGCCGGGACACTACGCGTTTGACAAGGAAATTGCCTTTTACATAGTCTTCAACAATTTTTTGAGTTCCACTCCAGTTTGACTTCTTACCTTGGGAAATGAGAAATTACTTATGTAAATGGTCAAGATTAATGTAAATATCATGTTTTTACTTTTAACTAGGTTAAATACATTAGGTAAGTCAATGAATTTAAGTGTAATGAATAAGTTCATTAGAGAGAAGAATGAGTCACTTTTCTCATCCTACACTCTAGCTATCATTTCAACTTTCTATGTAATATCTCCCTGACGTCATGGATTCCACCCCTATGAATGAGTGGACATGGTTTTGAGGCCTATTTAGCTCATATCTTCAGGTGAATCAAGAGTCAGATAAGTGTGGACTTATGAACATTTTGTTAGCTGACTGATCTCTTGCGAAAGATTTATTGTGCCAATTTCCAGTCAACAGATTGAACCAGTGATAACAAAACTTCTTTACAGGATTCATGTGATGAGCCATCTCAGTGAGGTATAATTTCAATTTTTCATGTTCTTTCTTTAAGTATTCCATATACTTGTATGTGTTTTGAATTTGAACGTTATAACAGGAGTTTTACTACATAATTTTTTTAAACTTACACTCTGCTTTTAACTGTTATTCATTTCTATGTTTTCTTCTAATATATAGTTTAGATAATTCTTATTTTATTTCTCATTTCGATTGAACTCTTCACCATTCTTCATTATCTGGTTTAAGGAATTCTTAATTGCTCCTTGATCCCGATTGAAAATTCACTTCACCATTCAACCTTGAGATCTAATTTTTCTCAACTGTCTTGCCCTGTAACACTTTCCTTATAATCAATTCAGTTATGTTTCAAAGAACATTTACTCCATAGCCCAGTGGAAAGATGACAAGAAACTATTCATCTAAATCAGTAATTCAACCAACCAACCAAAACAAATTAAAGACCAACCCAGCCAAATATACATAACTAGCCTAAAATCTATTAAAATAAACAAATTTAAATCATTAATAGAGAGAACTCTCTGAGTATTAGGAAGGCTAGATCCTAATCTCCAAAAGTGGTTGATATTTACCTCTGATATTTATTTTAAGCGCAAGAACAAACTTTGGAAATTTCAAAGTGATAACATATTGGTGACCATACTGGGGAAAAAACCAGTTCCTAGTCTACACAGATCTTAAAAGAAACAATTCTTCTCATTTTTTTGCATTAAGATTTAAAAAAGGTTGTTGAATTTATCATAGAAATTTCAAATTCTAGCTTCTAATAAAACATATTGTACAAAGGTTCATCATGATCCACAACTTGCTACAATTGTTGATGATGCTGACAGAATTTTAAGAAAACCTAAAAACGTAGAGAATCAAGGAATTAGTAGTGATTTAATCAAAGAAAATTTACTTCCTAAGGAGTTATCACGCATAGAGGATATTCAATTTGATTTATCATCTGGGAATTATTTATTTCGTACTAAATATGATAATTCAGTCCATTATACTGTAATAGACCCTAATTTTATTCAATTTATTGAATCAAAGACGGATACTATACAGCTTGGTTTAGATCAACAAGCTCTAGATACTTTTGAAAAACTTGATTCTTTAACCTCAACTTTGATAAAAGATATAGACGAAGCATTTTTTCAACAGTCAGTTGAATTATATACCCTAACATCTGCTACCCCTAAGTGCTCTACAATATCTTCAAAAACTGTAAATACAGCTCCATTCAGTACCGCCTCATCTATAGTATCCACTACAGTTCATTCCACAAAACCATTCATACCCAAACTTCCTCTCCAACCTAAATTTTTGAGTCCATCTTCAAGCACCACTAATTTACCTCCAAGTCAAGCTAAAATCCTAGCCATGGTAGCTAGATTTTCCCCTTTGGTCTTACATGCCCCTTTACATGTCATGCCACAAGATTAGTAGAGTAAATTTTTTTAGTTTTATGGTATTGGTCGGTATATTGCTCAAAAACATGTAGATAAAATAACAAAATTTATTGACTTACATGAAATTGATGAAGCAGGTGTACAAATGAGATTATTCGCACAAACACTAGCAGGAGATGTTAAAATATGGTTTAAAGCTTTACCTGCTGATCATATTTCTGATTTATCTGCTTTCCACCAATTGTTTATCATTATATGGGAAAGAAAGAAAAACCCTCTCCAGATATTATCTGAATATGAGAACATTAGAAGAGCTCCTAATGAATCTGTTCAGGATTAAGGTATTAGTTTTAACAACATTTATAATGCAATTCCAGAAAATATCAGACCGCCACTAGACTTAGCCCTAATAAAATTTCCAGATGGTTTTGACATTTATATGTCCTATTAATTAAGAGAAAGAAACCCTGACACTTTAGAACAGATGCAGAGTAATGTAGTTAGTGTAGAAGCTAACTTGCTAGCTAAAAGAGCCAGGATGAGGAATGAGAGGAGAGTGAAAATTAAGGAAGAACCATCCACTTCATATAATAAGATAGTTAGTTTATCTAAAAATGTACAAATAATAATGGATAGACTAGAAAAATTGGAAAGAAAAACTCAATGGGAAAATCAACAAGGTCCCCAAATTAGAAACCCAAACTTTAGGAAAAATCCTAACACTGGTAAATCAAGAGAAGTTGTAACCGATCAATAGATTAGACCACCTTTCTAAGAGAATTATGCTGAAATTTCACGACAACATGTAGAAGAATATGACACCCAGATAGACATGATGGGAATAAACAATGAAGATGCCATTTTTCTCACCCATGAAGAACAAGAGTTGTACATGTTATAGCAATTACAATTAGAATTTGGAGAATCCTTTGACTACAAACAAGGCTATGAATATGCTATCTATGAAGTCCATAAACAATATAGCCTTAGAAGAAAAAAGAACACAGGGGTTCCTATTAAGAAATCAGTCCAAACTCAAACTAAGAAAAAAATAGAAGCTCCTGTGACCAATGTTCTACAAATTCTCCCTAGAGAAACTCAGAAAACTTCCACCCCAAAGACTGTAGACATGACATCAAATGCTACTCAACAAACTATGCCAGACAAGGAAGTTGAAAACAAAACAGTTGACACACAAACTGAATTACCAAGTGCTAATAAAGAAGAAAAAACTACAAAAACCCCAATTGGTAAAAATGAAATGCTTAAATTAGACAAAACTTAAATTCCATTCAATATCAGAAGTGAGAGAGAAAAATTGAAAATGCAAGTTCCTTTAACAGAGCTGGTAAAAAATGACTCATACAAGGCACAAATTACTGAAACATTAAGCATAGCTGAAGGTGAAGATGCTATCAACCTCAATTATGATCAACCTGAGTTATTATTTGGTCTTGAAGTAGATGACAAACATCAACAAGGGGGTGTCCCTCCATTCTATATTATCCTAAACATTCATGATAAAATATTACATAATTCATTGTTGGATTCTGGAGTATCTCATAGCTTAATGCCTAAAGAAATCATGGAAAAATTAAACTTAGACATCACCAGACCCTACAAGGACCTTTTATCCTTTGATTCTAGTTAAGTCAAATGCCTTGGCCTGATCAAAGATCTATGTGTAACTCTAGTCCAGTGCCTAGAAAAGAGTATTGTCATGGAAGTAGTAGTTACTGATATCCCTCCCAAATATTGTATGTTATTATATCGCTCGTGGGGAGAAAAATTACAGGGATCACTACAATTAGACATGTAATATGCTACCATTTTTGTCTTTCGTCAGCAAAGGAAGTTATATAGAGAAAGTTTGATGAAATACATGGTAAGTAGTTCAGAAAGACCACAAAATTTCCCTATCTATTCCATGCTTTCTGATATGGACTCCTTTATCTTATGTAATTCGAACAATGACAAAGATAAAATCACAGTTGTAGAAGAAGAACACAAAGAAGTCGATTATGAAAATATAACACATGAATCTTTGTGGAATATAGGTTTTTATGGCTCTGTGAATAGATTAGGAGCAGGAGCTAGAGTATGGATCTACAATTTAGAGAATGATCATTTAGAAGGACACACTTTCAGATTAAATTTTCAATGCACTAATAACATCGCAGAGTATGAAGCATTAGTGCTAGGCCTTCAAATCATAAGAAAACTTGGAGCTAAGAGAGTTTCCATCATGGGAGACTCGGAACTCATTATAAAACAAGTCAAGGGAGAGTACATTGTTAATAACCATAGACTTAGCCGTTACAGAGAAACCATACCGGACTTAATAAGATGTTTTCTTGAGACTAACTTTGTTGTCATTTCAAGAAAGCAAAATATGCAAGCACATAGTTTGGCAACTTTTTCTAGCACATGCCGGTTACCCTTTCAACCAAGTCACCATTAAATCGCTGAGGTAAGACATAGGCCAACCATACCTAATAATTTTAAGTATTGGCAATTTTTTTCTGAAGACTCATAAATTTATGATTTTATGAATTGTGAAGCAGAATTTTAGAACTGTAATATAGACACTGACTGTACAGTAGATTATACCATGAATAATGAACTAGATGTAAATGATGTAAATAACATAGAACCAACTAAATTCACTAAATTAGAAATAGAACAATTAGAAACAGTAGAAATTGAGGAATTAACCAATGATTAATCTAAAGTTTTAAACCTCAAAGTCAACATTTTGCCTAAGGTATTAGCCCCACTATAAGATCTCTTTGACTCCAATGATGTAGCTATAAAACCTAAAATGGATTCTTAAGGTCATATATAGAGGAATGCAACATAGGAACAAAGGAAAATCCCAAACTTATCAATATATCTAAGAAATTACCTCCAGTTGAAAAGTTGAAGTATATTAGCTTGTTTTAAGATTTCCAAGACATATTTGCCTGGAGCTATGAAGACCTCAAGTCTTATGATACCAACATTATCCAGCATAAGATACCAATTAAAGAAAATCAAAAGCCCTTTAAGCAAAATCTAAGGACAATTAAGCATGTTCATATTCCATTAATGGAAAAAGAAGTTAAAAGGATGTATGATGCTCAAATCATAGCACCCATCATATATTTTGATTGGGTCTCTAATTTAGTTCCCACTAGAAATAAAATAGGAGAAATCAGACTCTCTATTGATTTAAAAAACTTGAACAAGTATCACTGAAGTATAACTATCCCCTCCCTAAAATGGACGACATTCGCCAGAGGGTAGTAGGGTCATCCAAAATTTCATTACTTGATGGATTTTTTGGATACAACCAAATCCTAGTGCAACTTGAAGATCAGGCTAAGAATACATTCACCACTCCTTGGGGAACTTTCATGTACCTGAAAATGCCCTTTGGACTAATGAATGCTGCAGAAACATTCCAAAGAGCCATGGACATTACCTTTGCAAAGGAAATCCATGAATTTTTAGTCATTTACTTGGATGATATCCCAGTGTTTTCCAAATCAGATAAAGAATATCTAGATCATCTAAGAAGAGTATTCATAAAATGCAGAAATTTTGGTATATCCTTAAATCCTAAAAAACCACTTTTTGGATTAGAAGAATGAAAATTCCTAGGACACATAATTTCAAAAGAAGGCATTAGAATTGATCCAGCTAGAATAGAAGAAATCCTAAATATCAGTCATCCTAGAAACATTAAAAGGTTGCAAGAATTTTTAGGAAAAATATTTTTTCTTAGAAGATTCATCTCTAACTTAGCAGAGCTACTTAGAAATTTGAATAACATGTTAAAAAATGTTACACAGTAACTTTTCACCGTCCCTGCAATCCCCCGTCTTGCACATTGGAGGACCTCTTTTGTGACCTGGGAGCAGTGACATAGCCTGAAACCACTTTCATGGTATCCCCCTTGACAAGGATAATCATTCCTCTGAAGAAAGTTTCCTTTGAAAACCATAAAAACTAATATTTTGGCCTTGGCGTGACTAGCCAGTTCAGCCCTCGTGCCAATGGGGAAAATCCACCAAAGAGGGCGTGAAAACTGGTGCTCTGTCCCAGTGTATTGCTCGTGCCAAGCTTAATAAGGATTGTTTTTTAAAAATAAGTGGAGGAAGTTTGATTCCAAAAAACTCCTGAACGAGTCTCTAAATAGAGTTGGGACGTTTGGCTCCAGATCTCCATGTAGGGGAGGTAGTTTTCCACCTATCATGGAAGCTTCCTTGAAGATAGGGCCAATCCCACAATTGTAGGGATCCCAACTCCCCTTCCACCATCTATATAAGCTTTCCATTTTCCCTTAGCAAGCTAGTAGTCCTAATAGCACTAAAGGCAAGCGCTGAATTTGTAGCAAGGAGACTATCGCCAGATAGCCTTTGAGAGCCAAGCCGAAGTGAGAGAGCCTTGTCCCATTCCCGATGAGCCTCACTAAGACGTGCTCCGCTATCGACCCTGACGAAGGAAGATCCAGCGTTAGAGCTTTGTGTTGTATCTTTCCTTTGTTATTATTAATGATAAGAGACTTTGATTATGGTTTCATTCATGTATATTTGTCTTTGATGCAACGAATTATATCCTCTCTGACTGATGTATGGTTACAAGCTTTAGATTCTATGTTTTGTATCGTTGTGTTTCTTCACATGTGTGCAGGTGTTCGGACGTGTTAAGTAGAAGGATCGTGATTTTCCAAATCGGAGGACGGGAAGCATCATCCTTTCTTCAACGACCATTGCGTAGGACCTGAGGTAGGAAACTCATTATTGTTTTGTCGTTTTTGTAACTAGAGACCTGTGTCACTGCATGTCTGATTGTTGCTAGACCCGATCTAGGCTAGTAGGGATTGCCTCTGTCCGCAAAGGGGATTTACCTCTCCAAAAAACTGGCGACTCCACTAGGGATTTGATTGGAGTTTGTCTTGTCTCTTTCGATTTCTTTTGGGTTCTGTCTTCCTGATTTTCTCTTTTGATCTGTCTCTTTCTGGTGTAGAATCTCTGTTCAGCTCCCACCATACCTGATCTACTCTTTGCTTGCTCTTTTTCATTTTTGTCATTAGTAAACTCGATTGGCGCGCCTTTTAGCCTGACAGTCGTGCCAACTGGCACTTGTTGCTAGTTAGGCACCTGTGCCAACCCTATTTTGGTGGTAGATGTAGCCAAACAGTCACACCAACCCTGTTTGGTGCTAGGGTTTACTTGTTTTTGAGCCCTCTGAGTTTGATTTTTGGTTTTGGTGTTTTTTTTTCGACTGTCTGAGTGCCTTGAAGTACTTTTTGACTATGTTTGACCTCCATCCTCTGGTTTTTTTCCCTCTACCTTCAGTTCTACATTCTAGCCCTAGGGCATCTAGGTGTTATTATGTGTTGAGCCTCCCGTAGGAGTTTTTGGTTTTTGCTTGTTCAGTCAACTTCGTTTTTGCCTCCTTGCATTCATTTGGTTGGTTTTTGTCATATCATTTCATTATTTGAGTGATTACTGTCTTTCTCATTCAAATTTCGCTTTGTCTCATCTCGAGCCTAGATCACACGGTTCATATGAGTTTTGTTGGGATTCCTCTTTGATTTGAAGGATTTCTTCGTCAGTTTGAGGTTTGATTGTGAGTTGAGTGAACTTGCTTGATTTTACTCTTTCGTTATCATTTCTCAAATTGGTATTTTATTAGTTTTCATTTCGTTTGGTGCATTTCTCTCTAAAACATTGAAAATACAAAAAAAAAAACATTCTTTTTGCTTTTTATTAGTTGGTGAAAATTGAAAACTTTTCTGGATTATTAGTGTTATATAACTCTAAAGGAAAAGATTTTAGTTTCATTAGCATGCATTAGAGACACTAGTGGTTGTTCTGTGATCATTTTGTTATTGTTTGAAATGCTCTCAACCTTGTCATAGTTAGCTATTCATCGAACAAAGTGATTTGTAGTGGCATGTAGTGTGAATTTAGAGGATTTTGAGATATAGCATTCGGTAGGGCATAAAATTGAAACCTAATTGAAGATAGACTCTAAAATTTATTCAATTTACCTTTAGGCAGCATTGAAACATTAACGAAATATTTAGAGGTCTAGGCTAGTGACGTGTTCCGGCGTCGTTAAACCCAGTAGCTGTCATTCACCTCTTGGCTTTAGACAGCACTAGTACGGACTTGTGCTCCCCATAACGTCACGTATATAAAGGGAGACCCCACTAGGTTGCTCTCCTTTATCTGTAGGAAGCTAAGTATGCCACCTTATACCCGTAATACACCAGACACAGCATTTGGGGAGATTTCCTGCCCGTACATCAAGTCCTTGGTTTATTTCTCTTTCATTTTTTAACCAAGGTGTATATTGCAGTTCACGGATATCTAGTACACCCTCTTGCCTAGAGTTCTAGAGTGGTCATTTCGATCTTTTCTGACTCATTAAATTTTAAAGGATCATCAAGCGCTTGTCCTTTCAGGCTTGTTTCCAAATTGAAAGAGATAGAGTCACCTTTTACTCGTTTCTCGACTCTTAAAACATGAAACGGTAAAATTTTCAAGTTTCAATATGGTAAAATTAATCACCTACAATCACACACTCTTTTAGAGATTGTTTGTTGGTTGTTTGATTGTTTGCCTTGGTTTTAGCATGTGTGATTTTGTTTTGATCTCTTCCTCTTTTCATTACTGTCACAGTGGTGAAACCCTCAATTTCGTCTACTAGTAGTCCTTACATAGATGATTCGGCAGAGGTCTCTCAGTCCTCTGTTGAACCTCAGCAGCCTATTGTATCCGAGTTTCCCGACGGGGGATCGGTTCTATCTGAGCTTCCGTTTGGAGGACTAGTTGAGTTCAATTGGCCCTTATCCAATGCTTGGTTTGTGTTAGCACCCTGTAATTAGCAAGATTGGTAAAATTCCAACTGCAGGGAGAACATCAGACCACTTTGGGATTCAAGGATCTAGCCCTCCTGAATCCAGAGAGGGATCTCTCTATGTATGAGCTTAAAGATGTGATCTTTAAAACCTGAAATGTGATATTAGGCTAGTTATGAAGAGCTTGGGTTTTTTTTTTTTTTTTTTTTTGGTTTGGCAAAGACATGATGAAGGTGAAGGCAGTTTCAAAATGAAGGGCGAAGGTGTCTGCAAGTGAAGGAATGATTCGGCTGACAGAGAAGGTAAAGACAGTTTAACCCATTGGGCTATGGAGTCATAGGAGAATTTTAATTTGATAGCAAGGTTCAAGAAGGAGCCATGGGGCAAGTCACTTATGTCAAAGGATCTCTTAAGGTGATTTTATGGAATGAAACATATAGGAAATGGAGAACAAACAAATGAAGATATAGTGCAACAGCTTGAGATCAAGTAAGTTCTTTTAAACTATCTTGCTTCAGCATGTACTTAAAGAAAAAACATAAGAGTATTTTGAGATCAAGTTAGTCCCTTTAAACTAGCCTGCATTGAAGTACTTTCAGTTAGAAAACATTAAAAAATAGTTGACCAGCTTAAGATCAGGTAAGTGCCTTTAAACTACCTTGATTTTAGCATATTCAATAAGAAAAAAACATAAGAGTATTCTGAGATCAGGTTAGTACCTTTAAACTAGCCTGCATTGAAGTAATTTCAGTTAGAAAACATTAAAAAACAGTTGAACAACTTGAGATCAGGTAAGTGCCTTTAAACTACCCTGCTTTCAGCATATTCAAATAAGAAAACCACAGATAACAGTGACAAAGAGAAATTTAGATCAGGCAAGTTCCTTTAAATCGACCTGCATTGATGTACTCTTCAAAGAGAACGTTCAAATGAAGAAAACATAGACAATAAAGCTTTTAGTAAGAGTAGGGTACTGTTGAGAGTAAATCCTAGCTCTATGTTTGCTGCTCTTTATCAGAGAAAGTGAACAGGGTGAAAACATTAAGAAAAATAACAATTGACAGTGAGGAACACATCACCATTGACATAAATCAGGATCCCATAAAACAGCAGCTTGTATTTGATGTTCAAACCAGTTACAATCAGCAAGCCCGGTGGGTCTCTACAACTTCGAACTTCCCATATCAGCTTATATATCTTTAAGTTGCAAACAGGGCATCAGTAGCTTCAGAATAACTATTACATACATTCAGATGTCCAGAGACCAACATTTGCTCATCTTCTACAGAAGTATTTATAGAAGAATGAAGAGGTGGGAGGATTTCCCAGGGGTCAAGTATCATTAATTATGTAATCAACGCAATTTCTGGCCTTTGGGAACCAGGCAAGGCATAAGGCGGGAATGTAATAATTTCTAACTCTGCTTCATAACTCTATTTCTGCCTTTCGAGGCCTAATGAGTGAAAAGATCTACTTCTGGACTGTTCTTTAATCTTTTAAAATAGTTTTTCCGATAATTTAGAGATAAGATCCTTGATTAGTATTAATTGTTCGGCAACCTTTGGGAAAAACACCTTTTGTTTGTAATAATGACTAAGCCTTCTTTAATTACCATGAGGCCGCAGTTTCCCTTTTGGAGGTGGAGAGGTTTATTTACTTTAGTTCAGTGTTTTCGATCTTTTGTTCTGGCAAGAATTGATACTCTTTTAACTATGATTTAAGAACACAGTGTCTTGTTGATGTGCAGGCTGCGCAGGGGAAATATGGATCTTACACCCTGCGAACGACTTTCCCTTGATACAACAATGGTATGGGAATCGTCATTCCCAGCCCTCGGCCCTTTCTTTCAACATAGTGGAAAACCTTAATTACCTGCAAAATTCAAAAAATATATCATAAAATCCTGTGTATATAGGTTTATTGCTGCGGAGGACGTGTGGGGGAAGCATGGCCATTGGATGGCATCATCCAATGGTCAGGATTGATCGAGAGAAGGTGGAAGAATTTCTAAATCAGGGTCGTCGATCGTGCAGAGATCGACGGTCGAGAGTGGACAATGGAAAGTTAAAGTGGATAACATTGACTAGGCGATCGAATCTGGGCGATGGAGTGTGGGCCGTCGATCTGTAGATCAGATCGATGGCGGAGATCAATTGAATTCTACGTCGTAGCCCGATTAACTTTTGGGCATCTTCGATGAGCGATAGCCATTGGATGGCCCGCCCTAGATTGGACGGTGTACAGCGATATCGCTTGGCGTCCACGTCCGAACGTTAATGCACGATGGACGGTGGTTTTGTGAACAGTACCCAGGACGCGTGTCGGCCAGCGTATGGAATCACTGGCGATCGGAAAAAACCACCCTTACCCCAAAGGCGGTGTGATGAATACCACGCGGTTTTGGACGGGTGAGTGGAATGCGGGGACCACCGGGGAGACGAACTCCGCACCGTCCGATCTGTGGATCAGATCGACAGTGCAGAATGGTTTAAAAATGGAACCGGAGGGAATAATACAAAATAATTAAAAACCCAAAGTTTCGAAAATAACATAAGGTTTTTAATATTTTCAGGGTGGGATATGTATTATGTGGCTAGGCACTCGATTGCAGGGTCGAAGGTTATATGAAGGATAATATGCCCGGGGTTTTATATATGAAAAAAGGGCCAATCGCATTCGGGGTTTTCGGTAAGGCAAAAAAGTGAGTTTTAAACCTTACAAAGTGGTTTTTCATGAATGGAAGAAGGAAACTCATGAAAAAAAGAGGAATTTTATGGAGGAAAAGAGGAAACAAATGAAGGTTAGTTTCTGAATGGAGGAAGGGGAGGAAGGGGATTTTGCAGCAGTTCTCTCATATAATTTTCAGCGGAATTTTTGAGTTCTGAAGGGAATCAGTGGTGAATATTTTTTAGACATGGTTGTGAGATGCTGCAGAGGCTTCAAGAGATAACATTTTTGCATAAAAACTATTTCTTGAAGGCTCCAAAAATGTTTTGGCCACCTTTTGATAGAAAAAATTTTATAGGTGGCCAACAGTGGCTTCACTTGGGGATGGTGCCTTCTTGAAGGCCTCAAGAACTTTAGACCTGTATTTCTCTGGGAGGCTGACCTGTGCCATATCCATTATGTTCTCTGGGAGGCTGACCTATGCCTGATCCATTGGGCTGCCCTTCCTTTGCTGAGATGATCTTACTCTGCTCTGAAAACATCTCAGTAGCTATGAAAAATAATGGATCTTCATTCAACCAGCTTTCTACCTACCCAATCCTACTGATCAAACATTTTTTCTTCATTTATAGTGCATTTGGATTGGAAAACTCTTTTACAATATTTATTTCTTTTGAAAATAGGAAATCTAATCTAATTCTACTCCTTATTCCTCCATGAACTCAAATTAAACAGTTGAGTTCATATGTTTCTCTACCTAATCTACTATCTGTTGGGATTAAATTGTCCAACAGATTTTATTCTCTACATTCTAGAACAGAAAATTTAAAAATAGTCAAGTCAAGATTGAACAGTTTGACTTGCTGTGATCTATGGCATGGAAAACAAGCTACACATAGATATTTATTTTGCACAAAATTTTAAAATGAAAATGGGAAGGCTTAAGCTCTGAAAGTTTCAAACACTTCCTTCACCTTTTTACAGCTCTGTTTTTTCCTTTTTTTGAGTTTTCTTTCCTTTGTCAACTGGTTCAAATTTTGAGCTGATTAGAACCAGATGTACCTCTGTTTTGACTCAGAATTGAACATAGATTGGAGTCAATTCTTGCTTGGAAACTTAGGTTCGGGTTTTGAGCATGTTTGAAGATTTAATTTCTATCCTAAACTATCTACTGATAAGCCAAGATTAAACATTTTGGCAAATCTAATTCACTATCCTATCAATAGAAAATTTAAAGCTAATTAGTCAAGATTAGACAGTTTGACTAACTAGAAGTGTGTTATTCAGGAGTGGCATTTGAGCTTTGTCACTTTCAGATTTGTTTCTCTTTTTTGGTATGGGGATGTACCTTTATTGTTTTTTTTACAATCTGCCCTCTTTTATTTTACTTTTTTATTGTTTTTGTATTTTTTGTTTTGTGAGACTAAACAAAGCAAATGGTATTTATAATGGAAATGAAAGCTTTAAAATTGAACTCAACAGTAGTAATTCTTAAGGACCCTGCCATTGACAGGACCCCCAAACAGATCTGTGCCATCTAACTCTTGTAGAAAAAAGGCATTAGGACCAATGGTGGACTGGATGATGTAAGGACCTTGCCACAAACTGTCAAATTTACCATGTTTACCCTTATCCTCTCTTTTGGAATCCCATTTGAGTACCTTATCTCCAATGTTGAAAACACAAGCCTTTGTTCTCTTGGCAAACAACTTCTTTATGTTTTCTTGCACCTTCTGAGCCCTATTGTAAACCTCTTCCCTTATCTGCTGGAGATGTATTGTTTGACTGATCCTCCTATTCATGCTGTCCTCTTCTATCTGTATTTCTTGGATTAATTTTATTACTGGCACACCTAGGCTGGTAGGAAACACTGCATCTGCTCCATAAACAAACTGGTAAGGGGACATCCCAATGGACTTTTTTGTGGTCAATCTGTCTGCCCACAGAGCATGCACCAACTTGTTATGCCATGATTTTTTATTCTCTTCAAGCAACTTCTTGATGATGGTCACCAAACTTTTATTTGATGATTCTGCTAGCCCATTACCTTGAGGGTAGTAAGCAGTAGAATGACCAAGTGTAATCTGATACCTGTGACAAAAATCAATCATCTTTTTGGAACAAAAAGCAGCAGCATTATCAGTAATAATCTTCCTAGGGCATCTGAATCTAGACAAGATATGGTCTTCAAGGAATTTTATAATGACAGAATATGTGGCATTCCTAGAAGGGATGGATTCAATCCATTTTTTAAAGTAATCGGTGGCTTTGAGAATCCATTTGTGTTGGGTAGATGAAGAAGGATGGATTTTCCCTATGAAATCTAGGCCCCACTGTTGAAAAGGAGCTTCAACTGTGATAGGTTGTAATGGTAAAGGAAGAATTTTTCTTTTGCCTTCAAAAATTTTGCATTTGTGACAGGCAACTATCATTTCATGGACATCTTGGAAGAAGGTGGGCTAGTAATAGCCAGCTCTAAGAATTTTATTGGCTGTGGTTTTCCAGTAAAGATGACCTCCACACTATCCTTCATGGAATTCATGTTTGATCCTCTCTGCATCAACTTCAAGAAAAGATTTAAGAAATAAACCATCAGCATTTTTCCAGTATAAACATTCATTTAAAATGAAATAGTTCCTAGCTTTCAACTTTAAAAACCTTGCCTTTGTTTTTGATAAATCAGGAGGAGCATTAAGATTTGCAAGCACATACAAGATATCAGTGTACCAAGGTGAGTTTTGAAACTACTTTTCGACAGTGGGAGCAGGTAATTCTTCCTGTTCATCCAAGGCATCTACCATGTTAATGTTAAGGGCTTGTAGATTATATTAAGCCATTAGTTGAGCTAAGCCCTGACCTTTAATAAGTTTGGTTGGTCTGATTTCCAAATCATACTCTAATATAGCAGCAATCCATTTACCTCTCTTTCCATCTGGGTCTTGTGACAAGATGTCTTTTACCACTATATTAGGTACATAGGCAATGATGTGGGAATGTAGAATATACACCCTGAAGTCCTTTAAGGCCTTTACCAAAGCATAGGCATGTTTTTCCATTATGTTATATTTCAAGGGTGCATCCGTTAAAGCCTTGCTGAAAAAAGCAATGGGCTGTTCCTGTCCCTCTGAGTTTTTCTGCAGCAGGACTACAGCCACAGTATGCTCTAAGGCAAAGGAGAAAATAAGGAACTCTTTTGAAAAGTTTTGGCTGATTAGGACTGGTGCTCGGGTGAGTGCATGTTTTACCAATTCGAAGGATTTTTTGGTTTCTACAATCCACTTCACTCCTACTTCTTTCTTGAGCATATTAGTCATGTTTCTAAGGAGCTCTGCTAAGTTGGGAATAAACCTCCTCAAGAAGTTAATCTTTCCAATAAAGGACTGCAATTATTTTATGTTCCTTGGTTGGCTAATCTGTAGTATTCCCTCAACTCTATTTGGATCTATTTTAATCCCTTCTTATGATATGATATGGCCAAGGAGTTTACCTTCCTGAAGGCCAAACACTGTCTTTTTGGGATTTAAAGATAACCCAAACCTTCTGCACTTTTCAAGGACCTTTCTTAAATGTTTCAGGTGCTCTTCATCATATTTGGAATAAACTGTTATGTCATCAAGGTAAATTACAATGAATTTCCCTATCTCCTCTGAAAATGCAATGTCCATGGCCCTTTGGAAAGTGGCCCCAGCATTCATTAATCGAAAAGGAATTTTCACATACATGAAAGTGCCCCAAGGAGTGGTGAAAGTTGTCTTGAGTTGGTCTTCTGGGAGTACTAAAACTTGGTTATACCCTGAAAAACCATCTAACAGAGAAATCCTCTTCGAACCGACTACCCTTTGTAGAATGTGTTCCATTTTTGGTAAAGGGTAATTGTCTTTTAGGGAGGCTCTGTTAAGGTTTCTGAAATCAATGCACAATCTGATTTCTCCTGCTTTTTTCCTCACGGCTACAAGGTTAGAAACCCAGTCTGAAAACCTCATAGGCACAATGATTCCTACGTCATACATTTTCTTGATTTCCTTTTCTACTAGAGGCAGTTGTATTGGATTAATTCTACGCAGTTTTTGCTTAAAGGGTCTTTTGTTTTCTTTCAAAGGGATCTTGTGCTGGATGATTTCTATATCATAGGCTTTCAATTCTTCATAGCTCTAGGCAAACACATCGACAAACTCTTTAAATAGGTCAATGTATTTCCTTTTCATGTCTGGTGGCAAGGACCTAGCTAATTTAATCATTTTAGGCTAATCCTCGGTGCCTATGTTGCATTCCTCGACCTCAGACTCTGTGTATTCTACGGTGGGCTTCTTTGCTACGTCGTTAAAATCAGAGAGGTCTTTTAATGGTGCTAGCCCCCTAGGTATGTTCTTGTCCTTTGACGACAATACCTCAATGTATTCGTTTTCTGTGTCCTTGTATTCTTCAGTATGAGTTTCAAGTTTTTCATTTAACATGTTGATTTCTACGGGACCAGATGGTTTTTATTTTTTAGGGGACTTTTTGTTCAGGCAAATTTCATCGGATTTAGAATCTGAATCCGATAACTCAAATTCGTTCTTGCCCAACAGAAAATCCTCTATTTTTTTGTCACCCTCAAAGACCTGCCAATATTTTTCATTATCTGGCACAGCTGGTCTAAACTTAATTTGAGTTGTACAGTATTTGGTTTCAAATGGCGTTAAGCATGTTCTAGCTGCAAAAGCTAAATTGTGTGCGACAATATTTCTTTTTCTTGGAACAAAAATCAATTTGGACTCCTCAAAAGTTTTTAAAAGGTCGATGACATCGTTTCGGTAAGCTCTAAGTCTGGGATGATTTGCGTTATATTCCCCATTGACTTGCTTAATGACTAGTTCTGAATCCCCATACACATTAATTCTTGTGGCTCCTAACTTTTTTAATAGATGTAAGCCTAAGAGAAGGGATTCATATTTTGCTATGTTATTGGAACATTGAAAGTTTAATTTCCAGGAAATGCTTTCTGTGTGGTTGTTTTCAGTGTCGGTAATCCAGACACCTGCACCAGCATTGTTTTTAGTGCATGACCCATCAAAACACATACTCCACAGAGGACTATTTTCGGTTTCATCTTGGTTATTGTCTTCTTCAACCAACGTGCTCAAGGGTTGTTGTGAAATCTTAGCACTTAGTTGTATTTGTTTCACCTCCTCAGGTTTTTCGCTGTGTTGAAGGTTGTTCTCTTGATTTTCAAGTTTTAAGAGCAATGGTCACATGACTCGTAGCTTAAAACCTTTGTTTGGTTTGCTAATGTCTTCAAATGCAGCAAACTGTTTTGACACTTCTGAGTTGTGTTTCTCTTCCTCCCTATCGGCCATTAATCCTGTTAAAGTGACTTGTTCACAAAGTGTTTCATCATTATGTTCTATTCTGAAATCCACAACATGTTTTGCTGGGTCTCGTTCCTCAGGATTGTCATGGAGCTGAGCGTGAGGGGCAATCTGTTGTTTGCCATCTTGGCTTTGTTCACCCTGGTCCGTTGTTTCAACGTGCTGTTCCAAAATTTCTCTCTCATTTTCTTCCATATCTAGAACTGCATTTATTTCTAGATTAGGGGTCTCTAACTGTTTATCTGAGTCACTGTGTTCTGGCTCTGACTGTTTTTTGGATTCATTATTGTAAAATATAAATGAATCTAGGTCAGTATGGACAGAATAAATGGGAGAATTTTCAGGCTTTTCTGGGCTACTAACCATGAATTTCATGTGTGACTCTCTGTACAGTCTTCTGAGCTGGCTAAAAACAGGGATAGTGGCATATGTCCCATCCATCTGTATGGTACCTTGCAGCTTGGAACCCCATGATCTTAACAAAAACATGCCATACTGAGGAGGCACATCAGCCACCACAACATCCATCACCATGCACTTGGCTGGGATTTGGGTTAAACTCACACAAAGGTCTTTGATCAGGCCAAGGCACTTCACTCCGTTAGAATCAAAAGAGTATAAATCCTTGTAAGGTCTGGTTATTTCTAATCCTAGCCTTTCGATTATCACCTTTGGCATAAGGTTGTGTGAAGCTCCAGAGTCATGCATAGCATTATGCAGGATCTTGTCATGAACATTTAAACTCACATAAAAGGGAGGTACAGGTCCCTCTTGATATATACCTTCAATCTTAGGACCAAAAATGAGCTCTGGCTGGTCATCATTAAGATTGACTGTGTCATTATTATCCTCAATTTTTAGAGCCTTCAAAATTTGGGTCCAATATACATTCTGGGTGGCTAAAGCAGTCAGGGGGACAGAGATTCTGATCTTTGAAATTTCCTGCTCTAGGCTGGAAAGAATCTGGTTCTTCGATGAACTTGTCTCAACCTTACTAGCTGCCAGTCTATCAGCAACATCAACTTGCTGATTTTTTCTACTTGTTTTTGACAAAATGGTCTTAACAGGAGTACTAGCTGAAGTGGTAGTACTACTAATGTCAACACTCTGTTTTTCATTGTTTTGACTACCTTTCTCTCTATCTCTATCAGAATTCACAGCTACTGTTTCATCCTTTTGTTTGAAAATTTTAGGCTTGGTTGTAGTGTTGTTTTGTGAATATTTGTCAGAGGTTTTGGTGTTGGGATTTTGTTGACTGGTTTTGCTTCTAAGGTCATATTCTTTTTGAGACTCTATGATGACATTTTCCATGTCTTCAAAATAACTTTCATTATCATCTTTGTTTTCATCATAAGGGGTATGAAAACCTTGTTCCCTATCATAATGAATCTCAAAGTCATCATTATCTACTCCCAACATGTTGATATCATCTTCCTCTATTATCTCATCTGTTTCCTCAACCTCACTTATATAGTTTTGATGAAAGGGAGGAGTGATCTGTTGATCATCTTCCCTAGGTCTGTTTGGAGGTTGGTTCCTTCTAAAATTCTGATTCTGGTTCTGGTTTTTGTTTTGAGGAGAAGTTTGCCTTTGACTTGCTTGTGCTCTCTCAAGGATGCTCATTTTCTTCATCATCTCCTCCATCATTCTTTCCATCTTTGAGTTGGAAGTAGAAGGGGCATTTTCCTCTCTGAAGGACACTCTCTTTTCAATTTTCATTCTTGCTCTCTTCTCCATCAAGTTGACTTCCACAGAAAGAGCACCCTTTTGCATATCTTCAAGAGTTGCAAAATCTCTCTCTCAGCTGATAGGCCATCTTAGGGTCAAACCCTTCAGGAAACTTGTTTAAAGCTAAGCCTTGTAGAGGTTTTAGTTATGGGGAAAGTGCATTATACACACTATTGAATCTAGTGCAATAAGCTTTCACACTTTCCCCAGTGTCTCTATGGAGATTCTTATATTCAGAAAGGACTTGGAGAGGGTTTTTCTTTACTTCCCATTTCTCTAAGAATGTTTGATGGAAGGCTTGTAGATCACGGATACTATGGGCAGTTAAACCTTTGAACCATTTCCTCACTTCTCCCCCTAAGCTCTGAGCAAATAACCTAAGCTTGACCGAATCATCATCAATTTCATTTCTGTCAAAGTATTCATTCATCTTATCCACATGTTGTAATGCAGTTGTAGCATTGCTAGCATCATATAATGGAATTTTGGACTGATAGTCCTGTGGAAGATTGACTAATGGTGCAGGAAGGACTAATGGAGCATACCATGTTGCCATGATATGTGGTTGAGGTGTATTTACAAGAGGTGTATTAACAAAGGGGAAAGTGGGCTGAAGTGGAGTGATTTGAACAGTGGATGTAGGGTGAGCAAAGGTGGATGGACCAGGAATAGATTGCTGAGTTGATCTTGGATGAGAGACACCTAAGTTGTGAAGAAAATGCAAATCAGGAGGTGTTGTTTCTCTGCTACCAAGAGGTTCACTTGTTTCCGGGGATGATAGTGAAGACTCAGAATCTAACTGATCTAAATCACCAAGAGACCTAGTTCTAAATGGATTTACTAAGTCAACTTGAGATTGTTGTAGAGCTGAAAGATTTTCAGGGACTTAATTAGCTCTCAAGGGTGATCTGAAAATAGTTGATAAATTAATCTTAGGAGACTTCCTAAGGATACTTTCTGGGTTATCAACTATCTCAGGTGGATCATGGTTAGGATAGGATCTAGTGTGAATCTTTCTAGAAGCCACTATGCTGTGTTTTTCATATCCAAATAAACAAGATAAGTTCAACCAGGTATGACAATCTTTAAAAGGTTAACTAGTCTATTTTGGAAAAATTTTAATTCCACGGTCTTCTAACTAAGTTTGAAAGATATTAAAATGATAAGGGTTCTTCCCAGTGGAGTCTTAAGATATGTTCAGGATTGTGGAGTCGCCAAGTGGAATTTTTTAGCTCTTTTCAGAGGTAAAAGGTCTTATGGTCCACCGCCATGTTTATTGAATACCAATCTGAAATATTTTTAGGTTTTTCTGAGTTGAGTGGTTGTATGGAAAAATAGAGAGTCTATAAAAGCTGGCCAAGCAACTATGAACTCAAAAATATCCCCAGTGGAGTCACCAGTATGTTAGCATTCTGTAATTCGCAACATTGGAAAAAGTCCAAATTCAGGGAGAACATCAGACCACTCTCGGATTCAAGGATCTAGCCCTCCTGAATCCAGAGAGGGATCTATCTATGAATGATCTTAAAGATGTGATCTTTAAAACCTGAAATGTGATATTAGGCTAGTTATGAAGAGGTTGGGTTTTGTTTTGTTTGTTTTGGTTGGGAAAAGACATGATGAAGGTGAAGGCAGTTTCAAAATGAAGGGCGAAGGTGTCTACAAGTGAAGGAATGATTCGGCTGAAAGAGAAGGTAAAGACAGTTTAACCCATTAGGCTATGGAGTCATAGGAGGATTTTAATTTGACAGCAAGTTTCAAGAAGGATCCATGGGGCAAGTCACTTATGTCAAAGGATATCTTAAGGTGATTTTATGGAATGAAACATATAGGAAATGGAGAACAAACAAATGAAGATATAGTGCAACAGCCTAAGATCAAGTAAGTTCTTTTAAACTATCTTTCTTCAGCATGTACTTAAAGAAAAAACATAAGAGTATTCTGAGATCAGGTTAGTACCTTTAAACTAGCCTGCATTGAAGTACTTTCAGTTAGAAAACATTAAAAAACAGTTGAACAACTTAAGATCAGGTAAGTGCCTTTAAACTACCCTGCTTTCAGCATATTCAATAAGAAAAACATAAAAGTTTTCTGAGATCAGGTTAGTACCTTTAAACTAGCCTGCATTGAAGTACTTTCAGTTAGAAAACATTAAAAAATAGTTGAACAGCTTGAGATCAGGTACGTGCCTTTAAACTACCCTGCTTTCAGCATATTCAAATAAGAAAACCACAGATAACAGTGAAAAAGAGCAATTTAGAGCAGGCAAGTGCCTTTAAAATGACCTGCATTAATGTACTCTTCAAAGAGAACGTTCAAATGAAGAAAACATAGACAATAAAGCTTTCAGTAAGAGTAGGGTACTGTTGAGAGTAAATCCTAGCTCTATGTTTGCTGCTCTTTATCAGAGAAAGTGAATAGAGTGAAAACATTAAGCAAAATAACAATTGACAGTGAGGAACACATCACCATTGACATAAATTAGGATCCCATAAATCAGCAGCTTGTATTTGATATTCAAACCAGTTACAATCAACAAGCTCGGTGGGTCTCTACAACTTCGAACTTCCCATATCAGCTTATATATCTTTAAGTTGCAAACAGGGCATCAGTAGCTTCAGAATAACTATTACATACATTCAGATGTCCAGAGACCAACATTTTATCATCTTCTACAGAAGTATTTATAGATGAATGAAGAGGTGGGAGGATTTCCCAGGGGTCAAGCATCATTAATTATGTAATCAATGCAATTTCTGGCCTTTGGGAACCAGGCAAGGCATAAGGCGGAAATGTAATCATTTCTAACTCTGCTTCATAACTTTGTTTCTACCTTTCGAGGCCTAATGATTGAAAAGATCTGCTTCTGGACTATTCTTTAATCTTTTAAAATAGTTTTGCCGACAATTTAGAGATAAGATCCTTGATTAGTATTAATTGTTCGGCAGCCTTTCGGCAAAACACCTTTTGTTTGTAATAATGACTAAGCCTTCTTTAATTACCATGAGGCCGCAGTTGCGCTTTGGGAGGTGGAGAGGTTTATTTACTTTATTTCAGTGTTTTCGATCTTCTGTTCTGGCAAGAACTGATACTATTTTAACTGTGATTTAAGAACACAATGTCTTATTGATGTGTAGGCTGCGCAAGGGGAATATGGATTTTACACCCTACAAACGACTTTCCCTTGATACAACAATGGTATGGGAATCGTCATTCCCAGCCCTCGGCCCTTTCTTTCAACATAATGGAAAACCTTCATTACCTGCAAAGTTCAACAAATATATCATAAAATCCTGCGTATATAGGTTTATTGCTGCGGAGGACGTGTGCGGGAAGTGTGGCCGTTGGATGGCATCATCCAACGGTCAGGATTGATCGGGAGAAGGCAAAATAATTGTTAAATCAGGGCTGTCTATCGTGCAGATATCGACGGTCGGGAGTGGACAATGGAAAGTCAAAGTGGATAATGTTGACTCGGCGATTGAATCTGGGTGATGGAATGTGGGCTGTCGATCTGCAGATCAGATCGATGGCAGAGATCAATTGAATGTCGCTCTGTAGCCCAGTTAACTATCGGGCATCTTCGGTGAGCGATAGCCGTTGGATGGCTCACCCTAGATCAGACGGTGTACAACGATATCGCTTGGCGTCCATGTCCGAACGTTAACGCGCGATGGACGGCGGTTTTTTGAACAGTACCTAGGACGCATGTCGGCCAACGTATGGAATCGCTGGCGATCGGAAAAAACCACCCTTGCCCCAAAGGCGGTGTGATGAATACCGCACGGTTTTGGACGGGTGAGTGGAATGCAGGGACCACCGGGGAGACGGACTCCACACCGTCCGATCTGCAGATCAGATCGATGGTGCGGAACGGTTTAAAAATGGAACCGGAGGGAATAGTATAAAATAATTAAAAACCCAAAGTTTCGAAAATAACATAAGGTTTTTAATATTTTCGGGGCGGGATATGTATTATATGGCTAGGCGCCCGATTGCAGGGCCGAAGGTTATATGAAGGATAATATGCCCGGGGTTTTATATATGAAAAAAGGGCCAATCGCATTCGGGGTTTTCGGTAAGGCAAAAAAGTGAGTTTTAAACCTTACAAAGTGGGTTTTCATGAATGGAAGAAGGAAACTCATGAAAAAAGAGGAATTTTACGGAGGAAAAGAGGAAACAAATGAAGGTTAGTTTTTGAATGGAGGAAGGGGAGGAAGGGGATTTTGCAGTAGTTCTCTCATAGAATTTTCAGAGGAATTTTTGAGTTCTGAAGGGAATCAGTAGTGAAGATTTTTTAGACATGGGTGTGAGATGCTCCAGAGGCTTCAAGAGATAACATTTGTGCATAAAAACTGTTTCTTGAAGGCTCCAACAATGTTTTGGCCACCTTTTGATAGAATAAATTTTATAGGTGGCCAACAGTTTGGATTTGGAGTAGGGGAATATTTCCCTCCTCTTACATCGGGTTCGCCTTTTTTAGCTACTATTATACCTCCCAGTCCTCTTCGTCTTTTGGAAGATCTCACGGCAGGGTTAGATATGGACTCACCCAATCCTTATCCTAGTGAGGAAATTCCTACATCTGGTGAAGATTACCAGATTTTTCTAGAAAACAACCCCGAGTCTTCTGTCATGTCTTCGCCTGGTCCTTCGCTTCCAGCGGGATATAGGTCCTTAAGTCATATTATGGCCACTGTGGTTTCCATGGGAGTATCGACTCCGTCCACGAGGCCAGTTATACCTTCGTTAGGGATGTCACCATCGACACCATTCATGTCATCTCCTTAGGTCACATCAGTACCTGTTAGGCCTACCGTCTACATAGCCACATCTACACCCGCTGTTACTACTCAGTCCATCAGGACCTCGTCACTTCCTGAAGACATCTACATAGCATCTACTATTCTGGAGAATATTTCTCCTGAGGAGTATCGGTTGTATTTATAGTCGTCGAACTCTGAGGTTGGTCAGTCCTCCCAAGATCCAAACCGTCCTTATTTTTTCCATTATGGACCAGATGGTACCCCTGTTTACGTTTTTCAATATTAGTACGATGAGCAGGGAAACCCTCTACATTTTCCTGCTCCAGAGGCTTATCAGTATGTTCAAGGATTTCTCTCTGCCCAGGCTGGGCAACCTTCTAACCCGCAGGGAAAACCCTTCCAGGGCCAACCTTCGGGCCAACCTGGTTATTTGTATGACCCACAAGGACAACCCTGACAGGGCCAACCTTCAGGCTAGCAGGGGTTGTTGTACGGTCCGCAAGGATACTCCTACAACCCTCAGGGTCAACCTTTATAGCCTCACTCTGTGGTCCAACTAGGGCAACCTCAAGGACCCACAGGTCAACCGGGGTAGCAACCTGGGTTTTTGTACGGTCCTAGGGGGAAAATCCACCCTTCCCAACCTATGGTGCAACCTCAGTTCCCCATCGGTCTAAATGTTGCACATCCAGGGCCATCTTATGGTCCTGCCACAGGTCAACCTGGTTATCTGGCACAACCTGGCCCCATCCCACCATCAGGCCAACCGGCTCAGCCGGGTCAACCTGGTGTCCTTTACCAGCTAGGTCAACCTATTCAACCAGGACAACCTATTCACCCTGGTCAACCTATTCAACCAGGCCAACCCGCACATCCAGGTCAACCTGTTCAACCAGGCCAACCTGCACATCCAGTCAACCCTGCTCAACAGCCAATTTATTCTATGCCACAGCCGAATCCGCTTGCGTGCCCAACTTATCAGGCTGAGTAGGGTCCCACTTACCAATAACTCGCTCAACCCCAAGGCGGTTATTACCTTCAAGGTCAGTCTCGACCAGTTTACAACCCGCCCCAAGGTTCTAGTTATTACCTTCAACAACCAGGCTATACCTATACTCAGCAGCCAAATCCATACACTTCTCAAACAGGGCCTACATATAATCAGGGTCAGTACCCCAGTTATCAACCCCCTTACACTGGTTATCAGCAACCGTATCAACCCAATTATACAGCTTATACCCCCTATGGTCAGAATCCTCAAGGACAGAACCAATGGGGGAAAAATTATGCTCAACTAGGATGGAGTACAGCTAAAGGTCCTTATCGAGGGCCCGGTATGCCTTTCAATCCTCAGTTACCATTCCTTGCCACGTTGGAATTACCGAATGTATCTAAACTGACCAATGATCTGATTCTTCACAATCCTTATTGGCCTCCGGTTCCAAACAAGGTGCTTGGTGACTGTCCTAATTTTGAAGGTAAAGCTGGAGAGGACCCCCAAGCTCATGTCATGACCTACCATCTGTGGTGTTCTTCGAACTCGTGGGTGGATGACTCGATTCATCTGTGTCTTTTCCAGTGCACTCTTACCGGTGTTGCTGCTAAGTGGTATATAGAAATACCCTGCGGTATCTTTCAAGACTTTAATATGTTAGCTATGGATTTTCTGACACATTTCCAATTACCGGTTCGTTACGAAGCCGGGATGCATCTCCTAACTTCTCTCAAGCAGGATAAAGCCACTCATATATCTGATCATATTCATGAGTGGCAACGTCATCATAGACTGATCAAGTTTGATATTCCCGATCAGCTTCTAACTCATTGGTTCACTACCTCCTTTGTTAACAAGATCACTCAAGATATTGCTATGGGGGCATGTATGACCGAAGAACAAGCCATCGCTCATGCCTAATACCTTGATTTGGTAAACTCTCAGTTCGGCACACTATATGATATCTTGACTAATGCCCCACGGCCAGGGACCTCTAAAGCACCAGCTACCCCATCGGTGGATGGTTTTGTTGGTTCTATTTCTCAGAATTCTTGGAATTCCTCTAATAGGAAGCAGAAGTCAAATTATTCCCATAATTCTGCTCTTCTCGCCCCTTTAGATTCTGGTAAGACCATGGAGGTCAACGCCGTTTAGGCCAATCCTGCAGAAAAGGCCTCCAAAGGGAAGAAGAAGGGCAAAGGAAAATCCATTCCCGACGCCTCGAAACTAGAGTCTTATACACCTCGTGCTGATGATGGTTCCCAACGTAAACCGAAGTACCCCTCCCTGATCTGTCAAGGAGACCACCATACCAAAGAATTTCCCCGACGATCTAAGGTTAGTCACTTCTAAAAGGATCCAAAGGGACTGCGGTAGTTCTCAAAGAACTTTTCTCATCCCAGCTATCCCAAATGGTTGAGCAGCTGTCACCATCTGCACCATTTGGGTCCCAAGTTTTTATGATGAATGTGCTACACCTGTTTCGATTGCCACGTGCTCGAAGGATTATGCTGGATCGCACCAAGCAGCTGGGAAGGAAGTCGTTGATGGCCAACCTCCCCCACCTGTCTCTGGTCCTTTAGAAATTGAGAAGCCCAGTGTTGAACCCGTTGTGAGGCCACCTTCTAAAGGTGTTCTGTGAAAATATTCCTATAATCCAAATGCCTGTGCCACTCAGCACTGCAGCATTGTTGAGGATTTCGCACAGGCGCCTTCTGCCATGTCTGCATTGGAAGTGCTACAAAGTTTCCAATCGTAACGGAAATCTATATTGTCCGCAATCGGTGGAATTGATCCCACCGATTATAGTCTTCTCACCTTTGACCTGGAAAATTTTGTCCCCTGACTTCCGCATCAAATTTTTCTCGTTATACAAGTCAATATCAATGGCCTCAACGTCCAACGAGCCATTGTGGACGAAGTTGCTTCCACCTGTGTTATGTCATTTGCTTGCTGGAAGGCCATTGGCTCTCCAGCTCTTACTTCATCCCCCAATGCCCTAGAGGCATTTGATGGCCGGGAATCAAAACCCCTGGGTGTTCTTGAGAGTTTACTGATCATGTTACAGGGTAAGACAGTCAACGTAGAAGTAGAAGTGGTTGATACCAAGCTCAACTACAATCTTCTTCTTGGTCACAGCTGGACTCACTCCATGCTATGTGTTCCGTCCACCCTCTTCCGGCTTTTGAAGTTTCCTCATAAGGGAAAAATTATCACTGTCGATTGGTTGTCTTTCTTCACCTCATCCTCCGAGAACAACATACCTTACGTGGATCAGATCCCCAATCCCCCCGACAGTGTAGGACCCGATCTTTTCAAGGACCCCGTCCTCATGGGTATTTTTCCTATGCCACCACCACACACCGTTCAAGTTAACATGATCTCTCGGTCAGACGACCCTTGGATCATCCCTTCGCCGGAACAGGTGACCTCTTTCGGAGAATCGATGCCTTTGACTCCAGTTGAGATCAATTATTGCAAGATTTTCGCTGCATCAAATCCTCCTCCTTCTGAACATGCTCCTTTGAGCATGGCTCTAGATGTATCTTCTCAATCCCCTTGGCTCGACGATGCAGATTTTCCCGATCCTTTAAGAGAACTCTTCCCCTCTGACGAATCTATCGTTGAAACAATGTCTCTTGAAGATCTTCCATGGAGCGATGGACATCATCGTTCCTCATTCATGCCCGGCCTGGGGGAAATATCTATTTGTCTTGAGCGTGATGTATCTGGTTATCCTCCTCCTGTGATCTCATCGGAGCATAGTTCCCCTTCTTGTGTCAAGCTCCTAAAACAATGGAACAAGCTGCTACGAGGACAGTTCTTTTAAGTGTGTCAACCTCGTTAAAATAATGAAACACGAGCCCATTAAATTCGAGTCTTGTTAGATTTATATCAAATCTCTTGGGTTTTGAACCTTCACTCCATTTCCTATGGACTGAAGCTTGGGAGGCATGTACCTCGAATTAAGACACCATGCTGGGGGCATGCCCATTTTCCTTATCAGTAAAGCATAGTTTGCATGTGTGCTTGCATGCGTGCTTTTAAGCTTGCGTAAAAATGAAATGTGATTTGTGTGGTTATGCATTTTGTGAACTTTTTCATTGGGTCGTTTGTTATGCAGATCATGTAACTAATGCATTAGATAACATTGTATTAGACATTTGCATAGCATATAAAAACATCATCATATGTAAAAATATCCATCCAAAAATAGATATATATATATATATATATATATATATATATATATATATATATATATATATATATGTCGAAATGTTTACAGTTTGTGTGCATCACATAAAATTCAAAAAATATACATGTTTGTTTTAATAATAGTTGGAAACAACATGTCTCTCAAAAATGTGAAAATGAAAAGCCTAGATGACTAATCAGTGTGGTGCTCATGGTAGCATGTCACTTCCCACACCAATCGCCTCAGTAAACGATGAAGGGTACTAGGCACCCCCACGGTGTGCCTCTGATAAGCCAATGGGACATCTGCTAGACAAGCATAATCTAGGATCTCATGGGAAATTCCCTCCAAGTTCTGCACTAGCTCACTCCCCTCGCCGCCCTCGGCTTGAGGGTCATAGGCAAGCGGGGTCCTCCGTGTTATCGGCAACATCCCGTTGGGCCTCTCTAGGCCAACGTTTGCATACACATAGGATTTTTTGTTAAAACATACATGTATACCAAAAAAAAGTCATAAAATACATAAAATCAAAAAGATTCTTACCCAGCTCCTCATCCCAGTCTTCCCCCTCCAAAAGTGGAAGATCTGGGTCTCCCGTGAAGTCAGTACCAGCATAGGGCCAGTCCTCTATGACGATCAATTGTCGTCGAAGCCATACAAAGAACTCGGGCCTCCATGACATTTGCTGGCCCCTCCTGATCTGGGCATGAGTGCTGCCCATCGAGCCATCCGTGACTCCCTCAATGTTGGCTCAGCGACTATCGCCCCCTGGCCCTGGAAGATTGGTAACTGTTCGAGGATGAACGATACCAAGATAGATCCATACCCAAACTGCTTCAGTTTGGCCTTCTTACACTTTGTCAATTGTCGTTTGATGTTCATTGTTACGGAAGTGGCCCAATCGAAAAGTGTCGGGTTCATGCATTCAGATGCTAAGAGGAGTTGTATTTTAGTAGCCTCATGCGGTGCCTGCGACCCCGCAGCCCTGGTAATGGTATGGAGCACCACCCTGAGTGCTATATCGGGAACCTTGTGGATGTCGACTTTCCCACTACCTGATCTTGTATGTGCCCCTGGGCACACTCTTTCCATCACCATTGACATTTTCTCCCCCGAGGGCCTAGTACCTGTCATGATCGGGACTGGACCTCTCCGAGACAATCCAGTTATGAAGTAAACATCGGATACTTTGAGCTCCAATACTTGGTCTCGAAGCCTAAACTTCTCTTCGTTCTCGTCCCAAATGTTGATTAAGTACTATAGTAATTCAGGTTGTGCCCTAAGGCATGGTGTTAAGAAGAACTTTTTTAAGCCACAATCCTGAAGAGCGTTCATACACGTCTCGTTCTCCATGGCCATTTCATCTCCTTCACTATGCTCCCTTTCTTTCCATTCTATCACCATTGTGACTGTGTATCTCCACCAAAATGGTCACAAACACTTTATTAGATCCCTTGAACTCTAAAAACTCTAGATGATTGGTTCATTTTTTGTAAAAATTGAGTGGAAATTTAGGTTGCGCCATTGGCGTGGTTTTTTTGCTGACAGTCGCGCCAACTAGCATGACCCCTTTACAAAAAGGAGCCAATTGGCGCGGGTCCGTGCTCGATACCCGCGCCAATTGGGCGAGCCCTAAATTTGTAAATATCCCCTCAGGGATCCAAAATCACAATGGAATTCTATAAAACATGGACTAAAAAATAGCTAAGGGGAGTGCCTATTACCTGGAAAAAACGAAAACTGAAATGATGCACTGGATCGTCCACAATCGTCGCCGCAAGTTCGCACAGGAAAAACTCGCTGTTGCTCTCCATAAGAGGGAAAAAGTAAAAGTAAATATTTTTTTACTATTTTTGGCATATTTATAACTTTTCAAGATCAAATTAGGTTTTGAAGCTTATTTTTCCATTATCTTATTATATTTTGTCGAAAAATGGGTTTTACGCTTGGTTTCTTGTGCAACGATAAATTTTCACATACTAGGACGACGATACGAGTTGTATTTTATACTTTTTCGGACTCGGTAAAAACACGAAAATTCACTACTGGAGTCATCTTTCAGCTCTTTTCTGACTCTCTAAACATGAAAATATTGTCGAGTCGCTTGTCGTTTTGATCTCGTTAAATTGGCTGCGAAACAACATCTACCCAGTATATGTTTACCCCTTTTTCGGGCTGGGATAGATTATTTATGAAAAAGGAATAACCTAGCCTATCACGACTAGGAGGTTTTCTCGAACATAGTTTTCTACCTTTTCAGATCTGAGGAACTATCTACGAAAAGGGATTGCTGGAGTTTACTTTTCCGCTGTCTTTTCAAATTCTCTAAACATGGAAAGACGTTGATTTCTTCCTTTTTCAGACTTGTTAAAAGCTGATGACATCGGACTCCATCGCAATGACGTTACTCAAGTTCCTCCTCCCTAGGGCTCATTAAATGTACTAGGTTGGATTTTTTCGAAAGACAAACTTATATCACAAGCATCTGCTATCCCCTTCAAGCTTGTTCTAAAAAATAGTTGGGGTACTCGTCCGAAATGGTGGGGAAAAATGAAACCAATATCATCGTCGTGTCGGTAGTATGTCGCTCTTGAACATGACACTTGTCTGCATTCGTGTCGGGTTGGGGACATCTCATCTCGTTATTTTTTTGCCTCCATGGGTTTGGGTTATCCTTTTTGACCTCTCATATGCTCTTTTCCTTGTCATCATGAGCTCAGATCTTTTGATGTCAAATACTGCCAAATCCAGTGTCGTGCCACCGATATGTTCAAAAGAAGTTCACCTCTGCAGTTTTCAACCCTCCTCTGGTTCTCTACTGATCCTGATTCACAAACATTATGTTTCTCTGTCTCATGTCGATGATGTGGGAAACACTATGGCCAACCTTCGATCAAGGTCACTTCCTGTCGACTTCAGCTCATTATCCAGGAAGCTGATCTAGAGACTCCCTTTAGGTACCTTGGAGCTTGCATGCCTCAATGGCAGGTTCTTCGCATTCGATGCAAGGTTTTCATCATTGACCTTCGATCGAATGATTCTGTGGGTGTTTGACGCCAGCTCACTGTTCACATTCCGTGGATTGTACCTATAGTACCCTTAGGGCCATTGTCGTTATTGGTGGTTCCTCTCGCGTCTATTAATGGCTTTCATCATTGGCTGGTAATCAGACGATGTTCTTGCATGTTCGACTTTAGCTCACATATTCACATGCTATGACTTGTACTCTGTACGGGTCAAGATGGAGCCCAAGACCCTGGGTTTTGTCTGATGGAATCCAGGTTGCGGATTTTGTGGATTATCATGATTGGTTACATGACTCATTGATTGGATGGTTGCGACCATACACGAGTCTGCTTATTGATCCTTTCTGGATGGCTGCGTCCATACCTTGGATCTTAGTTATTGTATACTCTGTTATGGATGGTTGCGCCCATACCACGTATCATGTATTTGAGATATCAGTTTTTTTTGGCTATGCAGGTTTCCGACAAGAGTGTTTTCAATTGGGCACATTCTCATAAAGCATTTCACCCCTCTCTCTCTTCTGGGCCTCATGCTTTGGGGGGCATCTGTTACATAGTAATTTTTCACCGTCCCTGTAATCCCCCGTCCTGCACAATGGAGGGCCTCTTTTGTGACCTGTGAGCAGTGACATAACCTGAAACCACTTTCATGGCATCCCCCTTGACAAGGATAATCATTCCTCTGAAGAAAGTTTCCTTTGAAAAACCCTAAAAACTGATATTTTTGCCTTGGCGTGACTAGCCAGTTTAGCCCTCGCACCAATTGGGAAAATCCACCAAAGAGGGCTCGCAAACTAGCGCTCTATCCCAGTGTATTGCTCGTGCCAAGCTTAGTAAGGATTGTTTAAAAAAAATAAGTGGCGGAAGTTTGATTCTAAAAAACTCCTTAACGAGTCTCTAAAATGAGTTGGGAGGTTTGGCTCCAGATCTCCATGTAGGGGAGATGGTTTTCCACCTATCATGGAAGCTTCTTTGAGAATAGGGCCAATCCCACAATTGTAGGGATCCCAACTCCCCTTCCACCATCTATATAAGCTTGCCATTTTCCCTTAGCAAGCTAGTAGTCCTAATAGCACTAAAGGCAAGAGCTAAATTTGTAGCAAGGAGACTATCACCAAACAACCTTTGAGAACCAAGCCGAAGTGAGAGAGCTTTTTCCCATTCCCGACGAGCTTCATTGAGACGTGCTCTACTGTCGACCCCACTAAAGGAAGATCCAGTGTCAAAGCTTTGGGTTGTATCTTTCTTTTGTTATTATTAATGATAAGCGACTTTGATTATGGTTTCATTCATGTATCTTTGTCTTTGATGCAATGAATTGCATCCTCTCTGACTGATGTATGGTTACAAGATTTAGATTCTATGCTATGTATCATTGTCTTTCTTCGCATGTGTGTAGGTGTTCGGGCATGTTAAGCGGAAGGATCGTGATTTGCCAAAGCGGAGGACAGGAAGCGTCATCCTTTCTTCAACGACCATTGCATAGGACCTAAGGTAGGCAACTCATTATTTTTTGTCATTTTTGTAACTATAGTCCTACATCACTACGTGTCTGATTGTTGCTAGACCCGATCTGGGCTAGTAGGGATTGCCTCTGTCCGCAGATGGGATTTATCTCTCCAAAAAAAAAGGATTCAATACTTAAGTGGACAGTATAGGATAAGTAGTATTTTGAAGCAGTTAAAGAAGCCCTTACCAAAACACTTTTCCTCATAAGTCCTAATTTGAACAGAGATTTCATAATTTTTTCATTTTCTTCAGACATACCATTGCAGAAGTCTTGTTGCAAAAGAATGATGAGGGTTATGAACAACCCATTTCTTTCTTTAGTAAATCCTTGAGAGATGCAACACTAAAGTATAATATCATGGAAAAACAAGCCCTTGCTTTAGTGAAAGCCACAAAATATTTCAAAGTATACATTCTATACTCTCACATAATAGCATATGTTCCAAAATCAATTGTAAAGGAGATTCTAACTTGGAATGGGCCTGATGGAAAGAGAGGAAAATGGATTGCCACAATAATAGAATATGACATTGAAATCAAGCCTACAAAATTGATGAAACATATCCCTAATATCCCTAATATCCCTAAATACTAGGGTTTTCACTAACCTAGGTTCACTTCACATTAACATTCCCTCCATTTTTCAAAGTACTTCATTTCACTTCACATTCTCTCCATTTCATTTCATCACCCTAGGGTTTCTATTTCAAATATGACTGAAGAGGATAACATAGGTACTAGTGAGGAATAGAGACCAAAGAAAAATCCATATAAAAAGGAAGGGAAATTCATTAGACTTGAACCAGTAACCACTAGAGAGCTTATGGCATCTACCCTCACTGTGTCATGTTTCAAGCATGTGGGTTGTTTTGGATTTTGTGAGAAAGTGCAGAAGATATAGTATCATCCTATGTCGACAAGATTGTTCATTTCCAATCTTCATGATAGACAGGTCACTCTTGCCAGGGTTAATTTCACTATGCACACTAATATCATTGCAACTACTATAGGGATTCCAAATGTAGGAGAAAAATTGTTTAAACAAGGAAACCTCTATCATTCCTACTATGAGCCATATATTAAACCAAGATACAATGATGACAAAAAGAAAATTTTTCTTTTCTCTCATCTCCTTGACAAATATGTCCCCATGATGAAAATCATTAGGAAATACTTCACCTATGAGGGGAAGTTTTCTAGACTCTATTCTTATCACATCTGGCTCCTCATGCACTTCAATAGAGTCAGAATGCTTCACATACCCTATTATCTCTCCCGAAACATTGACAGAATGGCATATATTGCCCAAAAGAGAGATTATGGTCATCAAATGTAGAGTATTTTCCACCACTCCCTCATCCAAATGATACTCATGCATCAGCTTGATCAAATGAACATTCCATGGGACACCTTCATATCAAATGATATTTTTACCACCCCACCTAGTCAGCATGGTCAGAATGCCCCTTCATCATCTCATCCTCCTACATCTATCCCTCCATCTTAGCCTACTGTCCATACATCATTATCAAGTCAGCTTCATTCACCTCATTCATCTCATATTAAGCCTTCTTCTTCACCTTTCTATAACCCTACATCACCATCACATCATGATTCAGATTCATCAAGCAGTGAGGAAGATATTGAGGCAACATGGGATACTTTGGTTGTAGTTAAGTGATTTCCCAAAACTTACCAAAGATCCTATAGGCATGTGTTTGGTTCACCTGTAGTGAAAGGGGCCGTACCTTCTTCATTAACAGAGCAGGTAAATAAAGGTAACGAAAAGGTAATAGAGCCAAGTGTTGATGATGAGAAGGGAAAACATGAAACAAAGAAAGAGTTTTAGTTCATTGACTTAAGTGAAGGAGATGAAGACCATATATCCAATGCAACAATAAAAGGCAAAGAGGAAAATATTAGTTAACTTGAAACTAATCTTGAGAGGGCCAAGTATGTGATTGACTTCCTTGAGCAAGAAAATCAACTGTTAAAGACCAAGAAGGCCATCAATGATGTGAAGTGTATCAAAGCACAAAGAGGGGAAGAAAAGGCTAATGCCTTCTTTGAGGAAACATTGGAAATATTTGGTGAACCTGATGATGATGAGGATCAGCCTCCAATACAGAGACCAAGGACTAGATGGCTGAAAAGAGCTCTAGCCCTAGAGAAACAAAGGGAAGCTGACCTAGTAGACCAACTCACACCAAATGAACAACTTGCCCTAGAAATCAGCAAGGACAGGGAACCATGGCTTGATAAATCCAATATTCATTTGGAGAAGTTTCTAGAGATGGCCAACAAGGACAATGACTTGTTGAGGAATAGGGTCAAAATTCATGCACGGAAATAGAGAATTGCATTGGCCAAGCTCAAAATAGCAAATGGTAAAATTGAAGATTTGACCAAGGATAGAAAGAGAAGTTAGACATACTTGCTGAGGTGTCACTCCATGCCTCAAGCACTTGATGAGCAATTACCCTCATAATTTTGACAAGTTTTGGCACACTTTGCACTTTTGTTCATTTCTGTGTTTTTAACTATTTTTGCACACAAACTTTTTTCCAAAGGTGCAACGACTTGGATGCTACGCTCTTTTTTGCAACCTCCAAATGACAAATGGCCACCACTGGCATGTTCATATCGATGAGGACATAAACCCTATCAAGTTTCATAGTTTTTGGAGTTGAACTGGTCCATCAAAAGTGCCAAAAACCATCAAATTTCCATGTTTCTACCTCCAAATCTTCTTGGTCAATGCGTGCTTAGCAGTCTTGGGAGGATAGGTTTTTGACAGGGAAAATGAGCACCATTTTGAAAACTGGAGATATTTTTGGAAAATAGACAAGGAGATTTCCAATGAGTTATCATGGATCTTATTTGGATACCAGGAGGACACTTAAAACCAGCCTTGAGCAGAGGTCATTTTTTTTGCCTCGACACTGCGTGTTTAACAGGGAAATTGCCTTTTACACAGTCTTCAGCAATTTTTTGAGTTTCACTCTAGTTTGACTTTTTACCTTGGGAAATGAGAAGTTACTTATGTAAATGGTCAAGATGAATGTAAATATCATGTTTTTACTTTTATCTAGGGTAAATACATTAGGTAAGTCAATCAGTTGAAGTGTAATGAATCAGTTGATTAGATATAGGAATGAGTCACTTTCCTCATCCTACACTCTAGCTATTAGTTTAGCTTTATGTGTAATATCTTCCTCACCTCATGGATTCGACCCCTATGAATGAATGGAGGTGGTTTTGAGGCCTATTTAGCTCAGATCTTCATATGAATCGAGGGTCGGTCAAGTGTGGACTTCTGAACATTTTGTTAGCTGACTGATCTCTTGCCAAAGGGTTATTGTGCCAATTTCCAGTCGACAGACTGAACCAGTAATAAAGAGACTTCTTTACAGGATTCATGTGATGAGCCATCTCAGTGAAGTATAATTTCAATTTTTCATGTTCTTTCTTTAAGTATTCCATAAACTTATATGTGTTCTGAATTTGAATGTTATAGCAAGAGTTTTACTACAGACTTTGTTTAAAATTACAGTTTGATTTTAACTATTATTCATTTATATGTTTTCTTCTAATATCTAGTTTAGAGAATTATTAGTTGCTCTCTAATCCTGATTGACCTCTTCACCCTTCTTCATTATCTGGTTTAAGGAATTCTTAATTTCTCCTTGATCCCGATTGAAAATTCACTTCACCATTCAACCTTGAGATCTGATTTTTCTCACTTATCTTTCCCTGTAACACTTTCCTTATAATTGATTTAGTTTTGTTTCAAAGCACATTAGGTCCATAGCTAAATGGAAAGATTATAAGCACTTATTCATCTAAATCAATAATTCCACCAACCAACCAAAACCACTCAAAAACCAACCCAACCAAACATACATAAATAGCCTAAAATCTATTAAAATAAACAAAGTTAAATCATTAAGAGACAACCCTCTATGAATATTAGGAATGCTAGATCCTAATCTCCAAAAGTGGTTGATAGTTACCTCTGATATTTCTTTTAAACGCAAGAACAACCTTTGGAAATTTCAGAGTGATAACAACAGCTATGTCAAATCCTAAGCCTATCATTCTTCATATTAAGTAAACAAAATATTACAAACCAACAACAACAATAGAGCAAACCTATGTGGACAAAAATGGAGCAAAGCTAGCCCACGGGGATCACTGTCATTTTTCTGGGAATAAAAACTCAAAAAAGTGAAGTGTAGCCTACGTCTCTATGCTAAATCCTCCTACATCTCTCCATCAAAAGCAAGGGAAATATGTAAAGGGAAACTCGAAAAATGGTTGGATTGCAAAGCTAGAGACATTAATGGGGCTTAGTGAGTTAGTTAGGTAGTTAGTAGAGCTTAAATGAAAGAGGCAATGGATCTAATGGGTTAAAATATTTTTATCATCTAACATTCGCTCCATTGGTGAAGACTGGGACACAGTGGAAGTTGGGGAATTGTTTTATACAAAAAATTGGACATTACATCATCAACTTATATATAGTTATGACAAAGATATAATATTATCAACTTATAAACAACTATAGTAGATATTCTCAATCACGATAAAAATAATAAATAAATTATAACCATTATTATAAAAAGATAAAAAATATATATATTTATATAATAAATATAACTAATTTATCCATATAAATGAAATGACTCGTACATTTTGCTAAATATAGAAATACTTATCTAAAAATAATTATTTAAAAAAATCATAGAAATTTCCCAAAATATAATTTTCTTTAAAAATAAAATTCAACCCCATCTTACTATTACTATTAATATTAAAATATTTGGAATTAAAATTCTGAAAACTGTATACCAAAATAAAAGCATTGAAGAGCGATTTTTGTTGTGTAATGTTTCTCGCACTGTATATATTCTTTTCTAACATGGTATCAAAATATTTTTTAGCTTGATTCCCTTATGGGAAGGGCAGAAAGATGAAAGATATGTAAAGACTTATTCCCCCTAAATGGATTAGGATAGGAGATCGTTTATTTTGTGTGTTTTTTCTTATGTGTGTGCTATGTTTAAACCTTCATTCGATCTGTACCTGTGTGTTTTTCTTGTGATTGTTATGAGTGGATTTGCAAAAGTTTTTGATGAGTTTTGCAATGGATTGGGTTGGATTCGTTGGGGAAGACAGTCTTACTCATTGGGGTAGTTTTGATGTGGTCTATATGGCTTATCTGCCAAACATGAATGTTATGACTCCGACCTATGAGGCAGATCAAGATTTCAAGAATTAGCATTCCACTCTACTTTGTAGATCTAGGAGTGGCACTGCTATTTTTTGGGCTGCGACAACCTTTGGGAAAAGGGCTTCCGTTCTGCGACGATTCCCCTCAGCAACTGAGTGAGACAATGAAGTGAAAATAACTATGTTGCATGAGTTTCTGGAACGTGGAAATTTTAGGTACTTGGGTAGGGTGTCCGGAACGGCTAGAAGTTTCTCCAAAATTTTCAGGAAACGTCTAATTGGGAACGGTAATATTATATAATAAAAAAATTAAAAATTAAAAAATATTTAATTATCAAATCTTTCGGTGAAAATCACAATGGAGAATTTTGTGTCGACGCGTTTCGAACCAGCCAGGATGATGAACCACACTCGCTGGTTCGAAACGCGTCGACACAAAATTCTCCATTGTGATTTTCACCAAAAGATTTGATAATTAATTTATGGATCACAGAAGTCATATTCCTAAAAAATATTTATTTTAATTCCATAATTTATATAATAATAAAAATTAATATTGAATCAAAATATTCCAATATTAAATTAAATTTAAAATTTTAATTCGTATAAATATCAAATTCAAAATAATTTTAGTTAAACTTCAAGGTAACACAACCCTAATGTATGCACAAATATTGATAGCATTTGGAACCACTTCAACATTGTCAAAATGGTAGGATAAGAAAGTGTTAAATGCTTCGGTGTAAAACATAGAAAGAGTGGATGTGCAGTGCTATGGGAGAATCTATATTAAAAAAAATAAATCAATTCAACATCCATATTTTTTACTCAACATTGCAATGACACTGTGAAATTATCCAAGCTACAGATGCTTCCACTAAGATAGCATTTGACAGATAGACACACCAATTCAACAACTATATTAAAAATAAATCAAAAACACATTAATACATTAGATTAGATTTGTTTGTACACCCACACGGCCATTGTAATTTTTTCAGAAATATTATTTTAAATGTAACTCTAAAATTTCAAAGTAGTAAAAAACAATAAAAAACAAGTAAAAAGCGGAGCATTTGGAAAGCAGAGAACAACTCTTTCCTATTTGCAATTGAATATCAAGCTACAACCAAGAACTATGCACTCTGAACAAGTTAACAATTACCATGATGGAGTCGATATTGTGCGTAGGTTTGGCGGCAAACAAATATTTTTTAAGTTTAAGGGGTGAAGTGGTGGTTTTTTTTGAAAATTGCTTAAACGGGTTTCCCACCTTTCGGGAGCCATTCCCGTGCAACAGAGGAAAATAACAGTACTTTTTGGATTTATTCAAATTAGAAGTGTAGTTTGGTTGTATCCATGGATTAGATATGTGATCAGCCAAAAAGATGAATGTCACATTCATGGAGTTATGCTTAGACCTACAACTCCGCATATGTTTCCAAAACCGAGAGTAGTGATGATGTAGTCACCACTTGCAAAGGAGCAAAGGGTTATTTGTGAGAAGATGGCCTTGCCAGCCAAGAAAAATATAAGGGAGCAAGCTCCTTGTCGAAAACCACTGTTTACATTGGGAAAGGAAAGTTTTTTTTTTTTTTTTTTAAATCTAGGATAATCTGTAACTGGTGAGAGTTTTCCTCCTCACTACTCCAACATATATATCATTGCTTATGTCATTGTCATATCTAGGATACATATATATCATTGCTTATGTCATTGTCATATCTAGGATACGATCTTCTTGTTGCCCTTCTGCTGTATTCCACTACCACCTCTTATTTCACTGTGCCTGGATTGGTTACTGGGCAACTCGGGGGTCCGTTATGTTTGGTATATGGGTTATAGCACATGAATGTGGGCATCATGCTTTTAGTGACTACTCTTTGGTGGACGATACAGTGGGGCTTATACTACATTCATGGTTTCTTGTACCCTATTTCTCGTGGAAATACAGTCATCGAAGACATCATAGCAACACTGGGAGCTTAGAACGAGATGAAGCTTTTGTTCCCGGAAAGGTTGTTGATGATAGCAGTTTAACTCACCGTGGGGTGGCCATTGTATCTGATGTTCAACGCTTCGGGAAGGAAGTATCCTCGATTTGCCTACCACTTTGATCTGTATTCCCCTATTTATAGCAAATGAGAGAGATTTCAAATACTGGTCAGTGACATTGCCTTGGTCGGAGTGGCTTATACTCTGTACTTGCTGGCCTCTGCGTATGGATTTTATTGGGTGATAAAAGTGTACGGCATTCACCTGTTGATTCTGAACGCATTCGTGGTGCTGATCACGTACCTGTAGCACACACATCGAGCTCTGCCTCACTATGACGGATCAGAGTGGGAATGGATTAGGGGTGCACTCTCAACAGTTGACAGGGATTACGGAATGTTGAATCATGTATTCCATCACATAACAGACACCCATGTGACTCGTCATCTGTTCTTCACAATTCCTCATTACCATGCCGTCGAGGCCGCCAGGGCTATTAAAGCCATTCTGGGAAACTATTACTTCTATGACAGTACGCCTGTCTACGAACGCTTATGGCGGGAGTTTAGAGAATGTCTGTATGTAGAGGCGCAAGTGGGATCTTGTGGCACAGTCGCAAGTCCACTTAACGGTAACCGATAGACATTCACATGGACTTCTGTTTCATCCACCAGTTCCTTCCCTTCCTCGTATATGAATCATGTGCTGCATCTAATTATGACGTGTTAATAAAATGTATTTTCAAGAATCAGCAAAATACTCATACACCAGTGCCTTGGGATGAAGCCATTTATAAAAGTCCTCACATTTATTTTAATATGTTTCACTCATTTATAATTTTATTTTGGATTTTGATCAAAATTCTGTGTGGTTGTGCATTTTTTGTAGTTTACAAAAATCTATTTATATTAAATCATAATCACAGATTATTTATTAAATAATATTATTTGGTCTTACAGGTGTAATCTTTAAATAATAACCTATTGATGTTAGTAAAAATTAATATAAAAATTTAATATAATATGATTTTTTTATTTTAAAATGAGTTATGATTTTCAGACCAGTAGTATTGATATGTTTTGGTATTTGTTTATAATATTTTAATAAAATTTATTTATAAATTAATAATATTTATGGTTAAAATTTTTATTATATTATAAGTAGTTAAAAACAAAAAAAATAATAAAATATAGGAATTAATTTGAAAATAATATTTCAACATTAATTAGATTATTGTAATATTTACTTACAACATTTATATATATTTATATATATGAAAAATATGAAATGAATCTCAATTTTTTTTAGAAAGAAAAAAAAAAACATTGTTTTCATAGTTGCTGGAATAGAAAAAAAAGTTGCAAATGGAAAAAAATTACAAGATAAGCAGGAGCTGCAAGATAAGCTGAAAGAAGAAGGGCATACCAGGTAAAGTAAGCGAGCATACCATCCAAGAAGAAGCCTAGAAAAATGGAAGGTCATAACAATAACAGTACATCCAAGACAGAAAGTGGTATATACAATGGAGACAATAACAACAAAAAAGATCAAGAAGCTCCTATGGGAGTGGGTGCAAAATAGAAGAGACCATTTGCTTCCTTCTGAAATGTTGAACCCGGACAGTACCAAAATGAAGGAGCAGACCTTGTTTGAAGGGAGAGTCAGCCTTCGGGTTTGCTTCACGAAAGATGTGGTGGATGGGCGAGTCGACAAGGCGACCACGGAGGTACCAGATCCTACAAAACCAGGAGAGGAGGGTGGGGGGTTGAAAGTTGGAGAGGCTCGTGACCCCATCTGTCACAGTCTTGGCATCACCATAAATGTGAAGATTTGTTAGTTGAAGATTGTAGGCCACCTAGAGAAGGCTCTAAAGGGCGAGAAGTTTAGCCCACATATTGGAACCGGGACCCCATTCCAGCTGATACAATATGATTCCCCATGTCGGAGATTCAACCATGCACCACAACCAAAATGCCCCAGCTGTTGAGCACGATCGAAGAAACCGGCCCAGATGGAGATTTCGTGTGGATGAAGTCTAACAGAGGGGTCTCGAGTCACATGGGGCACCGAGGGAGCCGAATTGGTCCACTTCATGATGGCCAGAAAAATGACATGCTGAGGGACAGGTCGACCCTCGAAAATAAACCAGTTCTTGGAAAGCCATGCCTCCCAGCAAAGGAAGAAAGGAATAGAACGAACAAAAGAGGACAGTGAGTTCCAGTCTTCAATAGATTGATGAAAACTGAGAGGCCTCCAATTGCATTGAAGAAAAAAAGTGAGAAATAGGACCCAATGTCTAAAATAAATGGAAAAAAGAGGAAGATGTGAACCACCGATTACGATTCTGAATTGCAGAAGACACATTGACCCAGGCCATTGAAGCCCCTCTTAACCAGGTTGTCCCAGGTTAGTACATGGTTTCGCATTGCCAGCCAGACAAAAAGAGATATTTTAATTGGGATGTTGCGGTTCCAAACCTTCAGATAAAAGAGTGACTCGTCCCATGGAATGGTAATATTAAGCGAGGTATCATAAATATCCTTTACCACAGGGCAGGAGCGTTATAGTTTACCATTCCAAGTGATTCTGTCACCCCCCTGGTGGAGACAAAAGCTCATTGATTTATAAATTTGTACCATAGCTTCCCAACAAACAACAACACCACCATGCAGATTCAACTCATGGGTATACTTCCAAATGGGACAGCCCTGACACGAATGAGAGATAAACTCTGATGCAACAAAGAAGGCCCTTAAGAGTCAATGCATGTGACAGATGGGGGTCGGTAGAAAAATCATACAGGATCCCTCGTACTCATTTAGAGACTAAGTGGATGAGTTGACCATTACCAAAATCCCACACAAGGCAGCTGGAGAAACAAGGAAAGATCTTACCAAAACTTCGCCAAATGATGGATCCACAATAATGGGAAAGTGATCGAACCCGAAAGAGGAAGATCAAGTCCCGACAGATAGAGTATTTTTCACGAAAAAGACAAGGCTAGTTCCCCGTACCCAAGATAGCCCTCCAGAGTGATTTGGTAAGCAAGGTCTGTGAGAAGAGAGAGATGTTCAAAATGCCCCAACCCCCCAATATTTTTGGCCGCAGGATCAGATTCATATTGCATAAGGGAAATTTACGAGGGCCTCTGGTGCCTGGCCAAATGAAATTCGAAATGATGGCCTTGATGGAGTCCACAATGCCAACCAGAATGAAGAACAAATGTGCCAAGTATACAAGAAATTATTGTAAAACAACTTGTGCAAGCATGAATCGACCCCCAAGTGAGAACCATTTGTGAGACAAAATATCTAGTCTCTTCTTGTATCTATCCAAAAGCTAGGACCAATCCATGTTTTTATATCCACAAGGCTTAAGTTGAAACCCCAAGTATGTTAGGCCACCTAAAATAGGAGCAATGGTGACCTAAAATAAGCCACCAATAATTTCCAGGTTCGCATGGTTCCAGTGATCCGATATTAATATATATTTACCACCACTGATGTAGAGTCTCGAAGCCGCTCCAAAGCGGAGGAAAATGTAGTGTAGAGCGGACCACTAAGCACGAGAAATAACACCGAAAAAGAGGATGTCGTCCATGAAGAAAGAATGGGTGACAGTGAAATCCGGTGCCATTTGGATATCATCAAAAAGACCATGCCAATGAGACTCTTTAGTCTACAATGTCAAACCATCCATAACCAAGAGAAAAATAAGAGGTGAGAGTGAATAGCCCTAACATAGACCATGGCTATCCTGAAAGAAATTAGAGGGGATGTCGTTGATCAGCACCGTAAACCAGACTGGGGAGATACATGACATGATCCATTGGACAATTTTCCTAGAGATGCCGATCCTATGAAAGACAAGCCAAACAAAGGACTAGTCGATGAAATCATATTCTTTGAACAAGTCAATCTTCGTAATGGTGGTATCAAGGTTTTTAAGATGGGTTGAGTGAAGGAATTCTTGAGCAGTGGCCATGACATCGTGGATCAGCCTATCAAGAATGAAACCAGACTGTTCGAAAGATATGTGGGAGGAGAGGGCGACGAAAATGTGACGGGAAATGAATTTAGATATGAGCTTGTACACGACATTACATAAAGATATGGGCCGAAAATTTGAGAAAACAGTCAGGTGGGAGGACTTAGGAATGAAGGTAAGAAAAGTAGTGTTTATGTCGCTCGAGAGCCTTCCGCAGCATCTAGATTCCTCCTCTGCCAAGAGAAGATGATATGCCATTAGATTGAATAAGAAAATATATATCTCAACGAGCCATCAGTCTGACCTGGGAATTTTTCCTTATCAAAAGAATTCAAAACCTCCCAAAGCTCCTCCTTAGTGGTCTTCTTATAAAGAGCATCATTTTCTTCATCGTTGAACATAGTCAGATATTGTTCCACCCCCGAGAGCTAATCCAAGACATAGAAGTCTTCCCTGCGCTTATATAGTTCAAGGAAATAGGAGATGGCTTCAGAGGATATCTAAGATTGCGAGAAGACCGGAGCACCGCAACTAGAATTAATCTATGAAATAGCATTGTGGTATTTCCGTCCATTTGCAAAGTGATGAAAAAACTTAGTATTATGGTCCCCTTCGCTCAACCAAATAGCTCAACTCTTGCGCTTCCACATAATTTCCTGTATGCGAAGTATCTGATCCCTTCTTTCCTCATGTGAGACCAAAGACTCCATGATATGTGTTGAAGGCTAGCAGGACGACATGAAGCCTTGAAGTGCTTCGATACTAGAGGCAATATCCCTTAGTCCTGCCACCGGCTTTTGCTTTTTCTATTTCTCTGACTTTCGAGAGTGATTTTTGAGGAGACGCATTTTCTGAGTGAAAGATGTGTAATCTAATGTGGCCCAAACAACCCTAGAGAGTCCCCATGTAGTGTGGACCAATTCCTGGTGTTTAAGGTCTTCCAGCCAGACCCGATTGAACTTAAAGGGGAGTCCCTTACGAGCAACATCCACATGCCAAGTGAGGGAAATAAGCCAGTGGTCTGATATGGAATCCATGATGACCAAAGATATAATATTTCTTAGGATTTCCAGTACACTTTGGGGGCGGGGTGCTACATCAACCGGATGGTGCTCTCAAAAAACCCGGGATAACCTTTCAACAAGAGGATCACATCTACAATCGGGGCTCCAACATTCAGAAATAGACAATGAGATATTAAGATCCCCAACAAAAATAAGATTGTGAATGTCAAGGAGCTCAGATGAGGCGATACGGGCCGAGAAGGAGGAGCGGTCTCGATAGGGGGGCATAACAATTGAAGATGTGAAAATGATCAGAGAAACCATGGATTCGGAAAAACATAGGATACCAGTGAAACAGGTGAAAGCATGGAAATTAGAAAAAATCGAATTCGAAATAAAAATTAAACCCCCCGAGAGTCCCACAGAGTCAATCCCCGCAATGTTCCACCCTGGCCAGAGAGACAAAAAGCGAGGGATGGTTTTTGAGGCTGAACATATAGTTTCTTGCATAATGATAATAGATGGAGAATGGATGGAGAATGGATGGAGAAAAGATTTTTTGTACAGAGGTACATGGAGTGGTCCCCAAGACCAAGAATATTGAGAGATAGGATCATATTCATGGAGGATGGGGGCATGGTATGCTATCTATAAGTGGCTAGTCATCGAAAGAAGCCATAATGGGGACGTCCCTTAAGCCACATGGGCTGCGAAGCAACATGGATTTGTATTTTGGTTTCCCCCTAAAGTGTATGCTGCCATTCCAGCCCTTTTTTCTAACAGTAATGTTATGAGCAGATTATTGGGAGATGGAGAGAAGAGGGAGGACGATGTGGCCTTCATAAACCATGATGAACCTCAACCTAGAATTTGAATGAAACCATATATATATATAGTGTTTTTAGAATGAAATCCTATTATATATATATATATATATATATATATATATATATATATATATATATATATATATATATATATATATATATATATATATATATATTACAAATTTCACGGGATTTTTAATATATGATAAAATTTAAAATCTGAATATTAATCTTTCCATGTTACGATAGCAAATAACCTTCCATTGGAAATGCCAGGGAATTGAATGTTGAATTCAATTTAATTGAGACAAACTAGATGACGTTCCACGTACTCCCCACGTTGTTGGTCCAAAGCTACTTACCAAACGAAATCGGAACTCGGGGTTAAGGTAATGGTAGGTATCGAGATTCTTACATCGAATAAAACTAGCAATTGCATATAAAATTATTTAGAAGTATAGTTAGAATTACGATAAATAATATTATTTTACATCAAATTAAATAAATTTGGTATTTGTAAACATCTTTTAAATACATTGAATAAAATTCATAGTAGTCACTGTGCCAAAAAAATATAAGATCAAACATTTTTGCTTAAAAAAATGTTGAATATTGTTAAATAAAAATATGGACCGTATATTTCTCAAGTTATAATTTTCATTGAGAATTTCTGCACTTGGAAGCTTCACAAAGTTTGAGAAGTGAATGCACTGGTGGGATATAGAGAATTAAAAAAAATAAAATTGAAAACCTAAGTCATAATGATAAGATATCACAATTAAAATAATAATTGGAATAATAAAATGATGAAGGTTAGTCGAGATATAATTTACCACTTATTTTACTAATGAGAGATTTAAAACCATTGTGAAGACTTATTGATTTGTCCCATTTTATACATTATATGAGCGAAAGGATGAAAAATAGAAGAAAGGTCTACTATTGTTGTATATTGGTTGCTTCAACAATAGGTTTTGGATTAAATTGTTTGCTTAAAGAGATCTCTGTTTAATGTACCACAACAAGTTACCATAGGCTCTTTCATAGTGCATCACATTCTACATATGAGTGTGTAGAGTAACTCAGAAACAATATAATGCCTCATCTCCATAAAGTCCCATAATTTTTCTATACATATCACAGAGGTTGTGGTGCCATATGCACTCTTTTCTCAACAATGAGAAATGAGGTCTTCGTGTCACCTGCAAAATAAGATGTTTGATTTCTTCAAAGAAATGCACCTACTGATGATGCAAGATGAGGATATAAGGTTATATTTCTTGAAATATATGCACCTATTGGTGATGCAAATTTTTGGGAATATTGTGCGCTAATGTCTTGTACTGTCACAAGAGTTGGAGTTGCAGAGCAAGAGTGCAATACTTCAACTAATTTTCTTTTTGGGATCTATAAAATGAATCTAGAAGATATTAAAATGTTCTCCAAAAATCCATCTAGAAATTTGAATTTTTAACTTCATACATCCTACATGATTCGTGTCATTGACAATTCATGATTCCTTGAATATGAAAAATTCCCTAAAATTTAAAACTATAATAACCTGATATGGTAGAATTCCCAGTGTTGTATATAGTTGACAGTGGTTAAATTCCCCTAATATATTGGTTATGGTTTTTTCAGGATTTGATTTATTTGTTTTGTGAACAGGTGCATGTCTTCATTGCATGCCAAAATTTACCTAAATTTCAAAAATTTATGATTATTTGGTGTGGGTACCTGTAAAATGATTCCCATGAATATTGTGTAGCCATCCCTTGTAACCCTAATTCAAATATCGACTCTTGTTGCATATAGCAGCAAGGTTTTGTTCACAATCCCCCTTCCATTAGGTAAATAATAGAAGCATGTCAATCAAAATGAAAACAAATTTAGACTAACAAGGTACGTCATACATGATACACACATGAAAAATTAGGTGCTAAGGTGCTTTTGTACATCCAATTTCCTTGTTTACTTGTACTATCCTCCAACTATGAATGCTTGTCCCATTTCTTCTATGGGGAAGATGTTAGTGATGTAGTGTGATTTTTGATAGGAGCACCTTTGCCCAAATTTCATGTTCACCAAAGTTTACTGGACATACCAAGTATAACATCCACATATAGTTCACATATTTCGGTTTCATTTTGGGTAGCAGTGGCATAAATGTAACTCAATGTCCTCTCTATTGCTCTCAAGGACTTAATATTTTATTTTGAAGTGGCTAAAGCGTATCTCCATGCCATATTCTCACCATGGCTTGAGAGGCCTAGGGCCATGCAACACAATTTGTGCGTTGAATACTTATTTTTAACATAAGTCACTGCACTCATTTTATTTTGAGAAAGGATTTGTATTTTGGGGCACAAGGACCTAAATGTAATATATTCTCTTCTCTATTGCTCTTATAGGAAAAAATGAGGTACAAGGTCACACAATATTAATTTCCAGCTAAATAAATTTATTTAACATAAGGAGGCAGTGCACTCTTTTTCTTTAGAGAGGATTTGTGATATTATTTTGTGGATTGAAGGATCAACGTTGATTAGTTGTCATAACACAAAGGGCCAACAGGCCTTAATCCATAAGTACCCTTAAAAGGCCATATCAGCAACAGAATTATCTTTTGGTTACTATCCCTCTTTTCAAATAATTTTTTTTACTTGAAATTGAGTTAAGTGGAGATGCTTGAATTAAACTTTGGACTCCATAACTGATAAGGAAGACTTTAGGAAATATTTGGGGTGTGTATGTAAGATCCAACAATTCTTGTAATGCCACAAACCTTAAGTGGTGGCAACCCTTACATTGGTGACCATATTCCTTAACATGACAAAAATTTGAAAAGAAATACATTTATTGTGATATTATTTTAACAATTCTTATCTCATAGTTAAATGGGAGGATTTTATTTTTATTAATGCAACAACTATAATCTATAAAAAAAAATTAAAATTAAAAAATGTAAAATTTGTATTTTTATTAAAATTTATAAAAAATCAAAATTTTATTTTAAAAGAATCACAAATTTATTAAAATTAAAAATTTAATATATAAATATTTTGATTATAAATATTTATTTTTAAAATTTTTATCATTCTAAATTAATTATAGAAATATTAAATTTATTTACCTATTCAAAATATTTAAAGAAAAATGTATTAATTAATATTAATATTTGCATTCTACTTCTTTATTACTTAATATTATTATTTTATATAAAATTTCTATCAAATCATGCAAAAATGGTCCATTTTTTTTTTTTAATTTGGAGCCGACCTAGAAAATATTAGTGAAATTAATGTCGAGGTCACAATGACATGAATTTTAATATGAAAATCTCGTAATGTTATGGTTGTGAGTGATAAATGGCCAATTTATCTAGATAATAAAAATTATTTTTAAACTCCATTCGTCCTTGTGAAAGGTTTCGTATTAATGTTAACTCCAAGTTGTTAATTGGAAATGTTTCATGTGTTAAGTGAGATTAAAGAGTGATTTTAATTTCTTGGGTATATTATTATTGTGTCCTTTTCAATTAGCTTGTTCAAAGGTAACCATGTAGGATTTAATTTTATAGAATTCAATGCTCATTTGAATGATATGACTCTCCAATAACTTAGAGATAGGAGATCTCTCGAACTACTGTTTGCTAGGGAGAGGCTTCACGCAATCGACTTCCAGAATTCCCACAATGGCCTTCAGTGCAGTGCTCATGTTTCATCTCCAAAATGGAACAATTATCTGAACACAATATTTGGTCAACCCAAACTAAATGCCTAACGTCATTTTCGATCAATTTCTTTTCACAACCCCACTCAACTATTAAACAAAGAGTTCAAACCAAAAGGTTCTTTGTAAAGGGCTTGAAAATAGGTGAATTATCTCAATATGGTCAACATCCATACTCTACCTATTTAACAAATGAAGAAGTCGAAATGCTTTTTCTAAAGATAATGGAAGGTGTTGTAGCACATCATGCAAGCATTGAGGAATCTTCTACTCCATCCTTTTTCGGATGTAGCAATGCTTTCGGATTCACTTACTTCTCCCAAACCAAATTCCAAAACTCATTTTCGATGAATTTTCTTTGAAGATCCAACTTAACTCTCAAACAAAGAGTTCAAACGAAAGGGTTATTGGTAAAGGGCTCATAAAAGAAAAAAGGTCTTCATAATGATGTAATATGTGGCAAGATGGATGCTTGTACTTGGCTCTATATAGAGAAGTAGGACAAATATTGACGTAACCACTTTGTTTTGGTTTTCCTCCCGTTGAAAAAATGATGTAAATATGAGAGAGAATTAGCCCAAATCTTCATGTAACCACTTTGGTTTGGTTCTCTTTCCATTGAAAAAATGATGTAAATAGAAGGTAGCATTGGTAGTGGGAATACATGTGGAGTGAGTGAATACTACATCTATGATGAGGTCAATCTTGTACACAGTCTTATATACGGGTGATTATTTGGGGAGCTACTTGCTTAATGTATAAGGACTTACATAAGGTTCACCATTAATCCAAATTACAAGGGTTTAAATTAAATCTCAAATCAGAAGACACATGTGAAATTCCAAAAAATTAGCGAGTGCCAAAAAATAGACCAAAAACACTATTAAGCTCAACGAATGGAAGATTGTGTAAAGTTGTAGACGAAAATGAAATACAAATTTATAATTTTTTACAAACACCTAGACAATTGTATTCATTAAATTGGCCATTGCTTGAGATTATGCAAAATTCAATTCGATTTTCACATACAAAAGGTGTTGAATGCAATGACTAACCTATCCACCTAGTTCTTTTAGAGCCCAAAATAAAAACCAGAATCTTGCAGCAACACGTATCCCATATGGAATTAAAAATTAAATTATTGATCCAACATTAAATGAGCGAAAGGATGACAATTAGAATAAACTTATTGTTTTTATATATTGGTTGCTTCAACAATAGGTTTTGGATGAGATTTGTTTCTTAAAGTGATATTTTTTTAATGTACCACAACCAATTACCATATGTTCTTTCATAGTGAATCACATTCTACATATGCATGTGTGGAGTAACTCAAAACAATAGTGCCTCATCTCCATGCAGTCTCATACTTTGTCTATATATATCAAAGAGGTCGTCGTGCCATATGCACTCTTTTCTCAGCAATGAGAAATGAGCTCTTCTTGTCACCTGGAAAATAAGATGTTTGATTTCTTGGAAGAGATGCACCTATTACTGATGCAAGCTGAGGACCTAGGGTAGAATTTCTTGAAATACATCCACCTACTAGTGATGCAATTTTTTTTGAAGATTATGTACCAATGTCTTGAACTCTCGCAGTAGTTGGAGTTGCTGAACACGACTGCAATCCTTCAACTAGTTTTCTTTTTGGAATCTATAAAATGAATTTAGAAAATATTCAAATGTTCTCCAAAAATCCATCTAGCGATTTGAATTTTGAACATAATACATCCTACATGATTCTAATTCCATTTACAATTCATGATTCCTTGAATATGAAAAAAAAACCTAAAATTTAAAACAATAATAACCTAATATGGCGAAATTCCTAGTGTTGTATATAGTTGGTAGTGGTCAAATTCCCCTAATATATGACGATCTAAACTTTTGGTTATGATTTTTTGTAGTATTTGATTTATTTTGCTCTGTGAAGAGGTGCATGTCTTCATTGCATGCCAAAGTTTACCTAAATGTAAAAAACTGATGATTCCTTGGTGTGGGTACCAGTAAAATGATGGCCACAAAGATTGTGTAGCCATCCCTTTTAACCCTAGTTCCAATATTGACCCTTGTTGCATATAGCAACAAGGCTTTTTTCTAATTCCCCCTTTCATTCAGTAAAGAATAGAAGCATTTCAATCAAAATGAAAAAAACTTTAGACTAACAAGGTACGCCATACATGATACACACATGAAAATTGAGGTGGTGAGGGGATTTTGTACATCTAATTTTCTTGTTGCCTAGTACTATCCTCCAACTATGAATTCTTATCCCATTTCTTCTATGGGGAAGATGTCTGTGATGTAGTGGGATTTTTGATAGGAGCACCTTTGCCCAAATTTCATGTTCATCAATGTTTACTTGACATATCAAGTATAACATCCACATATACTTAACATATTTTCATGTTCACCAAAGTTAACTCAACATATCAAGTATAACATCCACATATACTTAACATATATATTTTTCATTTTTGGTGGCAGTGTCATAAATGTAAGTCAATGTTCTGTCTATTTCTCTCATAAGAAAAATCATGGAACTTAATATTTTATTTTGAAGTGGCTAAAATGTATCTCCATGACAATTCTCACAATGGCTTGAGATATCTAGGGTGTGTAGGCAAGATCCAATAATTATTGTAATGCCACACAGACTCTAAAGTGGTGGCAACCCTTACATCGATGACCATATTTATCAACATGACCAAAATTTAAAAGGAAATACTTATATATTTATTGTGATATTATTTTAATCATTCTTATCTCATAGTTAAATGAGAGAATTTTATTTTATTAATGAAAGAAGCATAATATATATAAAAAAGGATAAATTTTAAAAATTAAAATTTATATTTTTATTAAAATTTATATTAAATGAAAATTTTATTATAAAAGAATAAAAAATTTATTAAAATAAAAAAAATTAATATATAAATATATTTATTTTTAATTTTTTTAACATTCTAAATTAATTAGAGAAATGTTAAATTATTTAACATATTTAAAAAAAATTTATTAATTAATATTAATATTTTATTGATTTTCTTTATTACTTAATATTAATATTTGATTTAAACTTTCTATGATATTTGGCAAAAATGGCCAACACAATTTTAATGTATAGAAATCATTTGGGCATGAGAATACCTTATATGTGTTTTACCGCAGATCGAGACCCGACCTAGAAAATCTGTGCACCTATACCAGAATAATGAAATTAATGCCAAGGGCATAATGGTATTGCATTTTAATATGTATGTTATGGTTGTGAGTGATAAATATGTCAATCTAGTAATGTTATGGTTGTGAGTGATAAATGGCCAATTTATTTTCATAATAATATTATTTTTAAACTCAATTTATCCTTTGAAATGTTTCGTATTAATGTTAAATTCAAGTTGTTAATTGGAAATCTTTCATGTGTTAAGTTAGATTAAAGAGTGATTTTAATTTTTTGGGGATAGTCTTGCTCGGTCTTTTCCAATCATCTTGTTCAAAGGTAACCATGTGGGATTTATTTTTATATAATTCAGTGATGATTTGAATTATACAACCCTCCAATAACCTAGGAGATCTCTCAAACTCCTCTTTCCTAGGGCAATCAAATTCCACAATTCTCACAATGGCCTTCAATGTAGGGCTCATGTTTGATCTCCAAAATGGAAGAATTAGCTGAAAAAAATCTTTGGTCAAACCAAACGAAATGACTAAGCTCATTTTGATAAAACTCTTTTGACAACCCCACTCAACTATTAAACAAAGAGTTCAAACCAAAAGGTCCTTTGTAAAGGGCTTGAAAATAGGTGAATTATCTCAACACGGTCAACATCCATACTTTACCTTCTTCAACAAATGAAGTGGAAATATTATTCCTAACGAACGTGAAAGGTGTTGTAGCACCTCATGCAAGTATTGTGGAATATTCTACTCCATATTTTTCGGATGTAGCAATGCTTTTGAATTCACCTACTGATGAATTTGTTTTGAAGACCCCACTCAACTCTCAAACATAGAGTTCAAACCAAAGGGTTCTTGGTAAAGGGCTCGAAAAATAAAAAAGTTTTCATAATGATGTAATATGTGGCAAGATGGCTGCTTCTTACTTGGATCTATATAAAGAAGTACCACAAATATTGACGTAACGACTCTGGTTTGGTTTGGTTTTCCTCCCATTGCAAAAATCATGTAAATATTACAGAGAATTAGCCCAAATCTTGGTGTAACAACATTGGTTTTGTTTTCCTCCCATTGAAAAGAACTATGTAAATAGAAGGTAGCATTGATAGTGGGTATACATCTACAGTGAGTGAATACATACGTATATGAAGAGGTCAATCTTGTACCCGTATACTTATATACTCGTGGTTATTTGTGGAGCTACTCTCTTAATGTATAATGAGTTACACAAGGTCTATAATGCTATTTTATGTTTGGTCCATAACAATAAACCAATAGTAACATTATAACTATTACTAAAAATTACATGGGTTTAAATTCAATCTCAAATAGGCATACACAGGTGAAACTAAAAAAAATAGCGAGTGCAAAAATAAAAACCTAAAACACCATCAAGTTAAATGAATGGGAAATTTTTGGTTGAAAATGAAATATAAGTTTATATTTTTTTACAAACGCCTAGACGATTGTATTCATTAAATTGGCCATTATTTGAGAATAGGAAAAACTAAATTCATATGTTGAATGCAATGACTAACTAATGCACCTCGTTATTTTAGAGCCCAAAACGAAAACCATAATTTTGCATAACACATATCCCACAAGGAATTAAAAATTAAATTATTTATCCAACATTAGAATCCTTGGCATTCATCTGACAAAAATCAAGATGAAAAAGAGAAATTTCAACATGGACATCAATTTCAGTATGAGAATTTAGACAAATTATTAACACAATATGATAATTTAGACAACGTTATTAACACATAATGAGAAAATTTACGCTGAAACAGATTCCTTTTAATTTACACAAAAAACCTACCATAAACCAGTCGATTTACTAACCAATTTACACAAAAACACAGAGGAAAGAAGCTCAAAAGAAACATATCCTTCAAGTTAAATGTGTTAAAAAACTAGAAAATTTACAGAAAACCCAAGTGATTAAAAACAGAGTAAACAAGCTCAACAGAGAAACATATCCTTCAAGTTATATGTGTTCAAAAACGCATACATATGACTGGTAGGACAGAGTCCTACCTTATGACTTGTCTCCTCGCCTTCCTCTCCCTGCTTACCTTCCTCCTTTCCAACTGCGTTGACCTGAAAACAATGCAAAAACCCAATCAGAATACAACCACTCAGAGAGGAGGCAACACAAAATTAGCACAAACATTAAAAAAATGGAAAACCCACACCAAAAAACGCACCTGGAATCACAATTCAGAGTATCCAGACCTGAAAAACACATCTAAAAACACAATTTTGAGCATCTAGACCTGAAAACGACGCAGAGCCGAACGTAGGTAGAACCACCACAGTGTCGAGGTAAAACCACCACGAAGCCGAGGTATAACCACCATAGAGCCGAGGTATGACTACCACAAAGCCAAGGTATGACAACCACAAAGCAGAGCTATAATCACCACAAAGCCGAGGTATGACCACCACAGAGCCGAGTTATGACCACCACAGAGTCAAGTATAACCACCATATATAGAGCCAAGTAAAATCACCACACAGCCGAGTAAAACCACCACAGAGCCAAGGTAAAATCACCACAAGGCCGAGGTAAAACCACCACAAAGCTGAGGTAAAACCACCATAGAGACGAGGAATAACCATCATAGAGTTGAGGTATAACCACAATAGAGTCGAGGTATGACCACCACAGATCCGAGTATAACCACCAAAAAGCCTAGTATAACCACCATAGAGCCAAGTATAACCACCACAAAGCCGAGGTATAACCACCACAGAGCCGACTATAAACAACACAGAGCTGAGTATAACCACCAAAGAGCTAACGTATAACGACACAGATCCGAGGTATAAATTGGGGGAATTTTTAGGTCTTAAATGTGCCTCCTGAGGAAATTATACAATAATAGTCGAAATAATAAAATAAGATCTGATTACATCATCAAATTTTAGAGGGAAAAAAGAAAAAACTAATTTTTTCAACTCGTATTTTCAACTTATCTCGCAAATTATTTACTCAAATTTTGAGCGAAAGTACTCGTTGGATGAAAAATTTAATTCCACATCCAATAAGTACCCATGTTGAATACGTTCGATGAATCCTACTACACAAAAAATGAGAAATACATGAAAAACGTGATTGCAATCATGTTTTTTCATGTATTTCTAATTTTTCATGTAGAAGGATCCATCAAAAGTCTGCAACATGGGTACTCCTTGGATGAGAAATTAAATTTTTCATCCAAAAAGTACTCCCGTTCGAAATTTGAGTAAAAAATTTGGGAGATAAGTTGAAAATATGAGTTAAAAAATAGTTTTCTTATTTTATTATTTTTTTAACCTTTACACCCTTTTACTTAAAAAATGGTGAATAACCCCCCATGTGGGATATCATCGTCTTGAATCTTATTGGTTATTATAAAGTTTATTTTGGTTATATATTTTTCTTAGGAGGCCCATTTAAGACCTTGAAATTCCCCTAATGACTACCACAGAGCCGAGGTATAACCACCACAGAGCTAAGGTTTAACCAACACAGAGCTGAGGTATAACCACCATAGAGCCAAGGTATATCGACGAAGTTCAACTCCCATGCTCGAACTAGGACCACAGGAGCTCGAACTAGGAGGGAAAATGCTCCATAATGCAAGATGTAGCATGAAGAGGGTGGAGGTGGAGGCCACGGGCATCGATTCTGCCACTGCGCAAGAAACGGATAGGCAGACGATCAATGAACAACCTCGGGGTGAAAATTATATCTTATGCGAGAAGCCTCTAGTTAAACGCGGGAAGGCACCAACTGGAGAGGTTGTCAATCAACTGGAGAGGTTTCCCGTACCCGTGAACATGCCCACAACAGGTGGTGTGTTGTCGTACGCACACGTGGAAATCCACGTGGCATGGGGGCCCAGTTATTGATAAGCTGTCCAATAATTGACCCCTCTCCCCTTACATATAATATAAATTTATATAATATTTATTTTGGATGCCTTTTCTACAAAGAAAAAGTCCTCTTGCATTAATATATGTGGGGATTTAATTAGACCCACTAGACCAAAATAAAAATTAAAGATGAGTAATTGGATATGGGCCCATATTGATCATGCACACGTTATTAACCAAGAATGGTTTTAAAAAATCATTTCCTATCCTTGGGACCACCTCTGGTGGTTTCCAGAAATGAGGTGGAGTACTGCTGGGATAAATCGTGGCCCTTGATCAGAAGACGAATGGTTTGGGAAAAATTCCTTCCGGGGGCTCTCCATTAATTAAACTTATATTTAATTGTTCTCCTAAAATTATATTAATTTAAGTACAAAAGAATGTGAATGATTGATTTCTCTGGGACTTGCTAGAATTATAAACTTTCGTATTGTATTCCTTGTTCTGTCACCAATTATTTACAAAAACATGTGATTCTACCAGCACGTTCATAAAAAATAACCAAAGTGTTTTTATCATCAAGAGCTTCAATGCTTTAAATTTCACTTTTCAATTTAATATCATTTAATTTCAACATCAAAACCAAAATTGCTACTAGAAATGCATGCCATAAGGCTGATTCAATTTTCTGTGGCAGAGAAAATAGCATTTTTTCTGTGGCAGAGAAAATAGTATTTTTGTTTTATGATGGTCAACTTCTATACCAATGTAATGGGTGTTGAAGGTCTATTAAATAAGAGCGATAATGTAATATAAATTGCAAATTTTCTTCCCATAGAACTGGTAACTTTATTGGACCTTATTTTTCGATTCGGTTAGTAGAAGTAAGGAAAAACCCGAACCATGCTTTAATTTCATAAACAATTTTAATTCTTTAATTTTCACCTTTCTTGAAAACCTCTCTCAACTTTCTTTAGGTTAGAATACCTCATCTCACATTTCCTTGCAGCCTCCTGAAGAGCAACTCCAACAAGTCTTTTTACTATTCCCATGCATGGATTGTTGTGCACAATCTTAATAACGTCTTTATCACTTAGTTTCCCCCCATCCATATGAAGAAAATATTAGGAACTATTCCTATGGTTTGATTTTCCCACATGTATTGATGGTTCTATTATCAATATAGGCCTCTGGATTGTGACTCGACACCCAAACTACGCAAACAAAGGGCCCTGTTGAACTATTTGTTTCATATATATATATCACCTACTAACCTGTATAGTTCCCTTGACACGCCATACACCTTTTCTTGTGCATCATATGGGTGAAGCGCTATTAAATCCTTCAATACCTCCTCCATAACTACATTATTTTCAACATAATTTTTTTCTATTTTAACTGATTTTTTTGTTGGTAAAAAACAAATTATTCACGATAATTCTCATTGTTAAAGTAAGCTAATTACTCAAGTATGAAGAGTTTTATATATTTGGAGAGTCAATTAACTGAGCGTTGAGATCGTTGAGTCAAGTCAAGTTAAAGTGATAGATGAATTTAGAGAGTATGTCCATGTCAAGCTATATTAGGGGCGTCGGTAGTAGAAAACTTTTGAATACCCTTCACTGCGTTTATTGTGAAGTAATTTGAATCAAGTTTGTTTCATCAATAGAAGAGTCACAACTCATGTTTTATTGTGTGTAAATTATTTTTGTTTATTCTCTCTGCCTTTCCAACGGATTGGTATTAAATTTGATTGAAAGTTCCAATGGAGACCTAAGGTCATAGAGATCAGAGAGAGGATGTTTCAGAGTCAAAAGAGAACGCATATTAACAGAAATTCGTGAGAGAAGAGAGAAATTTTTATTTTCTTCGGATTGAATTAAAATGCCCCTTACACTGATATACAGGGCGTTATAACGTAGGTTCGTTCTACAGACAACTACGTAGCGTTACATTAGATGAACTTGTGTGATTTTCCGTGCACTTGGAGTCCTTTGGTTTCTGCTGGTGATATTAAACTTGACTAGTGTTACACGCTCTCGTATTACTTTCCACAAGTGTTAGCTTGGAAAAGTCAATACGAGTGTTTAAGAATGTTTTTGAAAAGAACCAAATCTTTGAATTATAAAATTGGTTGGTTAATAAATAACATTTTTTTTTAAAGTTTGATATTTGTTAAATTAAAAGGTCACACGATTATAAAAGGAGTGTTTTAAATTTATTCAAAAGGAGGTTTTAAAAATATATTCCAAAGGATATTTTTTTGTTAATGGATGACATATATTAAAGTGCAAAGGAGGTTTTATTAAATGGTTGAATATTTAAGAGGATTTTGGTTAAAGGTATTTTTACCAAAGGAGTATGGTATTTAATAAAAGAAAAGGGTTTTATTGACTAGAAAATTTAGGGCTTTGCAAAGTCTATGAATCCATAAAATATTTTTGGTGTTTTTTTTAAGTATGACAGGTTTTTTGGAGAATATTGTGCCTTACGGGGCACATATTAAAAATGATATTTTTTTTTCCAGGGGCGATACAGAAGATAGCCTCATGCAAGAATTAAAACATCTATGACAACAACCATGGGTCGCAAAGCGCAACTGAAGAACACTAAGAAAAGGGATAAAAAAGAAGAGGTAAAGATAGTTGTCGTGTTTAGAGAGGTTCAGGCTGCAGCCAAAGAACTGAGATGTCTAGCAGAAGACAAAGAAGCTTTGAGTTTCACTCAGCAAGAAATAGATGAAAATTTTATATGCAAGGTAGAAAAAGCTACAGCTTCCAAGGAATCATTGAAGATACTAGAAGAATAAATTGGTGCAAGGGGGAGTGACATGCAGTAGCAATATATGTCACGGTTTTTTAAATCAGACATAGATTTGAGAGTATATGAGAAAGACTCTGGGAGGACAATACGGCTTGTAGAATCCCACTAAAAAGTGGAATATGGTCATGACGACTATAAAATTGAAACCCATTATGCAAGCATGCATATGGATGAATAAGACAAAATAGAGATTGAAAAGAGAGAAGTTGAAGCCTTTGTGTGAAAAACAGAGCAAGAGCATATCAGTGCTCAAGCGCTCCACTATAATATGGATGGTGCAGATGATGGTGAAACCCATTATGCAAGCGTGCATATAGATGAAGAATATGCAATAGATATTACAAAGATATAATTTGAATCCTCTATATGTGAAGCAGAGAAAGAGCATATCAATTCTCAAGCACTCCTTTGTAACATGGATGGTACAAAGGATGGTGAATCCCACTATGATGAAACACATGTGGATGATTACTGCAAAGTGATATGTGCATTGGTGCATCCAGACGCAGCTGATGAATTTTTTAATGATGAAATTGTCAAAGAAACTGACAATGAGCACATGCATGCTCAGACATCCCACCAAGAGGTGGATCTAAATTATGTTAATGATATGTTTGGTTTATTTTTTGAAACAATGGTTGATTATAGTAATATGGTAAGGGGCATGTCTAATGAAGCATTGAAGGTTGAACCTGCCTTTGTAGCAGCAAGATATGAAGCAGTTGAAGCTGCTCATGAAGAAGTACATGATATAGCAGCGACTAATGATCAAGAAGATGATAATGTTATTGAAGAGTTTTTTATGAGAACAACCAGTAACAACATAACAGTGGAAGATAACATGTTTGCAACAACAAAGGTTTGTAAAACCATGGAAAAGAAGGTAGAGAAGGAAGAGGTAGAGGAGGAAGCTCTCACTGAAGAGCATAATAAAGATGTTTTTGAATATGTAGGTACTCAAAATAGCATGGGAGAATAATTTGAAAACAAGAATTTTAATAAATTTAATGCATATTTGGTTTTCATTGAATAATGGATTCAAAATCCAATTGAACAAATTGATGTGAGTCTTAAAGCAATAGATGGAAGAAAATAATTGAATGAAATGGTGAATAATGATTTCGAAAGTGAAAATCACATAACGAAAGCAGCATTACGTGATGATGAATGTGAAGAGAAAATATTTTCTATAAAGAAATATGGAAGAAAGAAAGTCAAGAATATGAAGTGCAAGAAGAAGAGAAAAGAAGATTGGCTGAAGATATAATGTTGTGGCAACAATCCATGGTTAGACGAATATTATAAGACGAAGGTGTAGAAGACAAGATCAGATTATTTTTCAGCACAAATTCAATACAATTCAAAGAAAAATTGCAGCTGCAACAGGTGAAGAAAGCCTACAGCAAGAAAGTGCAACAAAGAATCAAGAAATTTCGAGGATTTAAAATTTGGAAGGAGAGAAAGATAAAATGAAAAATTGAAATTTTTTTGATCCATTTTAAGGCTAGTTGATACATATACCAACAGAAATGTTTGAATGATAATTGAATAAATTTCGATTGTAAGCCTAGAAGGAATATTTAAGTGATATTTGAGTTATGTTGAGTCATACGGTCGTAATTAAGGGGGAGTCTTAAAGTAAGCTAATTACTCCTACATGAAGAGTTTTCTATATTTGGAGAGTCATTTAGCTAAGTGTTGAGAGTGTTGAGTCAAGTCAAGTTTAAGTGATAGATGAATTTAGAGAGTATGTGCATGTCAAGCTATATTAGGTGATTTGTTAGTCGAAAATATTTAAATACCCTTCACCGAGTTCATTGTGAAGTAATCTGAATCAAGTTTGTATGAGAATAGAAGAGTCGCAACTCGTGTTTTATTATGTGTAAATTTTTTTTTTTTATTCTCTCTGGCTTTCCAACACTCATCATTGTAAACTAGGATTATCGAACTCTGGTTAATTTTTGACCATGGGGGATTATCAAACTAGGATTATCTCAACCAATTACTGGTCACATTACATTACTGGTCATCTCAACCAGTTACTTCTCTTCTCAACAAATTTTCTTCATGGCATCTCTTCTATTGACTTTAATTAACTGATCATAGTTAAAATAGTTTCCCATATGCATGTATCCTCCTTATTCTCTATTGAATCATTAATATTGTATCATAAGGTACCCCCTTAACCTTACGTGATATTATACCAAACTTTATACACTAGGTAATCTAACACTTACCCATGTCCATGTTAGGAATTCTAACCCATTTCTATATCACTAAGTCTGTGATTTAATTTACATTTTTCGACTCAGGAATAATATAGTTTCCCTAAAAATTATGATAGGATTTAAACCTTATCCTCCTAATGAACCTACCCTTATTATCCTAAAGATCTACCACCATATGAATATTTTGAAACTTACCCTTATTACCCTAAATATCTACCAGCACATGTATATTTTTAATTTATTAGTCCATCCTCTATCATATTATTCATACACATTTATGACTATGACCCACTGGTTGACATGTCTCACTTATGGGCTTACATGTGGCACTTTCACATGGCCCTCACATGGCCCTCTTGCTCCTTTCTTGAAGCCACGTGTATGATGGTGATCACTTGATGGAGATAAACAGTGATGATCTACTAAGGAAAAACTAAGGGATTTACCCTAGGGTAATTTTCCTCATTTCACATTTTGGTAGCATGGGCTCACGACCGTCTGGTTCTCTGGTTTTCGGTTTCCATGGCCAAACTCAAACGGTTCTCGAAGGACTTGGCCCTTCATGCTTCTCCATTGTAAAAATGTGCACTCTGCCTCAGAGTTTAGACATAGAACTCCTCACTGCGAAGATGTTGTGTGTGATTTTCACCATTATTTTGGTGGGAAATGGTTTTAAATTTGCACACTGAAGTGGTTTCGCTTCCATCCTCTGTCTGGTAATAATTTTAAAGCTTTTTGTCCTTTTTTAAAACTTTAATACTCCCTCTGGTGTATTTATTCTGATTTAAGTGTGACATTTTATTTTATTGTTGCAGGGAAGATGCGAATGACGGATGGTTTCACTGGAATCTAACATTTTCCTCATTTCCCCTTCAAGTAATCCCTTATCCGCTAACTCTATTATCTTAACCACTAAATTTTTATTTATTAATTCTCTCATGGTTCGGTGTGGGCTTCCAATATATTTGCCTCTATCCATTGCATGAAATCTGGAGTACCCTTCTCCTTTTGACTTCTGCAATGACTCTCCGAGAACCACAATCTTCGACTTTTCGAAATGTGGAGAGAGGTAAGTTATACGAAGATCCTCCTTGAATATTTAACTTTGCTGCTCTACCTCACTGTGTATTTTTACTGTGTTTACATTTTAGAATTGTATATTTCTCTGGTATTACCCTTGTATTCACTCTTAGGTTTTCTATTTATATCAAAATTTTCCATTGTATATACTTTCTAGGAATTACCCTTGCATTCTCTTTCTCAGTTTGTTTAATTGTCTTCCCATATTGGGGTTCTATTTTCATACTTTCTGAATAATTAGTACCACTATTTGATTTTTACTTCCGCCCTTATATAGGTTTTGTATCTCAATTCGTTTCTTTGCAATACACTGCAGTATTGATTTGGTTATGAAATTTATACTTGATTATGGTATTAACTAGAACCATGTGTGAGCTTGGGGAAACTAGTTTGGGTGACTCTTTGAGTCAGTCGACTGTAATCACTAGTACATTTGGCGAAAATTCCGACACTTGGTTCCGACACTTTTGACCAAATCTCAGAAATTTCCCCAAATTTTTTCAACTTTTTCAAATCCCGCCCGAAACCGTCGCTATACCGATGTTTAGAGACAAGTGTTACAATACCGACACTTAGAGGCAAGTGTCAGTCTTGCGATGTTTGCAAAATAGCGTCGTAATTGTGACAGATTTCTGAAGTATGTCGTTATTGCGACGTTACAGAGACAAGGTGTCTCTATTGCGATGTTTAGAGGAAGGTGTCGCTATTGCGACATTTAGAAGAATGCATCGCTATTGCGACGTTTGGTGGCAAAGTGTCGCTCTTGCGACGGTTGGTGGCAAAGTGTTAGTCTTGTGATGGTTAGGCGATATGTTGGTCTTCCGATGGTTGGTGGCAAAGTGTCTCTCTTGCGACGGTTGGTGGAAATATTGGAGAACTGGACATATGTTGGAGGTCGTCCTTTGGGCCTCGCTTTTGGCAGCCGTGGAGAATTATTAGTCTGCGAGCCTTCTTAGGTGTAGTTGTTGTTGGAAAATTTTAAGATTTTAGATATTTTTGAGTTTTTGATTGTGATAAATTTATTTTTATTATCAAAAACAAAATTCAAACATTCCTACTATTAAATTTTTTAAGAAAAAAAAATACCCAAATATCAATCTTTGAACATTTTACTTCATGGTAGACAACTTCTTTCATTTTCTCAACTCTATAACAATTTTCATGTACAGGGTTTGCTAAATGTGACGGAAGGCCATGTGGAGATTTTGACAAAAAAAGCAGATGGATTGAAATTCAAGTAATCTCTTTGAGCATGATTATTAAAAAAAATTGGAAATTTTATTTTAAAATCCTAGCTATGCTTTTTTATTATATATGTGAATCACATTTGGTATAAATCAATTAACATAGACAAGTAGACTCAAGGAATGCTTCAAGTAATAATAACTACATTTCATGGTTAATATCATTGAAGATTTGCAGATGGAGTGGATGCAAGCAGAGAAGGGGTAGTTTATTTCACTGATGCATCATATAAATATGGTTTCCATGACTTCTTATTTGATATTTGGGAGTATCAACCACACGGCCGATTGCTGAAATATGAGGCCTCCACCAAGAGAACGACTATACTTATTACAGATCTTTACTTCCCCAATGGTGTGGCCCCTTCTCCCAAACAGGAATTCTTGGTCTTCTGTGAAACTTCACTCTATGTCTTGCACTCAATCATTAATGTTTTCTATAAGGAAATATCCAGATCATATAATAGAATTGAGGGGTGCCTTGTTTTTCCGTTACAAGTATCTCTGCCAGAAGTACTGGTTAGAGGGGCCACAGAAGGGCACTGTCGAATATTTCATAGATAATCTCCCTAGACTTCCAGATAATATCCACTATGATGGTAATGGTATTTTCTGGATCGGAGTTGCCAAGGGTGTTCGGTGGGATAATCCCACATTCACTGGGCATATAAGCGATATTGGTGTTTATATACGAGTTGAGGTTTTACATGTTTTTATTACGAGCCCAAGGCTATGCACACTCATATAATTAATTGGGACTCAGCACATGCGCTCAGCCCCACCCCTCATGACTTGGATTTGGTTGTGGTTTAGCTTGTGGTTCTTCGCCTCAGTCCTGTGGTGATTAGTGTAGGTGCTGAGCCAGGCGGTCGACAGACTAAAAAGCCCACAATTTTATTAAAAATATAAACAATTTTATATTAAATATAAAATTGATATACACTTTTTTATTGGGAGTAAAACACCCACAATTTGTAAAAAGCCGACAATTTGTAAAAAGCTCACTTTTATTTTCTTTTTTCTTATTGAGCTCCCATTGAGTTCAACACGTCTTGGGTTTTCTACACCATTGAGAGAGATAATTTCTAAATATAATTGTTATTTTCTTTATAGGATAATTTGCATCAATGGGAGAAAACATTAAAGGTGGAAAAAAATTTCAAAAGGGTGAAAGGGGTGATGGTAGAGTTTATTGCCCTTGCAAAAAATATTGTATGAGAAATAATGTTAGAGTTTTAATAGCAACAACAACAATGCATTGTAGGAAATATGGGCACATTGATGGTGGATCGAATGAATATCTTCCCATAATAATTAATTATCTATCTTCATTTTGATTATATCGTAAAATTTTATATTATTTTAATATTTTTTATATGCGCACTAATGTTTAATGATTAGTGTTTGTAATTTTCATAAAGGCACAGTTGCCCCCCAACTTTTTGCAGATGATAAACAAGCTTCCACAGCTAAATAGTAGTAGATTAGATGTTGTTGCACCAATACAAGAGAATATTGCAGTAAATATTAGTATTGGAAACGATGTTGTACAAGGTGAAGAACATGAAGCGAATGATGAAGGTAATTTTAATGATCCCATGGAGGTAGATCATGATGACAGTAATGAGACAGTTCACATTAATGATGGGACAAATCAAATGCTCCAAGACTTGTATGGTGAGTCAGATGATGATGGTGGAGATAGTGACGATATTTATGATGTACCTCTGATTAAAAGGTCAATTGAACGACTTTTTGAACACTGAAATGCAACTCTTCTCTCTGCTACATTGTTGCTGGTGAACTTAAAGGTTATGAATAATTTGTCGAACAGATGTATGACAGAACTCATAAGGTATGCAATATGTATATATGATCACATATATGTAAATGTTGATTATTTTCCCTTTTTTTAGTTGTAATAAATGTGTAAAATAATAATTCAATACTTGTATATATATATATATATATATATATATATATATATATATATATATATATATATATATATATATATATATATATATATATATATATATATATATATATATATATATATATCTTTATCTTTATCTATATCTATATCTATAGATATAGATATAGATAAAGATAAAGATAGATATATATATATATATGTATATATATATATATATATATATATGATTAATAATCTTTTACATTAACTAACGTTTTTGTTTATCTTGTAGATTGTTGTGATGAATATTTATTACCATATAAATACTTTTACCTAGAAAACATCAAGTTCTGCTATTATGAAAAACTTTGGAATGGAATATAACACTATAGATGCATGTCCTTCATCTCATATTATATATTGTGATGTCATTGAAAGCAGAATGTTAAGTAATTTTGATGGCATGTAGAATACATCAACTAACCAAAAAGGTGCCTCAAAAGGTTCTTCATCATATTCCCATAGTTCCACATTTGCAGCGAATGTTCAAGTGTAACAGCATAGCACAGTTTATGGATTACCATTCAAAGAATAGAAGTGGAGATGGTGTTCTTCGAATGCCTGCAAATGGTTCTACATTTAGAGAAATCGAGGAAAAATATGTAGATTTTAAAAATGAACGTCGTAATGTCAGGCTTTCATTGGCAGCTGATGGTGTTAATCCATTCAGAGAGCTTAGATCTACTTAGTGTGGCCTATTTTCATTATCAACAATAACATTCCTCCTTGGATGTCAATAAAGAGGGAGCACATAATGTTGAATATGATTATTCCAGGTATTTGATACATTATTTTTTTGAATGTAACATTTTTATTTCTCTTGTTGTTTGCATAAATATATATTTTATTTATTTACTTACTTATATATACATATATCATGATAGTAATTATTATGTACTGTAATTTTGAACAATTAGGTAAGTACGAGGTCAAATATATGAATGTATATATTGAGCCTCTCATCGATGAGCTAATACAGTTATGGCATGGCATCACTATGTATGACATCACTAAACCAATCAAGCATAAGAGATTTCAATGTCGTGGAATGTTTGTATGGACAATTCATGATGCCCCAGGACTAACACATGTTTGTGGTATGTAATATTTCGTTGCACTTTAATATAATACATAATTATCTAAATTAGATATACCATATTGACTGTTTTAAAAATGATCTCATAGTATATTAATTGTTATTGATCCATCTATTGTAGGTCTTCAAACAAAGGGTATATTTGCATGTCCAGTTTGTGGCCCTAAGATGAAGTATTGTCATTCGCCAGACTTAAGAAAGATGGTGTTTGATGAGTTTAGGCACTTCCTCTCTAGGAACCATAAGTATCGTACTACTGAAAAACATATTTTCAATGATAAAGAAGAAACTGGATTAAAACCATGAAGAATGACACCTCAGTTGTGGATGTTGGAATATAACAGAATTAATAATCGTCAAGCAGCTGGTACGTAATTTTTGTATATATATATTATTTGTTTATGTAATGTTTGGAATTTTTCTTTTAACTAATGAATTTATTTTATTGTATTTTATAATTAATATTGTTCTGATTTATTTTATTCTTTGATATCAAGGTCATCGTCGCGGTGAAGGTACTAATATTGTACTTCCACCTGGAATGAAATGTTATCCTTCTCAATTTGCGAGGTTGCCCTACTATGAGGACCTAAAAATAGCTCATTTGTTTGATACAATGCATGTCGGGAAGAATGTGACAGAAACGTTATGGCGAACCATAGATGGTGCACATGATAGAGATAAAATTAACAAAATTTGTGCTGACATTGAGAAATCGAATCATGCAATGAAAAGTGTGATCGACAAATCAAATAACAATGGAGGTCGAAATTATAATAATATTCCATGGTTATTAACAGAACAACAAAGTAATGATGTAAAAGAGGTCATTAGAAGAATTAAATTTCCAACAGGTTTTGCTTCAAACATAAATAATATCTTAACGAAGAAAGGTGACTTCAGTGGGGTGAAAACACATGATTGGCATAACTTTGTTAATGTAATTTTTTTGGTATATGTTTTTGTATGTTATTTCTTGAATGAATATTTTAAATTTTCCTTTTTTATGTTTAATTTGGAAACCAATAATGATTCATTTTTTATTGTTATAGTATGTTCTACCTTTATCTCTCCCAAACAACTTCGAAAACAATGTCAAACAGGTTATATATGGTCTTAGTAAATACAGGAGGTAAGTAGTTTTGATTTATACGCAAAATCTAATTGCTACAATCTATTTTCGTACTTAATGAAATGATTTATTAATTTACTTGTAATGAAATATATATTATGTTTCATTGAAATAACCTTGTGTAATGATTTGTAGATGGTTTTCATTGAAAGAAATCCATCAAGATGAAATAAAGTATTGGAAGAGAGAAATTCCTCGGCTAATGTGTGAAATGAAAAAGTATCTACCTCGAACATTTTTCAATGCACAAGAACACTATTTGATACACCAAGCTGAGGAGATTGAAATTTGTGGACTAGTACACACAAGGTCAATGTGGATGGTCGAGAGGCACCTGAAATCCTTGAAGGCTTTGGTTAGACAAAGAGCACGACCTGAGGGTTATATGGTGGAGGGATATGTGGTATATCAATCCATGGTGTATATTAGTCATTATCTTCCTATATTAGCTGCGCCAGCTATGAAGGCAGTGGATTGCATTTGGGATGTGAACTCCATCAAAAAATTTGAGGTGGAGCACCTGTTGGGAAAAGGTAGAATGAAGAAAGTGAGAGGTAAAAGATTTATTATGTATAATACATATAATGTTTCATTTTTTTACATCATTTATATGATCATTATATTCATTTAGGTCTTATTCTTCAATAGTTTATTAATTATTATAATTTACCATGGTTATAAGTAATATTTATTAATATTGGTGAATTATTGTTTTTTATTCAGGTGCTCAAGATTATGAGGCACTAATTTTATACATTGCAAACAATCTTGAGTGGATGAGTGAATGGATTGAAACATGTAAAGCATGTAACGACAGTAGGTTATCATGGCAACTACTATCTGAATTGATTAGAGAAGCGTATCGTAGTGGAAATGGAAACGTTACGGACAAGGAAATCGATTTAGCATATGGTTTGAAAGATAGAAAGGTAAGCAATTAATTCACCTATTTTATTCGTTACTTATTTTATACTATATTTATAATGTGACAACAAGTTTGATTTTTTAGATAATTTTCATGCTGTGTAAATTATATGATTAATTATTAATTGAGAATGCATCTTTGTCATGTTTGGCATATTGCAGTTGAAACACCACAAGGCTATGTGGTGCAATGGTCGTAAATTTCACGTTAAACAGTTGGATGATAACAAGAAAAATTATGATAGTGGGATAACTGCAGTATTCTAGGTCACTAATGTTTCCTCCAGGAGTGAAAGACATCCTCGAGAATCTGAAAATAGATATTATGGGTTTTTAGATGATATAGTTGAGTGTGACTTTAATTCCTTCAAAATAGTTTTGTTCGACGTCAAATGGTATAGGCTACGAATGAATGTACGCGATGATGATAGAACACTTATTCAACATGAAAATGGATTTCCAATGGTTAAAACATCGCAGTTTGAAGCAGGAAAAGATCGCTATGTCTTTCCAAGCCAATGCGAACAAGTCTTTTACTCAGAGGTTCCAGGTGAGAACGAATGGTCATTTTCTATTAGATATGATCCAAGAGGAAGGCCAGTAGAGTATACTGTAGAGGAAGAAGATGATATTGATCAAGAAGAAGATGATGTAGTGGCAGATGAGCAGGAAGATGCATTGACAGATGAAGAAGATATATTAGAAGATGAACCAGGCATAGGAGATGAGGCAACAATTATTGATGATGATATCGATGAGGATATTATTAAAAATGACATAATTGATGATGATGGTGACATGGTCGATCATTTCAACACTGTTTCTGAATCAGATGTTGGTATAGATGTCGATCAGTTGGATGAAGATCAAGAAGATACAGAAGAAGAATATCGATACAAATGTTATGTTCGAGTATGAGCTGGTATGTTATAACTTTATATTTTAATATGTAGGAATTATTTTCTTTAAATAATTTACTAGTTATGTGGGTTTGTTGCATGTTTTTTATTAATTCAAACCAATAAATAATGGCCTTACTATTGTACAAGCTAAACTAAAATTATATGACATTTTTAAATCAAACCTAAGTTGGAATTTTAAAGGTTTTAATACATATTTATATGGTGGAGCATTACCGCCATAAACTATGGTTTTAATAGGAATTTCAAACGAATTACAAAGGTTTCGGATTAATCATGGCGGGCCTTTCAAAATTTTACATTAATCACTATAGCTACCCTGCATGTAATCAGTACTAAAACTCCTTGCATTTTCTAATCAACTCAAACTCTACTGGATATACGCCTTTGTAGATCAGTACTATAGCTCCTTGCCTTTTCTAATCAACTCAAACCCCAATGGATATATTCCTCCTACTACAAAGAACCACCTACCACGCAAGAAACTCCAGAAAGCAGGCCCTTGCTGCAAAGAACCGCCTGTCATGCAAGAAACTCCAAAAAGCAGGCCCTTGCTGCAAAGAACCGCCCATCGCGTAAGAAACTCCAGAAAGAAGGCCCTTCCTCCATCAGCAGGAAAAATGGTATCTCCAAACAGAATTTTGCCAGATTTCGAAAAGTGATTTTACCATTTAGAATGCCAAAGATTTGAAACAGAGCAATAAATTGGGCTGCTCGTTTTCCTTGAATAGGGCATGCCTGTAGATTTAGTTTTGTTTTTAATAAAAGTCAATGTAAGACATAACAAATTCCCCAAACCTCAGTCTCCAACATGCTTTCCATAAAATTTGGCAGTTGATTTCCAACATCACAATTTGGTCTTTACAAGAAGAAAAATTGATCACGATTTCCTGCCATTTTCCTTTAAACAATATTAAGCACATGCAGTCATCATCCGACTTTGATAGATCCATCCGAATTTGATAATACATCACAGCTCACATGAATTGCATCTTCATTTTCAACCATAGGACAATCAATAAACTCACCCCCATAGCTTTCCAGTGCTATCATGCACAATTGACTCAATCCCATATTTGGCATAGTTGTAAAAGATGAGGGAATATTTTCCCTGTACCATGGAAAATTAACATCCCAGAGGCCTGATGTTCCTGCAGCCAGTACTTCAGAAATAGCATTTTTCTCCATAGCCATGTTTTTAGGGTTGGTCTCTTTCTTTGCCTTACCATTGCCGGGAAAAATCTCTGAAAAGCTCTGTACTAGTGCAGGGTGAAAATTAAACCCACATATGTTCATATTATAGTCACACATGAACATACTATTGTATCAAGAAATCTAATTTGTGATAGTTTATCACCACAATCACCACTCCAATCATTAGCACAATTTCCACATGGCATAGATGATACATCTCCCTTGATAGGAGTTGTACATTCAGTATAAGCCAGATAAGTTATCCATGTGGATATAATTATAGCTAATGCTAAACCTCAATCTCCAGCATGCTTAAAACTAGGATCAGATCAAAATCTGGCTACAACTATCATTGAATGTAGACAAGTATGCGAGAGAATTTCTATTTTTATTTTAAGATGGCGAAGCCATCTTCGTGCGTTTTAGGAAGCATCCACTTTCTCATTATATCTTGCGAGTTCTACAAGAGACACCTAGTCACATTCGGGTCAAACCCAGTTCACCTTTTCCTGCTGATTAGCCTCCAATCTGTTCACTTTTACCTGGAGAGATTTAACATATCTAATAGTGTTATTAAGGACAACAACAATGTCCATGTAATCTTCACCAGAGATTATATCTCTCAGAAGTTGGACCATTCCTTTAATTCTCTCTTTTTTGGATTTCTTGGCAGAAGCATATTTTCCTTAAAGAGATTTATGTGACTGCCTGCATCTAAGTGCGCTATTCTTTGTACTTCCCTCAGTCAGCATGATAACAGCACTCAATGCACAGATATTATTGTTGTTGCATTCATTCTCATTGGAATTTTTGCAATTATTGGTTTGTATGTCCACTTCTTGGGTCGGAGTAACTAGAAAGAAGCTATCAAACAAAAAAAATGGATCCCTTTGACAAGAAAATGCTACAAAAAAACCCACAGACAATGACTGTAGCTGTCATCTCGACTTACAAACAGTAGTTAGCCCATTCCTATCCATTTTCTATTGAATCAGTTGATTCAATTACAACCAACGAAGTTACAATACAAGTCTGTAATGCCAAGTTCTAGGATAGTTGGACCCTTTTCCTGAAGCAAGAGTTATTCAAATTAAGAAAAGAGGAGGGTTCCAAGGTTTCAAGAGTTTAGTTCTTGACTCTAGCTGAAAACATGGAATGAAGGGAAACCAACAAGCCTTGTTATATTCGACCTATGGAGGAGAAGCCGTGAACAAGCTAGTCAGGTGATGTAGCGCTTAGCCCCACACACACTACTTTTTAGCTTCGATCACCTTCGTATTTTTCCAGAGTATCCTGGGCAGGGCAACCTTGCCACTTTATAACACTTGTATATTTTACAATTTCTTTAATAGCAGTCTCCCAATCATTCATTTCTTTCTTGAATACCACAACAAAGTTTTCCATATCCAAATTGGGGATCACTAACATTTATTCATGGCCATTTACACTCTCACTTCTACACTTCCTCCTCCACCTCATTATAGATCATCTCATCTATGTTACTAAAAAGTTCGTTGATCGATTGATATTGTTGTGAAGCAGTCAACACAAATCATTTGATTTAACTCTCAATTTTTCTACAACAACATATTCTAAGAGGCACGAGTTTTCCAAGATCTAAACAACTACATCATTCATTCAAATATAGAGTTAAATACAGAGTTTTAATCACCTATAGTCATATAAGGGACCCGTTGTATCCGAAATGAAGCACATGAGAATGATGGTTGATTAATATAGGGTCATATATAGAGTTTTCTTCATATAAGGTCTTGGTTTTTCCTCCTTCCCAATCTGCATGTGTTTTATGTTGTGGCTCTAATATATCAAAATTTATATAGAGGTTAACATCCACTAGGTGTTCCAAGAGGATTCTTTACTACATCAAGCTCAAACATCTATCTCATTTATTTCTTGAAGCTCAAATTTTGTGTGAACCTTAGGCATCATTGCACACTAAAGAAGCCCCAAGCAAAGGTAATTAATAGATACCAAATAATTATCTCTACATGGAGTTACAACACAGGAGAACAAAAAACGTATTAAGATAGGTCTAATGGGAAAATAATGTTAAACAAGAAGAGAGGCAGGTCTTAGCGAGAATAATGGAGTTATTAAAACCACCAAAGATTTGATATCATGTCATATAAAGGTGTAACTCTAAACTTGGATCATATTCCATTAACATGAATCCATATTTAATATGGTAATACGACTCTTGATTTCATATTTCAAGAGGTTAATTGACCTTTCATGTTAACCTATCTATTCATATTTCTCCTATTATTTAGAAATGATTAAAATGACAAAAAAAAATGAAGAATTATATGTCCAATAGCACTAAACCCAAATTGAACTATGATCTTAGCTTGCCAAAACCCACTGAAACTTCTTTCACTAAGGTCTATTGTTCTACTTGAATTCACTTTACATGAGTTCACACTTGTTATCTTGTACATGTGTTACGCCTTACATTTTTGTTATCTTGTACATGTGTTATGCCTTACATTTTGGTCTTCATCATCCTTGTCTCTCATTTTGTCTCTCACAACAAGTACCTATATGAAATCATGTCACTCCTTGGTCCATCATATTGTTCCACATAAAATTAGCTTGCCCATTCCCATCATGCACTAGTCCAGATAACTTGCCTTGTCAACCCATGTGCTGATTCATTTCACCCACTTAAATTATCAAGATAACATGCATGCCAACTTGTTTTACCCACTTAACTTATCAAGCTAACCCATGTGTCTTCTCAACACACATTGCACCAAACTATGTCATGTCATCTTATGCTATGCTAACTCCTTGGTCACACACTTACCTCTGACACCATTTACCATCATCAAGCCATGTTAAGTCACTATCCAAAAATCTAGTTAAACTTTCTTGCACCAAAATTTAGCCTTCCAATCATGCATAACATGCTTGATACATTTTGGTGTGAATCCCCTTGGCACTTTTGCATGCCCAGGGAAATCTAGCCCACCCACTATATATCCAACACACCTCTGCTTCATGCATAACACATTGCATTCATGCAAATAGCTACTTCGTGAAATCGTGCAAGAGTAGACACCTAGACCATGACCTTAAAGGTCTAACACGTCCTATTGAGATGAAAAAAGTGGAAAGTCTACCCATGACATGGTCAACATGTCAAATTTGAAAAGGATTTTTTCAAAATGCTTGTGTTGTGAAAATGGAGAGTATATTTTATGAATTTCAAAGTTTCAATTAATTTAAATTGGTTGGATGTGATAGGCTAGAATCACTACAAGGAAAAGAACCTCTAGCAGATGTTTTTGAGGAACCCCTTATAAAAATACCCCATACATCTGTTTCTAGTGTAGGTTACTAGAGGAGGTTGGCAGGTGGATGGTTTTGTGGATAACTACACATCTATGGTTGTATCTTGTGTTCATTTCCACTGTTTGTATGGTACTGATGAAACTAGCAAAATGTCTACTTTAGAGGTCAGATCACTACTATAGCAGAATGTGATTATGTTGTTTCTTTTCTAGTATTTTGTTTCAAATTTTTTGTGATTTATACACAGCAGAGTCAATAATACTGAAATTATGAAGCTGATTTGTTTCGATAATTAATATACCTTTTGAGATTTTAAAATTTCACTACAAATAACCAAGTTTAGTCTCATTGTTAACTCATCTCTTGTTTGGGTGCCTTAATGTGAAATGACATGTTTCCAGGACTGAATTCAATGCAAGGCATATTTGAAACCCTAACTCTATCTTTTGGTGTCTTATTAGAAATTATTTCAGTTTTCATTTTGTGTTTTCAAGTTAGATATTGTTTTCAAGTTCTTACATTTATAATTTTATTGCAATGTGGCAGACTGATCAGGGCAGTACAGGAACAACCCTGAGATAGGATGATCGTGGAAAGGGGTCAGCGGAAGAACATGTAAAGTGCCAGCATTGCTCTATCTTCAGGTATTTTTGTTATTTACATAATTGAAATAATATTAATTTTGTTCAAATATGCAGACACCTGGCCATGGTATGCCTGATGATTCCCTCTATGAGGAAGAGCTTTCTTCATCCCTATCTCCATTTCTCTTGCTGCGAAAAAGGCACGAAAATCAAGGTCAGAATTTGATACCTTGATAGACGCGCCTCAAACACTTGAAACAGAAGAGAGGATAAAATAACTTATGACCCAGCTAGAAACATATCAAGTATTAATAAAAAATCAAAAGGATTTTTTTTTTTTTTTTTTCTGCATGAGATGTATTGTGATAGTTTGATTTTTAATTTTTACATTGACTAAAATAACAAAAAATTCTTTTATATGTAGCGTTATCTGACACTTGTTGAACCCGGTTTTGGTGGTAGTGGGACACAAGGGCAAGATATTGCCCAGCAACCCTCTCGTACACCTTCTACCCCTTTAGGTGCCAGCCAAGAAACACACCCTGCCCAAGCAGACACCCAGCCAACCGCTAAACGTGTTGGTAGTGATGAGGCTGATATGGCCAACTACATTATTGCATTTCCTGGAGCTACACGTGTCAGCTCCACGGGGACCATTAATGGCACGTTTTTGGTGAATGATGAAGGTGTCCCTATAAAGCACGTACAACTCTTAGGTAAGTTTTAATATTTTAACTATTTCATGTACTCTATCTAAAACATATTTTATCATGATTTTTATTTTTAAATTAATGATAATATATTTTTTTCTCTGTAGGAAACAATGAGTTCTACAGGTTTTTGGAGAGCCATGCATTGGTAATTTTTGGCCCAACCATACGCACAAGGTGGAATTCCTAGAATTCCAACCTGAAAAAAGAACTTCTAGATTATCTAGAAGCCCTCTTTGGGGTGGGCACATTTGACAGAACAGCGGTGGCTCGGGTAGCTAGAAAATATTTGAAATATACCAGGGACAACTATAGGACACAATTGAAATTTAACCCTAGATACAAGCGTCCTCTCACAATTCCAGAGAGTGAGTGGAGAGCACTCATCCATGACGGAAAAGAGAAAAAGGAAAAGAAAGAAGGAAAAATGCCAACTGGACCCGCAAGGTAAATTACAACTTTAATTCAATAGCTTTAATTTTCTCTATGTCTAAAATACAAGTGTGCTACGTCATATCTGACTTCAATCTTTTGATGATAGGTTTTCTGACACCTCAAAGGCAACCAAAGCTAGGATTGAAAAAAAGGGCCATCACAAGCTAGGTCAGGGTGGCTACTTGAAATTAGCTGCAAGAATTGTAAGTAGCTAAACATCTTATAGTTAATTGTATCGTCTTCCAACGTTTTTGTAATCCTATCAAATAACATTAAAAATACACAATCATATGTAATGCAGGGTGATGAATTTGGAACATAAACTACAGAGGAAGATAAAAATATCGCTTTCCATTTCAGCTATCAAACCGTAGTTGAATGTCGTAGAATCTTGGGGCAGGTCCTAAGATCAAGAATGCCTGATAAGGTAAAACGTTAACCTTTCAATATGTTTGTTTTCATCCATAAATTTAATTTCTAACAACTTTGTTTAAATCAGGGGAGCAGCATTGTCGACGAGGCAAATAACCCAGTTGTAGAGCCAGATGTAGATGTTCCTTACGTGCAACCTGATCATTGTAGTGGGGACCAGGCCGACAATGCTACTATCGGTGAGGGTCGTGACGGTAATTAATTTCCACTTATAATTTTTTCTAATTATACCTTGATGGTTTTCCTTATAACGTTTTTTGTTTAAATGACAGAGAATGTTTCCCTTGAGGATCTTACCACCAGAGAGGAAGACAGGGCAATAGTCCCAACGGCGACAACTGGTGCACCAGGTAAATAATCTCATTGCAATTTTTTTTATTAATATCACCGAACTAGTTCAATGATATTTAAAAACTAACAATTAAAATTTAATATTATCTATTTTTGTAGGCGATGCCCCGTCACTAGATGAGACCAGACATCGTGACTACGCAACTAGGTCAGCAGTGCGGGACGAAAGGCATGAAACAGGAGCAGAGCATGATGATATTGATGATGTAATTAGGAGCTTTAGAAATAGGAAGAAGAAAAAGAAAATTTGATAATGTAAAATATTGTATTATTATAAGAAAAACGTTACCATACTTGGAACGTTTTTTGCGTTATATAAAAAACTCATTTATCATTCTATTTTTATGTCAAGCACTAATTTCAATATTTCCTTGCGTACTTTCTGTTGCATTGTTTTTTTATTAGTTATTGAATATTTTTTTTATGCTCATGAAAGTAAAAAATGAAATATAGATTGGGTATTGGGGAATTGAGAGTGATGTGAGGGAGGGGGGGGGGGGTGAGGGGCCATAAGAGCTTCCCCCTTCATGTGGTTGGCCTTGTTTAGTAGAGAATAATTTATTGGAGAAATTTAATCTTGGAGCAAACCTCCCTCGATCCAACGTAGCAAAAAAAAAGTCACTGTTGACTTAGTTGCTACTCTTTCAGATCGTGGGAGGCTTGTTCCAAGTTCATGCGACTCCAATAAATTGTTCCTGAAATGAAGAGGAGCTTATTCATGTATCTTTTGACATTTTCAACATATGTTATAGCATTATCATAAGAATGCATCTTAGAGTAAAAATACTACATCAATTACTTGTATTTATTGTATAGATAATGATGGATTTTGATTGACTTGGCAGTGTAGGTACAAATCCTCTTACATCATGAGCAATACAACTTGTCAACTAGGGTCATGTCCAGGATACTTTTCCTTGTGCGCTTGACCAGGTTCGTAATGTCACATTTTGTAAGTTCCTTTATAGTTCATAATTCAATATTAAGCTTGTTCATGATTATTATCTAGGTTTTTTGTATTGTTTTTTCATATATTTGATTGTAAGAAACTTTGCATGTTTCCTGTTGTTCACTATGATTCTCCATTTACCACTCCTAGGATGAATCTCACTTTATTGTTACATAGGTTACTTTATTGTTACTATGATTTCTCCATTTACGATTTCATAGGTGACATCATGTAAAGTTGTTAATCTCAGGTTGGTGATGAGCTTTAGTTCTCCAGATTTGGGGCTTTTCTGATATTTTCTCCCTCATGTCATTCCTGCATCACCTCGTTGTTTGAGCATGCCAATTGTCTACCACTTGTACCAATTGGCACATGTCAATCTCTGAGTGGTGCCACATTTCACCTATTTTCGGCCCACTTGACCACCTGAAAAACTCAAATCCACAAACCATGTGTCTTTATCATGGACTGCCACATGTCCTAGATATTTTAGATTCTAACATCATGTTTCTAATGTGTTATGTCAACAAATCACAGTGGTCCATGTGGCCTTGTGCCATGTCACCAGTCTGGAAGAGAGATTTGAGCCTTTTCTTTTCATGATTTTTCTATTATAATATTTTTCTTCAGGACGGAAATCCCTTTTGCAATAGATGGGGATTTTCCCATTTCCCTGGAGTCGTCTCCTAGGACACCCTTCAATCCATCATCTAAGAGGCAATCTGCAAGTCTCTGTTGTTGCCCTCTTGCCCTTGAATTATGCGCTTCTAGAGGACCAATTAGGGCACTCTTCTTGCCCTTATTCCATTGCTTCATCATTGTATCAACTTCTCCCACAGGCTGCTTCTATTTTTTGTCCACTTAAAGGAAGAAAACACTATCCTAGGGTGAGGTTGCTCCTCAACTATCCCTACCACACTTATGGACCAACCGGCAATATGAATGTTTCCCTTACTTATGGAGACACCCCCTATGATATTGCACATTCAATTCCAGGAGCTACCTACTAAGGAACACTCCTACACTATGCCTAACAACCCTCCAAACAATACCTCTAACTATTGTTGTATAATCCCTTGTGTAATCCCCTCTCCTTCCTTGACACATCTGGATAGAGGGCAGCTATTCTGAGTCAGTTAATTTGATTTGAACCCATGATCAATGTGCTATTGTTTTCCATAAAATTGCATTGTCCTGACAGGTCTATGTGAGATGGCCCATCAACGTGCCTTTATTTCTCATATTGCAGGTCCAAGCCAGGCATTGAGTTTTTCTTCCTTTATTTCTCATCTATTCGTTTTTACTACTGTTTATATGTACCAAAAGTGCCATTGCCAATGAAGGTAGGTGTTACTGAGAATTTTAGGTGCAATTTCTTTAAATTTCTCAAGTTTTTTCCTTGAAAGTTGAAATCTTGAGCATGCATTTCATCCTTGCCTCAGCTCTGTCTGGCAGAGCAGACTAAAAATGTAATGGCAGACATGTTTGTTCAAGTGAAGCCTAGCCATATAGAACTACCACCTTTATGGACTCTGCAAGAGGATTGCCTTTTTTTTGTTGCAATTAAAGTTGCATTATGTTCATCAGGCAATAAAAACTATTATCAAATTGCAAGGTGTAATTCCAATCTAACTAAGATGGGGCAGACAAAATGCCATGAACATCCAATTCAAAAGTGCTTTTTAGGGTTTAGGTAGCTTACAGTTCTTGTTCCTGACATTATTTTTTGAAATATCAATTTTCTAAACTGTTTTAACACAATTTTCTCTTAATTTTATGGAAATTGGGTGTTTGGATCTAGAAAATTTAATCTCTATTATTTTGGCTTCTCTTAGTATGAATACAATTTTAATATGTAAAACCCATTACAGTAAGTAATTAAGTGTTCACTGGAGAAGAAATACCCAGTTTCAATACTCATGCTCTCCTCCTTAGTATGGTAGTTCACTCAAGTCCTCTTCCTCCTGCATACATCCTAGCCTCTGAATAAATTAATTGCGAGAATATCATGCTGGGATACACCATGTTCAAACTCTTTGCTAGAAGAGCAGACAAATTCATCTCCATATGGGGAGAGAGGAAGAAATTGTAGGTTTAAGGTTTAGTCATTGCAAATGGAATCACCGCACTTTTGACTATTTTTCAATCCTCCCAAATGCTATTGAGGAAGAAAAAGTAAGTATATTTTTTATCCATGCACACCTGTTAAGCGTTTCAGATAGTTGGAAGAAACCTACTATTTGAGAGGCTGAAGGTATACCTCTCCTATGCTTGGCGATCTCTATAATTATGACACTATATGAGAATCAAATGATCATCTCTGGGGTCTATTATATACATTAACATAGTAGTCAAGCAAGGGTGTCGACTCCCTCACATTATTTGGACTTCATATTTATGGATGAGAGTTTCTCATTTCAAAATCCATGGGTGGTAAAGGTGGAGGCCCTATATGGGATCTCCATTTCACTATTTTTTGACAACACTGTCCTTCTATTTCACGAATCCAAAAACAAAAGTACATTTTCAGCTCATTATGGGATGAACATGGTCTTCAAGTCCACCTTGCAAACACAAAATCATGTAAGTTAGCTCTCCTTCTTTTCAAGGATAGCAGGCAGAAATGGTGACATCCTAGTCTTTCCTTTGAATGCTATTATTTGGTTGATCTTTTAACTTTTTTTCGACATTTGTATCAATGTTGAACAGAGGATTGCAACATTAACAACCTTGGAGAGACAATGTTTCCAACTTTATTTTTAGGATATTTAGGCTAAGTTCTGGTTTCTTGAAGTCTTTTCATAATACTTTGTTACACATGACTTTCATTTTCTTCTTGCAGATTTTCTAGAAAAGAATGGATATCTTGTGGATTGTTGTAAACAAATTTAGTTCTATTAACATGCTCAAGAGAATTTAATGTTTGTCATTATTGGAGGACAAAGATATACCATAAGAGCTCAGTTATGTGTTGTATCTTTTTATTAAGACTTGAATAATTTAAACCCTCGGACCTACTGCAACCCTATATTGAGGCTTGGTTTTATTGAAGCTGCCATACTTTGGACCTCTTCATTGCAGTCTCAGGCCAGGCATATAGCTACAGGATTTTGACATATTTTATGCGGTGAACATCTATTAAAATCTTAGATTATCTCCTATTTACTGATGCTTGGACATAGCTTTCGAATTAGCTAAGTCACCTATTTACTTAAAACAAGCACATTTGGCGGATTTTTTTTTTAAATATTTTTAACCAATATTGAATGTTATGTACTACATATAGAAATCTGGAGGGGAATAGAGCATTCAGGTTGTACAATGTATTACTTTAGTCTTATGATTTATCAATTTTCTATTGGAAACTAAGTTGATTGCTGGTAGAGTTCTGTTGCATTATTTATTGTAAATTAAGCATGCATTTCATCCCATTTGGTTATTTTGTCATTTCTAAATCCTGAACTCATCAACCCTTTCTGTCAAACTGATAAACCCTACATAAAATACAGATAACCCTTTCCTCATAAAAAACTGATAACCCTTTCCTCATTGTATTGTTTGTATAATTCTGAATCGTTAAATTTTGTAGAGATTTATGGTTGCTTCCTGACCAGGGTTTAAGTCAATGTAATGGGTCTCTTTACCAAAAACTAAATCTGTTGAGTTTTTTCATCTCACAGCCATATTTATTAATGGGATTTTATTTTAAATTATGACTGTTATTTAGATGGATTGTGCCTTTTCAAATGAATTTTGTGGCCATTAATGGAGCTCCCTTTGTTTTTTCTGAGGTGTTCCATAGTCATTCAAATAGAGAGAATTTTCTATGATAATATATGCTTTTAAAGGGTGCTATTGCAGGTAACTGAGTATGTTAACCTCAAACTGAAACTTCTTTTATTTTTCGATTGTGTGTTTGAAAATTATGTATGTTCGCATGCTGCTGACTCCTGAGTGCCTTTCAGAAGGAATATGTAATGGGAACGCAAACTGTCAGAGTTTTAGTTAATAGTAAATACTAAATACACATTCTTATATTGAAAATCAATCGTAAACACAAGTAAAAAGACAATGTATAGAGGCAGTAAGTTGGGAACTATGGAGAGGATTGAATTGCTAAAGAACCCATTTATGGAAATCACCTTTCGACATGTTTACAAAGAAATAAATACCGTTGCTGACAGATTGTCGAAGAGAGGCCTAAATAGTAGTTTCGGTATCATGCACTATCAGCTTCACAGGTCGGATGGGCAAGGGGCAGCTGGTGCTGTTCATTTTTCCTGAATAGGGTCCGTCTCTTATGCCCATTAACCTCACATACTGTTTTCCTGTTCTTTTTGGGAAGCACTGGTACAACTCTCTTTTTTTTTTTGCTGGAGTTTTATGATTTTCTGGGTGGTGATTCTGACTACTTATCACGTCCTGGAACTATATATTGCTTTCTCTATTTTAATATGGCTGTGTCCATATCTTTTTTCACAGTTTTCACAATGATCTAGTCCGGTTTTGTTTGGAACTTCCTAATCCCTCATGATACATCATTTGGCTCTATAGCCTTGGATGTTTTGAAGTTTTTGTAATGATATTATAATGTTGCACGCTACCTATTTGAGACACAATTTCTTTTGGCAGAGCCTGGTTCCCTGGATAACATTGTTTCTAACCCTGTGACAAGTGCTACTACTCCAGATTCATAATATAAAGAGTAAAAACAAACTCTCGGAGAACTAGAACTAGTTCTATTTCTTGGTCTAGAACTAGATCTGATATGGCAATGCATTGAGTACAAATTTAAGGTTATAGAACTTGGAGAAAGAGTATACTTCAAATGACAACAATTTTTTTTTTGAACCCAGGCACTAAGGAGAGCTAGTCTCTCTCTGTGTCAACAATTTCACTTAACACAACTTCTACTTAAATCAAGGAAGTCTATTTTTTTTTCTTTGTCAAATTTTATTTATCAATTTCATAGAAATTGATAAATAATTACTTTATCCAATCTTTATTGTAACCCGAATATGTATTTTCCCTTTGATAATTTAAATTCAGCGTGCATTACCATACATATATATACCTTCTATTATATGGTTGTCCCTTTAAATAAAGTGATTTACTTATTTTATTTTGGATCCTTTCCTTTGTATGAATATCGAATGAATGCTCGACAATAAAAGCTCTTTATCCAACCTCCTAAGGCAAATATAATAACCCACATTCATTTTTTGAACCTTAGCACTTAACACTACAAAAAGGGGTCTGACTCTTTTAATTATATACACCCGCGCTTATAGCATCCAACTATGGTTATACATTAACACAACATTATATTATATGGTGGTTCCTGGCCCCACACATCCAACACAATTTAAATAAATGTTGAATTAACACAAAACCGTCGGTCTTTACCTGGATTTAACTTCTGTGCTACTGACCGCGCGATATTCGCCGGATCTATTGGCCTCCCAATCAGACGACGTATGTCGATATCGTGTTTTTTTGCACGCCTGCCTTTAACACTTCAAAAAAACACGATGGGGGTGGTATTAACCTAGTGGCGTGGTGACATATTATAGGATCACGTTTTTTTTAAACGGTTTCACTCTGGCCCAAAGGCTGCGTGATGAGGGTGGTTTTGGTTTCACAAACCCATTCTCGGGTTTTGAACAGTGCTCAACCAAAATTTCACCATGGTTAATGCCATTAAACGTAATAACTCCGCCTTGTTAACTCAAAGTCAAGCCTCAATAATATCATTCAACTCACCATAAAACACGTTATTTTCCTGCCTTCAACAGAATTTCAAAGTTCTATGGTAAACGAAGGATAACAGGGGTTTCACTCCTATAAATCCTAGTCTAAGCACACAGAGCTCGGTGCCTTGTACACAGACTCAATATTCTTCATTTGGCTGAGAACCACTATAAACGCGTTCAGCCAACGGACTCACTCTCGGCCTTATACAGGGTTTCTATATCAATTTAACACATTCGGATTTATCACTGGGAACCTATACTCAACCACAGACAGAGAGGGCTACAGGAGATTTAACACAACATTTTTTTTCTTCAAGTTATACACAGAGTTCATAATGTAAAAGGAGTAATTCATCAGATAATTCCAATAGCACATGCACAATTAGACAATAAGGCTTAAATCTTATTCAACAGATAATCTAGTTTCTCAATTCAACCTTTCGCTGCCAAAATCCCCCTTTCACCATATCAGGGCTACAATTTATAATCAATTACATGACTCTTCGGCTCCTTTGGGGACCGTTTTATTTATTTAACCTAAAAGACTAATTACATCATATTCTAACAGTGGAAACTGAACAAATGGACTTAAACCAAAACTGTTCGACTTCTACAGTTTCTAGACTGACCCTAACTATTCTAAAAGCAACAGACAGCTAAGGTATTGACACCTTGCTGTTACAATTTGAATAATTTTGAATCCTTCTAGCCACAACATGTGGACAATCCTCCACATTGCTGGTTAGTGTCTAATGCCCCTGCATCATCAAACCTCTGCACAATGCTTCATTCTTCATGTATCTTCAAATAATAGGGTTTTACTTGAGCAAGGGCTACTTCTGTATTATTGAAAAGGTGTCTCTAAAATTTGCATCATTATGTACCTTTTGACATTCATTTTAGCACAATGAATCAGGCCACAAAGAATAATATAAAGAGAGAGATATGTCATATAACTCAACTACCACATAGGCATAATGCCACAAAGATTTCAAAACTTGTATGTCAGAGTGTCACAAAAATTCAGTATACTATAATTCCATAAAAGATTCAGATGCTAGCAAAGAAGTCATAGGTTTAGATCTATCGTGAATGCTTCTTGTGTTTTTCTATTGTAAACAATTCTCTCAATCTTTTGAGATTAGATGCTTCAACAAATTTATTGTCATATGATCTTTGATACTTCAGATCACATGTCACATATTTACGGTACTCTTCCAAATTCTGTTCTGCTTCATTTTCTACCTTCATTTTCCCATAAAATATTTATCCTTTTGTAAAGATGATTATCATAAACTTGACCTTCAACCTTAAGCAAGAGAGAGTTATAATAGATGGTTAAAAGGTTACAAACTTCATTGGATATTATTTCATCTTCTTCCATAAATCACAAAGAATATTGTATCGAATGTTATGTATAGTCACATGTAACTGTTTGGTGTCTTCATAAGTGCTTGTTTCTGTAACTTGGTCGAGATATTAGCTTCAAAGAGATGTAGGATTTATTCTTTCAGTCTTGATCCTAGATTCCTTTAGGATTCAACCTACAGAACTTTTGGAAAGATGCTTCAGACCATAGTCTCAAATTAGGATATAGACTTTTGGATTGCATACATAGAGCATAGAGGATAACTTACTTGTAAAAGGAAAGAGAATCTATCAAGAGTATTGATTTGGCTTCCAATAACATCTTTCAATGATGGCTACTACAGAGAAGATGATATTCAAGTCTATTTGTTACAATAGCTAGCATTCACTCATATAATTTTAATTGCTTCTCAAAAAATATGTTTTATTTTTTTATTGTAAATATTTTTAAAGAATCAAAATAAACAAACATTTAATTATTTAGAAACTATTTTAATTATTTAAAAATTATTATAATTATTAAAATATATATATTTTTAAATTAATTTGAGTGGCATTAAAAAATGACACGTGTTTCATTTCAAAATGTCAAAAATTTTCAAATATCAAAAGTTTTAATTTCCCTCCGGTTGCATGGTTTGTCCAGGGAAGAAGGGAAGATGCAACCATACTGTCGCTGGTTTTGAGGAAGGATGCAGCCATACTATTGCAGGTTTGGAGGAAGGATGCAGGAGATTTGTGCCCCAACCGTGCTCATAGATATTGCACCATGGACAGTGTGAGGATCTCTGCATTTCTCTCAACTCCAAGACTCCAAAAACAGGTATCTTATTCTTCAATACAACAAGAATTTTGGTTGGTGTTTTATCTTTTTTTTAGGATCTTGTCTCATGGGTCTGCTTGTAATTTGTTCTATTGGGACTGCAACCCATTACCAATCTGATCTGATGAAATTAATTCACAGTGGCCTTTGTGGGAGCTTACAAGCCTGATCAGACCTTACCACAGAAGCTTCACTGCTATCACTCGTTGTAGGCATTACACTGCCTAAGCTTCACTTGGCTTCATCGCCTTTTCCCCCTTGTTGGAACCCTACTATATGGCACATTTGATTGTCTAGACGAATAATATTATTTGTGTGCGTGCACAGTGTAATCAAGAACCCTGAAATATCTGCACTAGTTTCATCATTACTCTTGAGTATCTCAGATCCCAATGAATACACAAATCATTCCTTTGACATTCTTCTGCAGGTATTTTTTAAAGTTTTGTGTCAGGCCTTCTATACCATTTTTTGCGAGATTTGATGTTGTTTATTTATTACCAACATCTTGTATTCCTTTATCTCTTACCATCATTGCAGACAACGTTTGTCAATACTATTGATGCTCCATCACTAGCATTGTTGGTGCCTATAGTCCACCACAGTCTTAGGGAAAGAAGTGCAGATACGTGAAAAGAAAGCAGCCCAGATTGTTGGAAACATGTGTTCTTTGGTAATAGAGCCAAAGGATATGCTACCATATACAAGCTTGATGCTTCCTGAAGTGAAGAAGGTATTGGCAGAATATTTTTCCCTGTATGTGTCTTATTGAGATATTTTGTTTAGACATTTCTAATTAATTTAAATTCCATACAGGTTCTTGCAGACCCTATACTAGAAGTACGTGTTGTTGCAGCTAGAGTTCTTGGGTCGCTCACAAGGGGCATGGGTGAAGAGAACTTCCTGGATCTACTGCCTTGGTTACTGGAGACTCTGAAATCAGATAACAACAATGTTGAGTGATCAGGAGCTGCACAGGGCTTGAGTGAGCTAATTAAAATTATGCTAAAAAATTCTTTAATTGTGGGAAACTTATGCATGCCTAGACACTTATGCCTATGAAAAACCTGCCCGAACTACAAACATTAATTGATTGGCACCACCATGATAGTTCCCTCCACTAGGAAGAAAATTTTCTTTCTCTCATGCCAGTGGACTTGCTAGCTGGCTTACCATTTGGTTGACGTAAAGCCTTACTTTAAGGATGGACAAAATGATTGCACTTTTCTAAGTCTTTCATGCATATGTGTTCAAGTTTAGAATTATAAATTAGCAAATGGTTAATTGCTGCAAAGTGTTGATTATGGTACTGTACAGTTACAGTAGCAATGGCTTTTTGTTTTTAAAGGAAATCCTTGTGTAATCCCCTCTCCTTCCTCGACACATCTGGATAGAGGGCATCTATTCTGAGTCAGTTAATTTGATTTGAACCCATGATCTTGTCTCTATAGTTCCTGGATCCTTCTTGAAGCTTATCAATGAGTCTTTTACCCTGTTCTTGACCTGCAACTTTTGAAAATTCAAAAAATTCTTTGGAATTCGGCTCCATGTCCCCTATTTTGGCCTTCATTTCTTTGACATCCTTGTATATTGTTGTTCTTAAGTAGGTTTTTTGTCCATATTGATGTTTTATTGTATGTTTCTTTTCCAAGTATGTTATACACCTTTTCATATCAGATTTGTCATTCATTTGCTTTATCTCGTCTTCATATTGAAACCTGAGATCATTATTACAAATAAGAGATGCTTCTTCAATTGCTCTCTATACATGCATCCATAGTTCATAAAAGACTTGTACTAGGCTGGATCCCTATACATTTGACATTTCCATAACAAAGAAATTTTAGAATTTTGATTGCCATCCATTCCATCTTGTGAAATCTTGGAGCTTTCCTTCAGTTGGTCCTCTACCTTGTTTATTTGAGGTCCATGACTTTTTATTTGCATTGCATTTGTTTTCAAGAGAAAAATTTTTGTCTTTCTCCTTTATGACAGCTTCTTGTACTTGTTCAGCTTCATATTCTTGAAGTCCTGCAAACAAACACTCATACAAACAGTTAGACTGAAAAGCTTGATGCTCATTTTCCCCTGTTGATGCCTCTAGGATTGACATTTCTCCTCTATGCTGGATTGAACTTCTTAAGTTTTCCATGAGACTCTTATATTGTCTCTCATCCACCTCTTCTTCATCAAAAATTGGTCCTCTCTCAAGTTCATAGATAAATATTGCTTTCTCTGCCCCTAAGAACTAATTTTCATACCTTTTTCTTCCTTCAACTCATTTTTTTCTCCATGCCCCTAATTCGGGTAGAGAGCTTGATGGAAAACTCTGATTTCAGTGAGTCTCAGGAAGGATACAAGGTTTTGTTGAACGTGTATGATCTAAGCCAAGGACTTGCGTGACAATTGACTTCCACATTACTTGGTAGAGCCATTGAAGGAATCTGGTACAGTAAATATCATAATGAAATGCTTAAGATGTATTTTCTGAATGAATCTCTTTTTCTAAAAAAAGGTATACGTTTTGCATTAGTTTACATTGATTTTTAAATTTATATTGAACAACTTACATTAAGCCTAGCTACAACTCGAGAAATTGTAGACTTAAATTAAGATAAGTTGCTTTGCATTTATTGAAATTAAAATTTACCAAAGATTAAGTTTGAACAAAGAATAATTAGCTTGTGTGGAATTTGAATCCTTTCAAGTAGGTGAGCGTCTGATTTTTGGGTCTGTGTTAAATCTCCGATAACCCTCTTTGTCTGTGGTTGAACGCAAGCCTTTGTGGTTAATGGGAGTGTGTAAATTCGGTATATAACCCTTGTAGGAGGCCGAGAGTGAGGTTATAGAGGCTCTCTAACCAAGCGAGTGTATTAAGCCTTTGTATAAGGCGTTGAGTTTGTGTGTTCAAGAAAAATTCATAGGAGTGAACCCTGTAATGCTTTGACTTCCTAGAGAGCTTTAAATCCTGTTGAAGGCGACAACTCTGTCATTGAAGAAATGGCATTTTTATTGTGAGTCGAGCGATATTATTTGAGGCTTGACCCCAGAGGTTAACAAGGCAGAGTTATTAAGATTAATGACATTAACCATGGTGAAAATCTGGTTGAGCACTGTTCAAAACCTGAGAGTGGGTTTGTGAAAACAAAACCACCCTCATCGTGTAGCCTTTGGGCCAGAATGAAACTGGTTAAAAAAAATCGATCCTATAATATGTCACCACGTCACTGGGGTAATACCGCCCCCATCGCATTTTTTTTAAAGTGTTAAATTTAGGCGAGGGAAAAAACGCGATATTATTGTGCGTTGTTCGATCTGGAGGCTAGACGATCGAACGGTATTCGCGCACCAAGTTGCAAGGGAGATAGACAAGGTATGGTCCATTCGTTTTATAATGAAAACCATTAAATTGTGCATTGAACGTGTGGGGCCCGTGAACCACCATATAACATATATGTTGTGTTAATGTATAACCCATGGTTGATGCAATAAGCGCGGTTGTATATTATTAAAAGAGTTGGACTCTTTTGCAGTATCAAGCACTGAGGTTCAAAAAATGAATGTGGTTTATCATATTTTCCTTAGGAGGTAAATTAGGATTCGTTAAGTTGGACGTGGAAAGCGTTTGATATGCGAGCTTTTAATGAGGATTAAGCTGCAATGGAATGAAGGTAAAGTTCTGCATGAAGGATAATTTTAAATGGGTTTTATAACCATTTTATGTCCTGTTTTAAAGTTTCATTTAAAAAAAAAAAATTGAACCTATCATCGCTCTTCTGACGCCTTATAAGCATGTCTCTTCCGATGCCTTATAAGCATCGCTCTTCCGACGTTTTATAAGCGTCGGTCTTCCGACGCCATGGAAATTTTACCTTTTCGTCGGTCTTGCGACGTTACATTTTTTTTTAAATTTTTAAATGCCCGTCGGTATTGCGACAGTTCTTCCTGGCGTCGACATTGTGATGCTTCTGCAAAGCGTCGATATTGCGACACCTTGGGAACGTGTCCGTATTGTGACACATTAATAGGCGCCATAAGAGCGACGTTGAAAACGTTGGACCACATATCATTAGAATTGCAACAGTATACAAATGTCAGAAGAGATACAATTAACAAACGTCGGAAGAGCGACGTCCAAAACGTCGAACCAAATATCGTCGGAATTGTGACAGTTTAGGAACGTCGGAAGAGCGACGGTTTGAGAAACGTCGGAAGAGCGACGGTTTTTTGGAAACGTCAAAAAAAATGTCGGTATTGTGACACTTTGGAAAAGCGTCGGAATTGTGACGTAATCGCTAACCACTGTCCAACCTCAAACTGTCGCTCTTGCGACGAATATGTGTCGGAATAGCGATGAAATGGCCATCGAAAAATTGGCCAAATTTTCTAGTGAACAAATTTTTCAATGCAATTCCTCTACGTAACATCGTGTTCTAATGTTGCAATAGTCTGGTTTCCATCCAATTTATTTAGTACATTACTTTTGTCTTTTTGCAGAGATATTCTTATTCAGTTGAATTTCAATTTAATTTCTAAGTTTTGGTTTCATGGCTTCACTTTCATATGTATATATATATATAACCACCATTTTTTTTCTGGAATTCCTCCTAGTGAATTATGTTATAGGATTTGGTACTCAATTTTCAATATTATACCTATTCCAGCGTGACCCGGTGACCACTCCTCCTTGTGATGGATAGGGTCAGCATATGGATAATTTGTGTACCCATATGGGGCTCGAACTTGAGTCATAGTCATTTCATCATTCTCGTTATTGGTTGTCACATTACATTATGGTGAATATACTATGTTTCCTTTTCAAAATTCTTGCTTACTCAGGTTGTGACTGTAAATTTCCAGAATTTTTTAACTACTCTTGATTCTATTATATATGTTCACTCAGCTCATACTTATGCTCTGTCTAAGTTTGACATGGTTTACAATCATTTGAAGTTTTTACCAACATTTGATTCTTGATTGTAATTTTGAGAATTACAATGTGTGGGTTCCACACTAGGCTCTGATTGTTTCTCGTCATAATTCTTTGTCGTTTAGATCTATAAAAATGATTTGAATTATCGCTGAACTGTATGAGACTTATCCTCTTTTTATACTTGTAATATTTTGAGTTGTTTATGTTATAGTTATAGTCTTCAAATCTTGAATTATATGTGTTGGTTATGAACTGCTTTTATTTCTGATTCTGTTCATAATGTTGGTTCAACTATCTTATGAATTATCATTCTTGTATTGTTTTAAGAAGAGTTTCATTTGGAACACATGAGTTATGAAAATCTACATGCATTGGTATTTCTGCATTTTCTTCTGATCATTGCGTTGCTTAGAAAGAACGCAATTCTACATTGGGATTATGACATCTTCTCACATAGACTTATTTTTGTGTAAGGTTTGGCCCAATACTATTATTTGTGTTGATATTAAAATATTAGTATTTTAATTTAACATTCAACAATTGTTTTCCATTTAAGTTTTATGAAATAATATGGGTAACCTCTACACATATTGTTCCTCTTTTCGAACTTGGACTAGCCCTCAACCTTACTTACCCATTTCAGGTTAGTGTATCCATAATTATTTACTATTTATTTCTCTCATTTACATTCTTCTATTTATGTATTAAGTCATCCTTACTTACAACCTTTCTTTACTCTAGGTACAAGGGAAGAACAAATTCATAAAGATTATCCTTGAGTAACATAAAACCCACTACCTGTACTCATGTTTTGACAACGTAATTCATTTTCATTAATTTTTCAATTTATTTTATAACTCTATACTTTCCTTTTGAAGGTTTTCTCTCAATATTTTTAATTGAATTAAAATTTTAAAGTATCACCTTTCAAGCTCATGCTAATAGTTGTTCTTTTTATGCCACAGGTCAGTTACCTGCTATTTCATCGTACTTCTAGAGTCACATGATCTAGTCCAGTACATTTATGATTTATGGGCCAAGGCCATGTTTGGTGATTGGCCATAATTGTATTTGATGTAATATCATTCACATAACTATGTGGACAGTAGTGAAACTTTCTGCCGGTTTAGAGAATTGGACACTATTTATTTAATAGTTAACTTTCCAATTTAATTCTTTGTCCTCTATTATATCTTCTAGATTTCATGATGACATATAATTTCAGTTTTTATCTACTGTTTTCTTGTTTATGTCAATTGGTTCAATTAGTACTTTCTTAGCAAATTTTTCATATATCAGTTTCTTTCTTTCCACATGTGTTCGCATAGAATAATATGAAGTTATTTTTCTTTTAAATGCATTGTACAAGAGACTATAACTCTCTTTTTCCTCTTTATGCTTTGATGAAATCATATATAGAATATTTTACTTTTATAGCTACTCATACTAGTGTATATGGAAGTCTATTTGTAACTTCTACATGCCTATTACTCCTTATTATATACTAAAAATAGTATTTGCAGTATCTTTCATATAATTACACTTTGTAATAATCATCAGAATAGGACCCTTCCCTAGATTTTATAAATTTTGGTTGTTTATCTACTATTAGTTCTTTGAGACTGTGTAACAGAAAAGGATACCTCACTATATTTAATTATATATAAGACTTTGTACAATACACATGACAAAAAAAACACTATACAATACACATATAAGTATTTACTTAATATTGTAATAACATTTTCAAGTTAACAATACATAATAGAACTTGACAGATACCTGGATATCAAATTATGTCTTCCAAACAGACTTATGTTTGTGACTTAAGACTAGTTACTATATTTATAGAAATTTATATAACATTAGAACTTATTTAGAAAATCACAATAATCACATGCCAATGTGTAAAGATTGTTTTTCCTCCTTACCACAAGCTTCTCCTGAGCTCTCCCCCAAGCATAGACTAATAATTCCCAGTGTGGATAATCTCCTTGTCAGAATAGTGATGTCTCTTTTAAGCATCCTTTCCCTAAGCCTGTTTCCATAACGATGTCCCATTATTATGGGATGTTGTTTCCCATAGCAAAGGCTTTTGTTTTTTTTTCTAGAAAAGCTTCCTTTAAAACATGCTTTCCCTTAACACAGTTTTATTCTTACCTCTTCTTAGTAACTTTCCACTTTACCGAGAATTTATTATATCTTTTTCTCCCATCTAGTAAAATTATTTATTTAATTTTTCTCCAAGGATTTTCTCGAGAGTTTTGTGAAATTTTGGAACTCTAGTCCATCCCCATGGATAAGAATTTTCTGGTCTCCATTACTCTACCTTTACCACATTAATATTTAATTAACAATTATTTATTACTTTAAAAATAAACATGCTCATACATAATTATCCCATAGGTCCACCCGAACCTTAGGTTTATTTACACAACATAAAATTTGTAAATAGGGGTATTACATCAGGAGATGTTCATCAATATGCGAGCTCTGTCATTGCTAAAAATGATTTAGTTGTGTCAATTGTGTTATCTCGCAACATAAATTTGAAGGTCGTGTACATCCTCTTACTTGGGGAAACTACCTTGCTTCTCCTCCAATTGTAATTGCATATGCTCTTACTGGCACCGTTGAAATTTATTTCAATGCGAAGCCTATTGGTGCTCGAAAGGATCGGAAGAAAGTTTACTTCAAAGATATTTGGCCTTCAACTGAACAAAAATCTGTTGTCTTACCAGACATGTTTAATAAAAAATATGAAGCAATAACAAAGGGAAATCCTATGTCGAATCAACTTCCTATTCCAAGTGGCACTTTGTATACATGGGATCCAACATTCACTTACATGCATGATCCTTCATATTTTAAAGAGATGACAATGACTCCTTCTGGTCCACATGGCAGGAAGGATCAATATTTTTTTTCTTAACTTGGGGGACATCATAATAACATATCACATTTATCCTGTAGGAAACAACGAGAAAGATAGTCCACAAGAAAAGTATCTTATCGAACATGGAGTTGACAGAAAAAGTCTTCAATTCCTATGGAAGTCAACGAGGAAATGATGAAATCATGGCTAGATGAACAGTGAATTTGGGCCAAAAACCATACATATCCCAATTGGAGAGAAGTGTCTGATGCAACTATGAGGTACACAAGTGCAGGGCATGATACAGTTTTTCTTGCTGGAGCTTAATATGGTAGTGGAAGTTCTTGGGATTGGGTCGCAAAGGGTCTGATTTTGCAAGGTGTGAAAGCCATTATTTCAAAACATTTTGAGTGTATTCATCACAAGAATTTGGTTGGCATGGGTATTATTCCATTTTGTTTCAAATCTAGCGAGGATGATGAGTTTCTTGGCCTGACAGGGCATGAGAGATACACACTATATATTCATAATGATTTCACTCAAATGAAGCCATGTCAAGGAATTAATCTTACAACAAACACTAGAAAATCATTCACTTGTGCTGCAAGGGTTGATACACAAGCTGAATTGGAATAATTCAACCATGTAGACATTCTTCCTTATGTTATGAAGCAGTTGGTTGGCAATCAAATGTAGGTTAGTTGCATCATCGAATTATGTAGACTCTTGTTAGATAGAATGCTTTTTTTTATCCAAGTTTATAAATAGTTTTGACTTGAAATAATGTGCATTGGTTTATGCACAGTGGGTACACCCCGAGGGGACATTTTTGATGAGGCTATGTTATCATTCGAATTCATGTCAGTATTTGAAATTTTCAATATTCCTCTTCTTTTTTAAGAGGATAAAGTGATAAAGCTCATTATGCACTCCTCAATTAATATTTATTATAGCCTCTAAATGGCAGGATATTTTGGATTTATTACACTACAAGGAAAAGACCCTCTAGCAGACGTTATAGAGGAGGATTTTAGAGTTATAAACTTGGCCAAAATTATCAAAAAAACATTTGCTACAACATCCGTTTATGGTTAAGGAGTTTTTGGCAGAGTTTCTAACAGAAATTCAACAAAACTAAAAAAATGGGCGGCTGGAGGTTATTACGGATGTTTTCCTCATCAGTGCGCTACTCTACCTTTAACGCACCGGTGCCTACATTCCGACGGCACCCCGGGGCTGTCTCAGTCCAACGCACCAGGACGTTTAGGTGTAAAACTGCACCGGGCATACTGTTGGTTATAAAATGCACAAGGTCGTTCTAATTGGTCTTGGGATTTGTGCAGTGCCCATAGGTCGTATCAATGCACCGGTGCGTCGTATCACAGAAAGGCAACAATATTTATAATTGTTATCAGTATTCATGTGGTGCCCATAGATCGTAAAAATGCACTGGTGCTTATAGATACATAAATGCCCCAGTGCGTAGTATCACATAAACACACTGATATTGATAATTGGTATCGGTATTTGTGCAGTGCCTATATATCATATAACAGAACCGGTACATATAGACACATAAATGCAGCGGTGTACAGTTACTAACACACACCGGTTTTCATGTTGTATTTTTTAGAAACATCAACCTATAACAGTCCAATTATTGTGATTGTTTTAAATTCATTATTCATCGAAAGTCGACACATCTTATAACAATATTCATATTAATTACATTTTTATTAATGTGTTTGAATGTGATGTTTGGATTAATTTGTTATATCATATCATAATTATTGTGGTTTTTTAAAATTCATTATTCATCAAAAGTCGACACATATATATCTTATAACAATATTCATATGAATTAAATTTTTATTAGTGCATTTGAGAATGACAACGGAGAACGAAAATGGATAATGCAATAGCGACAATGTAGAACGCGATGCAGAATAAATCAAAACATATATATATATATATATATATATATATATATATATAAGACAATCTTTATCATACAAAATGGGACATTTTTGGTATCCTTGACTTTCAATTGAGACACTATGTCCATTAAATTGACTCGATATCACAGTTCCTGAGACATATATATTTCAAAATACGCTAGCACGTGTCCAAACATAGTGATCATCATTCTTAAACGAACTGCGCATCCTTTGCTAGAGCTACTTCCATGATTTGGGTTATTTTCAGGAATGTTTTGTTCATGGCGTTGATTGTTTTCTTATTCTTCACCTTCCATCTATAAACATAAAAATAAACTGAAATGAGTGTATATACATTGGTGATAATAATGAAAATTTAAATATTAAATAATATACATCAATGTAAATCGAAAAATAAAAATGGCGTACCATAGCAACATTTGACTCATAAATTATACACATTCTTTCAAAACTATGTACCATGCCATCTTTCAAAATTTCATCTGTTGGCGCAGTTCCATACTTTGTTTCCTGCAAGTTTTATAACCCATAAAAAATCATATATTTAATATAAAATATTTTTTTGTTCTATAAATTATAGATGGAGCTAAGTAAAACAAGATCGATAGATGCTTAAAAATTCCACAATTAAATTCCGATATGCCAACATATACCCACAACCCATATTTAACCAATTTCAATCAATTCGTCTGATGGTTCTTCTTTGTATGTTAACACATATTTGAAGGCATTCAATGATGATTTTTGTAAAACAACTTAAAAAACACAAAAATGAAATCTAGTTAAGTTTTTATAAGGAAGTAACAATTACTCACAAACTTAGAGATGAACCATTTTCTTCCTTGTCATCCTGTTTTATGTGCTGAATGGGTTCCATTTTCTTTTCTTTTCTGAAAGAAAATTCTTAAAAATTAATATTTAATTCTAAATTGTTTATTTATTGCACCTAATGATCGAAAAATTCAATGATTACATATTACATCTGAAGCATGTTGTTGTTGTTGGAAAGAACGTCTATACATTCGTTCCACTAGATCCCTCAAACTTTTGTAAAATTTTTTCCCCTTTCGTTAACTTTCAGCATCACTCTAGATGAGCTAAGGAGAAACTGATTTTCATTTGCATGTTTTATTTTTTTTCTTTTCTTAGAACAACATTCCTTTTATGGGTTGTTGGTCCCTGTACCACATTAAACAGATGTGAATTAGTAGATTTTTTGACACATGTTATCTAATAATTTTAAGTATATTATTAATGATAATTAAAAAAAGAAACTCATATTGGATCGATAGTATTTTTTCATTCACCTGATTCATCCTATTGCAATTTTTCCATTAAACTTTTATGCTCTTCTGGTCCTAGATCATAAATAATCATATTGAGCTTCGTCATTTTGTGGCTCTACATGATACATAGTAAACAATACACATTATTTAAACTTACATATAGTTCAAAAATAATATTTTTATAAAGAATTTACATAGAACTTGTCTTTTTTTCTTTTGTTGATGTGTTAAAAATATTTTTGTTACCTGATCTCTTGTCAAAAATTTCGTTATCAATCTGAAACCTGTACCATATATTTCATTAATATATTTATAAATAAACTCTCAACTTTTCAGGTAGAAAATAAATCTCAAGGTACCAGTGCGCCCTTCACGAGGTCCGCACCACCGCCGGTGCGTGGAGATATTAACAACGCACCACAAAACAGTATAATACACTGTACAGTGCGTTGGGTATTGTAAACTCACTGTAAAAAATAGTGTAATAGACCTAAGAGTGCGTGGGGTATTATAAACGCACCGCAAAAATGGTGCAATACACCGTACGGTGCTTTCCTAGTTAAATGGAGCACTGGTGCCCTATTTCAGGTTTGACGCATGGATTTAGAAAATTTGTTTCCATTTTTTTTTACTACAGTAATTTCACGGTGCACTGTATAATATAGAGCACTAGTGCGGTATAGTACACAGGGCGCACCGGTAAAGAAAAATATATTTTTTCAAAAAATCACTCAATGGCCGAATGGATTGGAATTCGACTATGCAATTCGTCCCGTGGGTTGGACGTTAATATAAAATGAAGAACCCTAATTCTGAAATCACAGAAACAGGGAGAAGAAAGGGAAAAAACAAAAAAATGAAGGGTTTAAGGTAAAAATGGATAAAACTGTAGAAAAAGGTAAAAAACTGCAAAAAAAAGTTTTAAAAAAATCAAATTTAATCACGAGATGGTTTCAAATTCGATGATATTGGGTTTGAATCACTAGAGGTTTCATTTCTGATTGTCTGAATAGTTCTGTTCGAACGTATTTCACTGCTCCATAGGGCCCTCCTGCTCTCTTGCTCCAGGTCTATCTCCTGCAAATATCTCGCTGAAAATTTTAGCAAAAATAGTGAAATAATGAAAAGTGTTTAGTATTTAAAGAATTATTTTATGTAATTAGATTTTGGAAAATATTTTACTGCCCATTTTTCAAATTGTCGCTTTTTTTTCACTTAAAGAAAATAGAGTTTCATTTTTTATTTTTATTTTTCGTTTATTAGTTACCGGTACGGAAGAGTTGTGACACACTGGTGGGTCTTATTAATACGACGCATCGGTGCGTGTTAGGATGATAAGCACACCAAAATATATAAAGTTTTTTTTTGTATGTAAGATAATAATAAAATAATGATAATTATAAAGTACATGAATTTATTTTCATTATTTTCTAAACTTTATTATGTTACAAAAATTCGTATTATTCTAGATTTGTTATTTTACAATTAATTGCAAATTTACAAATTTAAATATTTTATTAAAATCATTTCACATTAATACAATTAAAATTTTTCAAATATTTTACATACAATTACAATTAAAAGTACAATTACACTTAGAATTAAAATTACAATTACAATTTTACATTAATTTCACATACATGAATTACGATTAGAATTATAATTACAATTTTAATTTTACATACAATTACATTTACAATTTTACATAGAATTACATTTACAATTACAATTACAGTTTTACAAATATTTTACATAGAATTCAATTAAGATTACAAATACAATTACAATTACAATTTTAGAATTTTACATACAATTACATTTACAATTTTAAATAGAATTACATTTACAATTACAATTACAATTTTACAAATATTTTACATACAATTCAATTAAAATTACAATTACAAATACAGTTACAATTTTAGAATTTTATATACAATCAAATTTACAATTTTACATAGAATTACATTTACAATTACAATATAATTTTATAAATATTTTACATACAATTCAATTAAAATTACAATTACAAATACAATGACAATCTTAGAATTTTACATACAATTACAATTTTACAATTTTTCATATATACAATTACAATCATTTCAGAATAAATTAATATTACAATTACAATTAAAATTTTACAGTAAGAAATATTTTACATACAATTACATTTTAAATTACAATAAGTAAAAATACAAATACAATTTTACAATTTTACATACAATTAAAATTTAAATTACAATTATAATCATGACATAATATTTAATAAATTTCATGGTCATTTAATATTAAATTAATTAATAAACATCATAACAATCATGATAACCATCGTACAAACATCATATTCGACTAATAAACACATTCAAACATCAAATTAACATTATATGTTAAGATCATCACAACAAAAACATCAAATATACATCTCAATATGTCAAATAACTCATGCTATCACATATACACATCTATCTGCAAGCTAAACATTAAATGAACATATCTAACATGACCTAACAATATGCGCCACATCATGATGATCACCAACATGAAAATTAAGTACAACTACAACATGAACATAAAACACATGGACCATATATATATATATGTATATATATATATATATATATATATATATATATATATATATAACTGAATAATGTTACAAATATGCAACTGTAATATAAATGTCATGGATCAGGCGCTGCTGGTAGTATAACAACATCAATAGTAGTACTACAAGTGGATGCCTGCGTAGTAAAGCTGGGTGCAGCCTCGACAGTCAATGTTCGAGCCTGCTCATGATCATGATCACTAGCACTGATGGATGCATCTGCTGGTGTTAGTACAACATTAATATGAGTAGTAGTAGTGGAGGCCTGCTCAGTTAATAGTCCAGCCTTGGCAGTCGATGGTCCAACCTGCTCATGATCATGACTATTACTGATGGATGTAGCTATAGGCTGCTGACTGGACGTGGCCGATGGTCCAGCCTCATCTCCATGATGACTGTCAGATGCTTCCAGTGGAGCGTCATGCTCATCAGGCACACCTCGAGGTGAACGATCATGAGATGCATGTGAGTCGTTGCTCGTGGACTCATGTCCATCACGTGTCATGGCTCGACTATGCCTATAGCTACAAACAGTCCTCCTAAGTCATGTAATAGCTATCGTAGCTCCTACGACATGCCGCATCAGGTCGTACATGTCATGCGACATGCCTCTCCACATCCGTAACAGCCTATCATCGGCCTGTATGTCTCTATAATGAGCGGGCCTGATGCATGCATCAACAATCAATACACAGAGTTGGTTGGCCAACTCCATCTTATATCTGGTCTCAGGTCGACCACGCCTAGCAAAAGGTGGCACCGGTGCATCGTGATGAGCAGGAGCATGTCTCTTTGCTGCACCAGCCTCATCCTCATCATGATCATGCTCGACATCATCCATATCCTTCTCGTCATCATCAAGATCCACACCTGGATCATGTGGTGGAACCATCATCTCCTCGCCATCAAAAGAGCCAATTTCTACAAAATATATAAAAGTACACAACAATAATTAGACAATTTCATTACATAATTTAATAAAAACAAGTTAATTAAGAACATGTTAGAATAAATATAAATAAAACCGTAATATTAGCTCTATCATCTGTCGGCTCATCAGCTGTGAAAAGGATGTTGGGACACCCTCGCCAATCTAAGCCAACATAAGGACATGGGACCACAATGAAGGGATGAAGCCTATAAAAACTTACTAATAAGTCCAGTGAATCATGTGATATCCTAGCTGGACACAAATTGTCTCCCCTCTTGGGCATCATCTTCCCCCACATGTGAATTCGGGCCTCAAACATCGCCCTACGAGGTTGTCGAACAAAACTATGTCTCATCTCTGGAAACCTCTCAAAAAATAAACAAAACAGCTCTAAGGCAAAAGGGATGTTGACCCTCCCTTGTGCATGAGCACGATATCTATCTAAGGTCGTACAAAACTGCCGCAAAAAAATGGCAGACCACTTCACAAGTTGTGATTGTTGTACTAAAGAATCAACATAATATAAAAGTGAGCAACTAATGCATTGTCCGTCACTAGTGTTGTGAGAAATGGTCAAAATGATAAGGGAGAGGCATTGCATGTCCTGTCTACCAAAAGCACCTATACGTAAGTGACCTCCAGGTACCTGAAACTCTGAAGGAGAAAGTACATGTGCTCCAATGTATCTCTTGGAGTAAACTAACTGACTCCCTACTACACAACCAGCTGGAACATCTGGGAATGAGGGAAAATCCACCCCTTTCCTCGACAGTCCTATAATAAAATAAATATCCTCCTCAGTGGGTGTGTAACAAGGGTCAGGACCAACCTGGAAAGCCTGTCGGTGGGCATTCCACCTGCGGATAAGATATCTCAAAAACACACTGTGCGCCTTTAGGGAAGTAGCCTCCTCATAGAACTTGAGGAGGCCTACCTGCCTAAGGATATCCTGGGTATCTACAGTAATAGGGCGAGGGTATGCATCTCTCTCCCTCTTTCAAGCCTCCCATTGGCGAATCATGTCATACTTTTCAGCATGTTGTTGTTGTTGTTCCTCCTCTTCTCTCTGAATCATTGTCATATTAAATAATTTTTTTTATTAAAACATACATGTATGTAGGAATATACATATATATTTTTTTTGAAGAAAAAAAAAAACAGACAAGTCAGTGCGCCATAAAAATAGTCACGCACTGGTCGCGGTGCGTCTTAAGAATGTAGAGCATCGGTCCCGGTGCCCCTAATAAAATACTTCGCACCGGCCTCGGTGTAGCTATCTATTTTTAAAGCACCGTTAACTTCATCAAAGATTAGAATAGTAGTGTGCTGACTGAAATATACGCCCCGGTGCCTATAGTCGTGTCAGCGCACTGACTTCATGACAATTACATAGCCAATGGTGCGGTCTTTCACCCGACTGCACTATTTACTCTCTCAGAATCTAGAATGCGGTGTGCTGACATACACCGGGGAGGATAATTCCGTCAACACACCGCACTGTGATTCCCGTGGTCAACATTGTGCCTGGATAAAAGAGCGCACTGCCTTTTATTTTATTTTTTTATTTTAAAATTATTCGGGGCACCTTTTGGTGCCACCCCAGAAATGGTGTCGATACCTTTAGCACCAATGGCAGTGCGGCCTATAAATTTTACAGGCAACACCGCTATCCGGTGTGAGCCAAAAAACTCCGATGCATCCTACGACAATTTTTTTTTTTAATGGTTATTTTTTAGATTATTTCAATTTATAATCCGCTAAAAGGCTTAATTATGGAAAAACTAGAAAAATACCTGTACATTTCGCCGTCAAGGAGGCATATTGGCTGTAAACTTTGCAAAAGAAAATTTTCCCACCGTTTTTCAAAATGCAAGATGGAGATTGGTGGCCAATGCAGAGCAGAAGTGCTTGCAATGGGTGTAATGAGAGCACTGATGTCAGGGCAACTCAAACAAGGGGAAATGGCACCGGTGCTTCAGAGCTCTACAGCGCTGAAGAAAGTGAAAAATGAAGTTTTTTGGTTGTAACTTTTTTTTATTTAACCCTCTTTTGGTGTGTGGGGTTTTATAGGCACACTAGTAATCTTACGTACAACCACACCAGGCTGTGTCAAATTTTGTGGATTATTTATAATGAAATGGGATGGTTCCCTAACACCACACTGGGATGTTTCAGTTTTGGCACGAAATTTTGATGATGCACCGGGGCAGAATATCTGTAAAGCACCAGTGCGGAATAGTCGTAAAGCACCAATTTTTTGGCCTTAATTTTTCTTTTATGTAACACTATTTCGATGTGTGCGGTTTATCGGCGCACCGATTCTCTTTGATAAGAATGCGTCGACACGTTTTTTTTTTGGCGCGGTGTTTTATGATGCACCGGTGCAGAAGAGTGGTGAAGCACAGGTGCGTTACAGTAATAGGAGGCCCCGGATGTGTGTGTACATCATGCAAGTTGTCTGGCGTACCAATGTCTTGTGCGCACTGGTGTGTTCTATGGTAGGGCGCACACCAGTAATTGAGAGCTCAGGAGCACTGGAAAACTAAAAAATCCAGGTTATTTTGCTGTAATTTTTTTTTAATTTAACCCTTTACCGGTACACGTTGTTTATAGGTTCAACGGTTCTGTTTCTTGCAAATGCACCGGTCAGTTTGTGTTTTGGCACGATGTATTATGATGCATCGGTGCGATTTCTTTCTACCGCACTAGGTGGTTTCGGTTTTGGCACAGTGTTTTATAATGCATCGGCGTGGAAGATCTATGACGCACCGGTGCTATAGAATAATAAGATGAACCGGGGGGTGTGTACGAAGTGCACGGTGTCCAGTGTGCTAATTTTTTGGTCTGCACCGGTGCTTTCTCTGTTCCAGAGCACCGGGGCGATGTGTAATGATAAGCACACCGAGAGGAAACCATCCACAAAACCCTATGTCCACCAACCGCCTCTAGTAACCTCCACTAGAAACGGATGTATGGGGTATTTTTCTTTGGGGTTCCTCAAAAACATCCACTAGAGGGTATTTTCCTTGTAGTGTTATGACTGTCATTCTCATGATAGTTTAATTTGTTTTTTTGGAGATGTTAACTAGATAGAGGAAACCAGCCTAAATAAGTCTCTTAAATAGTCTTGGTGGATTTTAGGTAGTCCAAATGTGACAACTGGCTTAATTGGAAACTATTTGTTATGTTATTTTATTTTAAAAGAGACTAAACATTCATTTTTGTAGAGAACATGATTATGAATGATGAACATAAAGTAATTATGTTTCTTTTTTTTCGGTAATAAAATTTAACTATGGAATTGTGATTCCATAAAATTAAAAAAGACTGATGATAAAATTATTCCAAGAACTGAGAAGTGGTTTCACAGAAAACAGTTGAAAGAACATTTACCTTCCTCTGGGGATAAAAGTACATCCCAGTGAAGAAAAGGGGTTTTGTTCTGTAACTAAGGAGACGTAGGAAGAGAGTGGAAATTCCTAAGCTCGTGGTGACCAGTGGAAGCACTTAACGTTCCTAAATTCTGGAAAGAAGAGTACTAGACTTGGGGTCCCGAGGTCTCTTTTGAAATATCTATCAACCTACTCATCTTAGGTGTGGAGCACGGGGGGAAATGAGGACGTAATTGCCTCTCTGATGGTAGGGAGGACATTATCAAAAGACTTTGGAGTGAGATAAGTATAGAAACTATAGAAATAGAAGAAACTTGAATTTGTTTTTTAAAACATAATTCTTTTAATTACAAAAAAGTTTCTTGAAATTATAGAACAAAGATGTTCACACTGTGAATTTTGTAGATAAATAATATCTGAATGTGTTGTAAAATAGTCCAGAAAATTATAGTAGATTTTTTCTTAGTATGAGGACCGTGTAATGAATATAAATAATGAAGTTCTAACAAGTTTTTACAAGAAAGGGTAGTGTGAATAGTAACTATATACAAAGTTAAACATAGACAGAGATATCTTCTAGTAGTATGAACCAGGAGAACTATTAGTTCAGGGTCCATGGTCGAAACCCTGGACCCCAGAACTGGTCGTTAACATATAGCCCATGATATAGACAAACAACGGAGTTGTAGGAAAACAACTCAGCACTGAGATGGTCCGGACATCTCTCTATTTAACTGAAATAAATAAAACAAATTTCTTTCTTGAAAGAAATCTTGGAAACTTCTGTCTGAGAGGAATTACACAGATAAAAGCCTCAAAACAATATGTGTAGTAAAACCCAGAAATTCTACAGCCAATATAAATGTAAACAACATCGGAAATGATTTTTATGCTAGACTAATGAAGGAAAGAAGATTACAGTGTTGTACAAATGAGAAACATAATCAAACATTGATGAAAACACACTGGAAAATCTAATGCGAATGCTTCTGGCAAGAAAAACTAAGGCAGCATATGCATTTACAACAAATGGAAAAAATGATATTACATTAAAATCCTAGGTTGCATGAAACTGTCTTCAACAGTGCATTGCCCTCAAGATTAAATGAAAAGTTAAATTAAACAGCCATAAAACTAAATCTAGCATGTGGATGTCGTAGGTACCCAAAAGCTAGCATTAGAACTACAACGACCATTTTAAAACCTTGTGGAGGAGCCCGATACCTATAAGCAAGCGGCGAAGTAAGGGTGAGACCAAACTCCTCAAAAATTATATCAGCACAGAGTAAACCCTTCCAGTCGACCCCGATGTATTTACCTGTACCAGAACGAGAAGGAAACGTTAGAAAACAAAACTTTCCACTTATGGAATGAAAGAATTAACGAAGAAAACAACATATAACTACACTACAAATACATGTCTTAACTTGATTCCACAAGCTATAATAATAAATCTATGAAGAGACATTGTTAAGAGTAAGACTCGGGAAAAATAGTGAGAAGATGTAGAATAGTAAGTTGGAAATTGTAAACAAAGTGATGGGTGGGCTTACCTGCTACATTGAAGGAAGCCATCGTGGGCAACCAGCAAGAGAATATGGAATGGCTATCAACACGTGGAGAAAACTGACATGCATATAAGCTGCATTTATTTTACAAGTCATGAGCGCATAACACGTGACACAGAGCCACTGCTCTGTGAAACAAATAAACGAAGAACACAACATAAGAATCCAAGAGAAGGATAGAGGTTGTGCCGTGAAAGAAAATCCATGTATATTTGCAGGGTTATGGGAGCGAATTCTCATACCTATAAAACGCCATGGTCGCCAACGTCGAGAGGGAGAATCGATAGTTGGATTGACAAGTTAGGGTTACATCCAGGTTACAAAGGAGAAATGATACAGAGCCCAACACAAATAAAAGAATCAATTAGGGTTCATAAGGGTTCATTACCCTAAGCTGGTACCTGGAGATCACAACCATTGATCTCTACTCCTAGATCCGATGATGGAAAATGATGTAGGTTTCATCCATCAAAACCTAATTCCAATGGAGAGGTACCATAAATATATCCTAACATTAAAGTTGAAACCATATAAATCATACTCCAATGATAAATGTAATCAAGTTTAGAGATCCGTCACAGAGCATATGTCCCTTCTAGATTAAAACGTTTATGCCACGGGTACAATGTAATTACAATCAACCCATACCTTTACCAAAAATATATTGTGACATTAATAGAAGTACAAAGACCGAGTAGGGTGAAAGGGGATTGATAAATTTATACTTATGCCTATATGTTACTAATGGTTTGGAATTCTAACATAGAACTAGTATATGGAAAACTTTAATTGGTGAGAGTTAAACGGATATGATGAACATAATCACCATGGCCACATATTTATTTGTGGTAATCAGAGTTAGACTTATCCATATATAATTATATAAATAAAAAGTATTTTTTTTATGTTTTATCTGTCGTATATGTTACAAGTGGTATTAGAGCAACATTCACATGCTGAGACCCAATGGGTCACCTAACATGATAAATTTTTGTGTGTAAATGGTGCACAAAAAATACAATAACCTAGTAGAAGACAATATGAGAAGGGGATCGACACAAAGAACACCCTGGAATGCAGGGGAACCTACACCCGAGTCCCATCCAAAAATGAATCTGGAAATGTGGATTCAGCTGAGTGGAGATCAACACCAATAGATGAGTAGACTATTGGAAGAACAGTAGCATCAAACTAGTATACAGCCAAGCACTGTGTAGAAGATACAGGAATAAATGGTCTAGGTTAGGAGTGATAATGAGCGCTTGATGAAAGAGTAGGAAGGACACTCAAAATCCTTTCTGATAAAGAGAATCAAGGAGTGTTACAACCCAGTCCTGATAGAGATATGCAGGAAGAAAATAAATGACAAGATAAAGATAAAACCAATGACAGAGTGGAAAGAATCCATTCACAATAAAGTAACAAGAATAGAAATTATAATGAGATTGTGTCGGGTAACAAGAAATTAAGAAACAAAAAGTGGAGTTACAAGGTGAATTCCAAAAGATTAAACCACCTACATTTGATGGAGAAGCGGAGGAGGTGGCTGAAGCTTGGTTGATTAATATGAACAAACACTTTCAATTTTATGAGTATAGAAACATTCTTAAAGCCAGGTTGGCCATATATCAGTTGACAGAAAAGGCCACCCTGTGGTGGGAGGGAGTCAAGAATGTTCGCAACATTGAGGACCAGGACGTGACATGGGTTGAGTTTCAACAATACTTTTAGCACAAATATCTAACAGAACGTTTCTATGACAAAAATTCTAGAGAATTTGAGGATTTGAGATTGGGTCAAATGATAATGGATGAATACATAACCAAGTTCACTTCAGATACGTTCCTTATTTAATGGATGAAGAGGCTAAGGTTCAGTGGTTCTTTAGTAGTTTTCCGACCCAAATGAAAGAATGAATTGAGTTCTTGAATCCAAGGACCATGGACGGATCAATTCGAAAAGCGAGAATGTCTTACTAGCAGTCCAAGGAAAAAGGAGAAATAGGAAAAAATTGGTAGCGAAGAAAATGGCAGAAAACCAGTTCAAATTACAAAAATTCTAGTACTAATAAATTTAAGAATTCTGCAAGGAGTTCAGTGAGCAAACAATTCGGAATAAACCATCAAATAACCCAGTGGCCTATGGAAGAAAAGCCTATAGAGGCTTCCAACAAGCCAAAACATGTACAAAACCAGAAACCACCTCTATGGTGTTGGGGGTGTGGCGAGGCTCACTATTATAAGAAGTTCCCACAATGGGGAAGAAATGATACATTAAATAATCTACAAGAAGCCTCTACATTGGGTGATGTAGCCTGGAAAATACCCAGAATTAATGTAGTTTTGGAGGATCGACAGGCGGATTATCAACCAACGATGATAGAACTAGAAGGTAAGTTACTCTCACAACCTATCTCTATTTTGGTTGACCCAGGTGCTAGTTGAAGTTATGTAAACCCTATAATAGTAGAAATCTATAAATTACAAAGTCATAAATTCAAAAATCTCTGGCTGGTACAGCTAGCCACTGGGGCAAAAAGAAAATTTTTTGCGCAAATTCCAAACTGTAAACTGGAAATTGGAATCCAACAGTTAAATGTGGAATTGAATGTACTACCTTTGGGATCCTATGATGTACTACGAGGGATGGCTTGGTTGGAGAGACATTGGATGTTGGTAGATTGTAAAGAGAAGATTATATATTACAGAATGCAAGATGGAACTCGTCATGAAATACAAGGAATCAAGAAACCGTTATAGTTGTGTCCTATTACGACCTCCCAACTGAGTAAGTGCATTAGAAAAGGATGTCAAATATAGGTCATTCAGGTGGGTTTTTCTAATTATAAGGAGAAGACCCCTATGCTAGAAAGAATACCAGTAGAACAAGATTTCATGGACGTGTTTCCAGAAGATGTACCATGTTTACCTCCAAGAAGGGACATCGATTTCACTATTGAGTTGATGCCGTAGCATCACCAATTTCAAGGGCACCATATCAAATGAGTGTATCCAAGCTAACTAAATTGAAAATGCAACTGTAGGAGTTGTTGGACAGAGGGTATATTTAACTGAGTGTGTCCCCTTGGGGAGCACCGATGTAGTTTGTATAGAAAAACGATGGAACCATGTGAATGTGCATGGATTATAGAGAACTCAATAAATTGACAATCAAGAATAAGTATCCATTGCCACGGATAGATGACGTGTTTCAACAGGTGAAGGGGGAAACTGTGTTCTTGAAAATAGATTTAAGATCTGGATATCCCCATATCCGAATTAAAGACAAGGATATATACGATACCACTTTTCGTACCCGATATGGGAATTACGAGTTTATGGTATTACCATTTGGTTTAACTAATTCACCTGCAACATTTATGAGGCTTATGCATGGCATATTTCACCCCTTTTTGGACAGATTTGTGTTGATGTCCATTGATGATATATTGATTTATTCAAAAATCATGGAAGAACACAAGGAGCACTTAAGGATAGTGTTCGAGATGTTACGAAGACATCATTTGTATGCCAAGTTAAGCAAATGTGACTTTTTTCAAAGAAAATATCCAGTATCTAGGCCATGTTATTTCCGTTGAAGGAATAGCGGTCGATCCAGAGAAAATTAAAACTATTATGGAATGGCGAGTACCCAAAAATGTGAAGGATATCCATTCCTTTATGGGGTTGGTTGGTTACTATTTACAGTTCATTGACGGATTCTCAAATATTTTCTTTCCAATTACATCTTTACAGAGAAAGGGAAAAATATTTAAATGGATCGATGAGTGTCAGAATAGTTTCGAAAATTTGAGACATTTGTTGACCATTGCCCCGATGTTCAGGGTAGTTGACCCCAATAAAGAATTTGAGGTTTCTACTAATGCTTGTAAGGAAGGCATTGGGGAAATTTTATCTTAGGAAGGAAGGATGGTTGCCTACGAATTGAGAAAATTAAAGGAACATGAACAACGATATTCAGCCTCTGATTCAGAGCTGACAATAGTAGTGCATGCACTATGAGTATGGAGACATTACTTGCTAGGGAAATTATTTGTGCTAAAAACCGATCATAGTAGCCTAACCAGCTACTTTAAGCAAGATGATTTAACCGATTGCCAGGCAAGATGGAATGCCTTCCTAAGTAAATTTTATTTTTATATACAACATGTAAATGAAAAATAAAATCATGTGGCAGATGCCTTGAGCAGAAAACTGCATTGTGTTTATGAATTGTGCTATAATCAATTTGAATGTAAATTTATAGATCAGATAAAGGAGGAAGCCGAGAAGGATCTTGAATAACGATTTTATTGGCATCAAGTGGAGGAAGCTAGAATACAAGAAAAACCTTCTGACTATGGAATTAACAAGGATCAATTGTTAACTTTCAAGGAAAAATTATATATTCCAAATCGAACAAGTTTAAAGGAGTTGATCATGAACGAGTATCACCGCAATAATTACTCAGGACACCCAAGATACCAGAAAATGCTAACATCAATTAGAAAATTCTATTTCAGGCATGGTATTCGAATAAATAATGCAAAGTACTTAAACAAATGTCTAGAGTGCTAACAAGTGAAGGAAGAGCATCAATACTGAGCTGTATTACTGCAGCCTATAGTACCCGTGTCTGAATGGAAGTGGAAAGTTATATCTCTAGATTTTATTACTATTTTACCAAGAGAAAAAAGGCACAATGAATCCATTATGGTGGTGGTTGATACATTGAGTGAAACAACACATTTCATATCTGTACAGTCTACTTAAAAAACCATTCCAATAGCATATATATTCATGAGGGAGATTTTTAGACTGCATGGCATTCCAAAGACTATTACATTAGATAGGGATGTGAATTTTACTTCGCCATTCTAGAAGGCCCTAGTTATAAGTTTTGGAACCCAAATAAATTTCAACACCGCGTATCATCCTCAGAGGGATGGACAAACTGAGCGGGTGAACTAAATATTGGAAGCTATGCTAGATATGTATGTCATGCAGTAGTGAATGAAATGGGAAGAGTATCTGCATTTAGTAGAATTTGCATACAATAATGGTTACCAGGAGTCCCTTAAGATGAGCCCCTTTAAAGCTTTGTATGGCCGACAGTGTCGTACTCCCATCAAATGGAGCAGCCCCGAAACCAAGTTGATTCTTGGACAGGAGATGTTTGGTGAGATAGAATCTGAAGTGAGAATGATAAAAAAAAATCTGAAAGCGGCTCAGGATCGACAGAAGGTGTATGCAGATAAAAAGAGAAATTATCTGGAATTTGAAGTGGGTGATCATGTGTACGTGAGGATTAAATCAAAGAAAAGCACGTTAATGTGGATCTCCTGTGCCAATTTGGATCCAAGGTTCTATGGAACTTTCCAGATATTGGAAAGAGTGGGACCTGTGGCTTATTAGTTGGCTTTACCTAGCCACTTCTGGGTGCATAATTTGTTTCATGTGTCTTTACTAAAATGATACGTTCATGACCCAAACCATGTAATCCACTAACAAACTATTCATGTAGGGTAATATTAAATAATTCTATCTTAAAATACCAAGTTTTATGAAATTTTAATTCAATTTTTTGCTGAATGCAGGTTGAACCAGATGACGAATTTTTGGTCAAACCTCAACGTATACTCGATCGGAGAGAAATCATGCTCTGGAGGTGAGCCATTACCCAGTTTAAAGAGAAATGGAAGCACTTCAACTCGGACGAGGCTACCTGGGAAGGCAAAGGATTTGTGCATGAGGCTTACCCAAAATTGTTTGTCGAGCTCGAATAAAACACTGAGGAGGATGTTTACTTCCAGAGGGGGGAGGTTGTGACAACTGGCCTAAGTGCAAACTAATTAATTTTAAAAGAGACTAAAAATTCATTTTTGTGCATAGCAAGATTATGAATTATGAACATAAAGTAATTATGTTTCTTTTTTATTTGGTAATAAAATTTAACTATGTAATTATGATTCCATAAAAATTAAGAAATACTGATGAAAAAATTATTCCAAGAACTGAGAAGTGGTTGAATAGAAAATAGTTTAAAGAAGAATTACCTTCCTCTAGGGATAAAAGCACATCCCAGTGAGGAAAAGGGGCTACGTTATGTAACTAGGGAGAGGTAGGAAGAGAGTGGAAATTCCTGAGCTGGTGGTGACCAGTGGAAACACTCAGCGTTCTTGAATCCTGGAAAAAAGAGTACTAGACTTGGGGTCCTGAGGTATCTTCTGAAAGATTTGTCAACCTACTCATCTCAGGTGTGGAGCACGGGGGGAGATGAGGAAGTAATTTCCTCTCTCATGGTAAAGAGGACATCATGAGTAGACTCTAGAGTGAGATAAGTATACAAACTGCAGCAATAGGAGAAACTGGAATTTGTTGTTTAAACATAATTCTTTTAATTATAGAAAATTTTTCTTGAAATTAAGGAACAAAGATGTTCACATTGTGAACATTGTAGATAAATAATATCCAAATTTGTTGTAAAATATTCCAAAAATTTACATTCGATTGGTTATTAGTATGAGGACTGTGTAATGAATATAAATAATTAAATTATTACCAATTTTTACAAGAAAGGGTAGTGTGAATAGTAAATATATACCAAGTTAAACATAGAAATATATATATATCTTGTAGTAGTATGATCCAGGAGAACTGTCAGTTCAGGGTCCATGGTCGAAACCCCGGACCCCAAAACTAGTCATTAACCTGTAGCCTATGATATACACAAACAACGTATTTGTAGGAAAACAACTCAGCACTTAGATGGTCTAGACATATCTCTATTTAATTGAAAGAAATAAAACAAATTTCATTCTTGAAATAAATCTTGGAAACTTCTGTCCGAGACAAATTACACAGATAAAAATCTCAAAACAGTATGTGTAGTAAAACCCAGAAACGCTACAACCAATATAAATGTAAACAACAACGGAAATTATTTTTATACTAGACCAGTGAAGGAAAGAAGATTCCAGTGTTGTACGAATGAGAACCATTATCAAGCATAGACGAAAAATCATTGGAAAATATAATGCGAATGCTTCTAACATGAAAAAATAAGGCAACATATGCATTTACAACAAATAGAAAACGAAACAATTCTGCCACTATATTCTCAAAGAGTAAAAGAATATTAAATTAGCTGATATTCAAGATACAGAGAACCCAGAAACATTTCATAACAAGATTCATAATACATAAAAGGAAAACTCTATTGTCGGAGGTGATTTTTCTCTTAAAATTCGAGCGTGAATACAATAGAAAGTTAAAGAGTAGCATGATATTACATTAAAATCCCAGATTGCATGCAAATATCATCAACAAGGCGTTGCCATCAACATCAAATAAAAAGTTAAATTAAACGACCAAGAGGCCATAAAACTAAATCTAGCATGCAGATGTCGCAGGTACCCAGAAGCTAGCATTGGAACTAATCCAACCATTTTAAAACCTTACGGAAGAACCCAGTACCTGCAAGAAAGCGACGAAGTAAGAGTGAGACCAAGCTCCTCAAAAATGATATCAGTGCATATTAAATCGTTGGAGTCGACCCCGATGTATTTACCTGTACCAGAACGAGAAGGAAACGTTAGAAAAAGAAACTTGGCATTTGGGGAATGAAAGAATTAATGAATAAAACAAGACAAAACTACACTAAAAATACCTGTATTAACTTGATTCTACAAGCTATAAGAAAAACATTGCGAAGGGACATTGTTAAGAGTAATACTCCGGCAAAACGGTGAGAATATGTAGAATAGTAAGTTGGAAATTTTAAACAAAGTGACAGGTTGGCTTACTTGCTACATTGAAGGAAGCCATCGTGGGAAACCAACAAGAGAATCTGGAATGGCTATCAATGCCTGGAGAGAATAGACATGCATATAAGCTGCATTTCTTTAACAAATCATAAGCGCATAGCACACGGCATAAAGACACTGATCTGCGAAACAAATAAATGAAGAACACAACACAAAAATCCAATATCAGGATAGCAGCTATGCCGTGAAAGAAAATCAATGGTTACTTGGAGGGTTGTGGGAGCGAATGCTCATACCTGTAAAATGCCATGGCCACTAGCACCGAGAGGAAGAATCGATAACTGGATTGACAAGTTAGGGTTGTGGCTAGGTTGCAGAGGAGCAACGCCATAGAGGCCAACACAAATAAAAGAATAAGTTAGGGTTTGGAAGGGGTCATTACCCTAAGCTGATAACGAGACATCACAACTGTTGATCTCTACTCCTAGATCCGACAATAGGCAATGAGGTAGGTGTCATCCATTAAAACCAAATTCCAATGCAGAGGTACCGTAAATCTATCCTAACATTAAATTTGAAACCACATAAATCATACTCCAATGATAAATGTAATCAAGTTTAGAGATCCGCTGCAGAGCATATGTCCCTTCGGGATTTAAACATCCTTGCCATGAGTACAATGTAATTACAATAAACCCATATCTTCACCAAAAAGATATTGTGACATTAATATAATTACAATGACCGGATAGAGTGAAAGGGAATTGATAAATTTATACTTATGCCTATGTTATTAAGGGGTTGGCATTATGACATAGAACTACTATATGGAAAACTATAATCGGTGAGAGTTAAACTGATATGATGAACATAATAACCATGGTCACATATTTATTTGTGGTAATCACAGTTAGAGTTATCCATATATAATTATAAAAGAAAAAAGTAAATTTTTTTATGGTTGATATGTCGTATATGTTACACCAAAAATGTCTAATCATTTTATGTGAAATGTGGCCGGAAATATTTAGAAATAGTTATCATAGGATTTGTAGGAAGACGAGGGTTGATTTTGTTTAGAAAAAATATTAGTGTTCTACTTTTAATCTCAAATAAAACTATCTCTTCAAATTTTAATAAAAAACAAAATATAAAACAATTAAACTATATATTTTATCATTTAACTATTTTATATTTATATATTAAATGCTTATTATATTTATATTTAAATAAATTTAAAAACCACTAAATAATACATTTAAAATATAAATTTAAAAACAAATAAATTATAATATTTTTTTCAATTATATATATATATATATATATATATATATATATATTTTAACTTCGTAATCATTAAATTTTTATAGTTATCTTTTGCATTTATAAATTTAAATATAATAATTTATAAATTTAAATATATAATTTTAAATATTTTAAAAGATTATGTCAACTTGTCTATCTTTCATCTAATGAAATTTAACATTGAAACGATCCATTTTATTTTCTCAAGTTTTGACCTTTTAAATTATTGATTTTAACAATTACATATCCAATTGTCAAATGGTATTTACTTTGGTAATTTTTCGATTAATGTTTTTAATAATTCATCCATATATATATATATATTTATATATTTATATGTTACTATATTTAAATATGGTAATAAATAAAATATATTTTAAGTAAAATAATAAAATATAGGAAAATCATGATATAAATTAAAAAAATAATATTAAAAGTATTATAATTGAGTGATAATATTTTAAATATATTTTAAATATAGTTTTATTGGATATTAAGAATATTAAATTTTGTCAATTGAAGTTATACAGGGTTTTTGGGTATAATGGTTGTTATCTTCTCCAACTGGGTTCAAAGCCTTGCTAGTAAGAGAGTAAGTTATAAAGTCTTAAATATTGTTATATTGGCTTTGAGCCTTGTGAATTCTTGAGTATCCATGTTGGTTTACCTTAAGTATATATAATTTAATTATTTATTATGTATTAATTATTTATATTAAAATATTTATTTATTAACAAATTTAACAATTTTTATGCTTCATAAATCCAAATTTAAAATGAGTTTCACATATTTATTATTTTATATTTAATTATCACATAAAGCTAAGTATGTAATTATTTAATTTTTATTTAATTTAATTTAGGTTTATTTAACATGGATATGAATTATAACAATAAAATGGTGTTCAGGATATCATTTGTGATTTTCTTTGAAATTCCAATAGGCATCAAATTTTAAAAATTTGCATGCTTTGTTTGAAAATAAATCGTTGTCCTTCTCAGCCTATCTATTACTCAGATTGATTTTGAAAACTTTGAAACAAGAATGACAACACGTAATCCACTTTTTTCCCATCCAAAATCACAACATGATAAAACTACTCACGGATTTCTTAAGTTGCAGCATAGAAGGACACCCATTCAATTCATTTAGGCTTTTGAGCACCCTATGAAATGTGTGGTTCTCAATTTTTTTTTTCTCCCCCATCCAAACAACTTCTCATCATCATCTTCGTCATAATCTCCACCATGTTGTTCACAGAAGATGGTAGAATATCATAGTGATGTCTCCTTGAAGATTTCTTCTAGTTTAGTTATGAGTTCGGTGATAGAAATCTGATATATTGTAGATTCTATAATGTAGTTTTACCTACTTGGAAAAATCTACTTTAACGATCAATAAATAAATAAATAAAAACAATATAACCAAATATCAAAATCAATATAAAAATAATATTTCAATTTTGATTATAAATAAATTTGATATCATTTTTTGGGATTCAACTACGTTAAGTAACTCATTCATCTATGACCATTTCCATGAGAGGTAGTAGTTGTAAGTGACTAATTTCTCATGATTTTTTAATAGTCCACTTAACAATCATTGCATTTCTCATAATTGTTGAATAGTCCACTTAGCACTCATTGCATTGGGTGATTCTCATAGGGGTGAAGAAGTGAGATTCAAACTAGTGAAATGAATCACATAGTGTCAATCATCACTCTGCGGCTTGCACCCGGTAACCAAGAAATCATGGGAGTTCACCCATCCCAGATCGCCTTTGGCTCAAGTACGCTTAACTGTCGAGTTTTCCCAACAATCACGCCCACTTAGCTTGCTACCCTATTTGTAAAACCTTAGCAAGTATTGTGCCTCAATAACCATTCAAGGAGAGCTCTCTTCACTCTTTGTATTTAAGTATTGAGGGGTTTTCGTATAATAGATATCATTTATGGGATTCAATTGCATTCAGTAAGTCATTCATCTATTACTATTTCCATGGGACATGGTTGTAAGTGACTAATTTCTCATGATTTTTGAATAGTCCACTTAGTACTCATTACATTGGGTGATGCTCATAAGGGTAAAGAAGTGGAATCGAAACTAGTTAAAAGAATCACATAGCACCAAGTATCACTTCCAAGGATTTCACTTGGTAACGAGGCCTTCCCAAGAGGTCACTCATCCTAGATCGCCTCTAGCCCAAGCACACTTAAATATGGATTTTTCCCCACAATCATGCCCACTTAGCTTGCTACCCAATTTGCAAAACCTTAGCAAGTATTGTGCCTCATGAACCATTCAAGTAGAGCTCCATTCACTCTTTTTATTGAAGTATATAGGGGTTTTCGCAGTGCATTATATTAGATATATTTGTCTTTGGATTCAACTGTGTTAAGAAAGTCATTTACCTATGACCTTTTCCATGAGAGGTAGTCGTAACTGACTAATTTCTCATGACATTTTAATAGTCCACTTAGCACTCATTTCATCGGGTGATGCTCATAGGGGTGAAGAAATGGGATGGAAACTAGTGAAATGAATCACATAGCGTCAATCATCACTTATGGGGCTTTCACCTAGTAACCAGGACTTCTTCGGAGGCCATCCATCCCATAGAGCCTTTGGCTCAAGTGCGCTTAACTATGGATTTTTCCCGACAATCAAGCCCACTTAGCTTGCTACCCCATTTGAAAAACCTTAAAAATTATTGTGCCTCATGAACCATTCAAGGAGAATTCCCTTCACTCTTTGTATTTAAGTATTGATGCGTTTTCACACTGCATTATATTAGATATCTTTTTTTTGGATTCAAATGCATCAAGTAAGTCATTCATCTATTATTGTTTTCATGAGAAGTAATCATAACTAACTAATTTCTCTTGATTTTTGAATCATCCACTTAGCACTCATTGCTATGTATGAAAAATATGAAATTACCTCAACCTATATGTATAATTGATACTTAACATATATAACTAGCACAACCACATTAAAAATATTAATGTAATTGATATATGTAAAATTTTGATTTATATCTACTGTTAATAAATAAATAAATAATATTCAAAAAATCTATTACAATAATAATATGACTAGTGCTATAATTAATAATAATATTTAATTTTATTCTAATATTATTAAATTTAAATTATTTGATATTATTTAATGATAATAGTAGTAATATAAATGGATAATAATAGTAATATTTATTAATAATAATAATCTTAAAAACCATCATTATTTAGTAATAACAATAATTATTTTAAAATGATTATAATAATATTTAATTAACAACCATCAAAAATTAAATATTATTAAATATTACTGTGAATTAAATAAAATTATTGTAAATTAAATATTATTAATATTTAAAAAAAATTAATGTTATTACTAACTAAATATTATTATTAAATTGATTATTATTCATTAATATTACTACTATCATTAATTAATAATATTATTAAATAAACAATATTATTTTTAAATAAAAAACAAAGAATTATTATTATTATTAACAATATTGTTGTTACTATTTTATTTAATAAATAGTAATAGTAACACTAATATTGTTACTAAGAATATTTTATTATTTAATAATAATAAAATATGTGTATAAAATCTTTTGGTAAAAATCACATCAAAATAAATTAAGTTTCTAACCAGCAAGTATGATCTAATCAGTTAATATGGTTGATGTGATTTTTACGAAAAAAATTTATACACAAGTTATAGATCACAGAAGCCAAATTCTTAATAATAATAAAATAGTTATATTAATTAATATTTTAATAATTAATTATTTAATAATAATGAAATAGTTATATTAATTAATTACTGATTAAGTAACAAAGATTAAAAGAGGAAATACTACCCCTGTTGTATTAAGCAAACATCTTAAATATTATGTCATGAAACTATTACTAACGACTATACCTTCATGCCAAATACCATAATACTTTATTAGCACTAAACATTATAACATTCATCATAGACGCATCAGTTGTCGAGACAAGAAATCTGAATTTAATTACCTGTTTTACAATTTTATCCCGACTATAATGCGTTTTTATATATGAGCTATCTACCTGTGACTAACACATTAAAATTTTGGCCTTTCTCCAGTACTAAACCATCGTGACTAAACATATCAGACACCTAGGTGGTGTTAGGAGGACGAGTATGGAGGAAATTTCCAGAAACTCGCATCCATCATACACTTGGCAGTTTTCAACCTCGAGATTTGGATGAGATCAATGGTACTGCAGCTAACCTTAAGATCGATGGTCCAGATTTGACAAGGTTGGTTGAGGTAACTGTCTTCCTCTCACGACGTCGTTGCTGGGATCATTCGACACCTTCCTGCTTGGAAAATTAGCTCTGCCACCTAATGAATTTTCAGGGTTTCTTCAACATACTCGCTACGACCACCAACATTGCGGCCTCTAAAAAGATTTTTTGCTCGCAGGCTGACTTTTGTTGAGGTTATGTGCTCAGGTTACTGATTTATTTCTCTATCTACAGTGTAAGGATGTATTCACCGGTTGATGCCGATGGTTGGGTTGCATTGTTTATTAGTCCCTGTCTTCGGCATAGCAGGGACTATAGGATTCGATAGACGTTGATTTAGTATTAAATTGTTTTCACTACTCATGCATTTCATGTTTTGTTTTAACCAAAGTTCAAAAAAAATATATTATGACAAGTTAATTTTTAACTAAAAGTTCATTTTAGACTTTTTATTGCTAAAGAGATTGTAAGATTTTTATAAAACTTATTTAATGTTTCAATTCAATCCTAATTTATTGCCAAAAAGATTGCAGGATTTTCATAAAATTTAAGGTAACCTGTTTAAAGTTTCAATTCAATTCTAATTTAATATTAATTTAGAATTAATATTACTTCAAAAATGCAGTATATATATAAATTTTAACTCTATATATAAGTTTCATTAGTTTCATTACTCGTCACTAACAACTTATGTAAGTTCAGCTAGCGCGTTCATCTAATGTAGAAGGCATCACGTGCAACACTTACACTTACATGCATTCTACCACGAACATTTGGGCTTTTTTATTTTATTTTTTCGTAGCATACTTCTCTTTGCAGATATCAGAAAAGCCGCAAAATCTTGATTTTCCAGGTTGGGTCTTGGTAGTTTTTTTTTTTGTAATTTACTTGTTTGGATATAGAAGAAGCTCCAAAATCTTGATTTTTGTCAGGTACATTTGGGCTTTGGTGTTTTTTTGGTAGTTTAATAGCCTTAGCCTGTTTGTGGATATGAGAGAATTGATATTTTTTTTGGTGCTTTATTCCTCTTTGCCTGTTTGCGGATATCAGAGAAGCCCCAAAATCCAAAATCAAGGCGAGGTGAAGAGTTTAAAGAAAAATCAAACAATGTTAGTGTTATCTGTAAAATTCCTTCAAATCTATTAGTTCAAACCAAACATATTGTATGGTAAGCTTTATTATACACTATGAATTCATTGTTTTATACAGATTTACAGAGAATTGGATGGTATTTCCATATATTATATTGATTCCCATGTTATGAAAATGTTTTCCACTTATTTTTTCCAATGCTACTTCATAAAAAATATATATATTCACATATTAGGTTTTTATCCTGTCTTTTCCAGCTAGTTCTGTTAGTTTATAAAAAATAGTTTTCAATTATAGTTTATAAAAAAGAAATTTTCCCTTGTGAATTATAAAAAATGGTTTCCCACCAATTTTTCTTAGAGACTATAATGATTACCAGTTATTATAGTGTCTTATATTATAATATCTTATAAGTTTTCACTACTCTAGCAAATACATATCCAAAACCACTTCTAGTGAAGCCCTATACAAAAGAAATGAACTTTAGTTTGCATTACATTTTTCAAAATTATAGTTATTATAATGTCTTATATAATTTATTATAATATTTTCACTACTTTAGCAAATACATATCCAAAACCACTTCCAGTCTTATACAAAAAAAACTAAGCGATGCAAAGAAATGAACTTTAGTTTGCATTACATTTTTCAAAATTCCAGTGAAACTTTATTAAAAAAAAAAAACAAAGTTCGGCATTGTTTTCAAGTTTTGAAACCAAGCTTAGTCTGCATTAAATTTTTCAAAATAATAAAAAAAAAAAAGGCTAAAAGAGTTTTTTCATAGTTAAAAGTAAAACTTAGAATTTAAAAATTTACATTTTAATTTATTGTTTTTAATATGTATTGATTTTATGGAGAAAGTTAAATCTACAGTTTTATCTTCAATGATTTCAAATTTAAACCTAAATTATAATTTTAAAATTTATCAAATTTAAATTTTAATTATAAATTTACAATTTAATTTATTGTTTTTAGTATGTGTTTATTTTCTAGATAAATTAAAATCTACAATTTTATCTTTAATGGTTTCAGAATTAAACTTAAACTACAATTTTAACATAACATATATTCATTTTGTGAACATATCAAAAATAAAAATCCAAATTTAATTTTTTTTACAAGTTTAAAACTTACATCATTGAGCATTAGTGCATTTCATGTTTTACCACATGCCAAAAGAAAAACAAAAAATGACATTGGCACATAACTTATCTTGTTATTGTGATTAACAAACAGAGAGGGAAGTTGTGGGGTTTAATGTCTTGTAGCGGCTGGGTTGGTGCAAGTCTAGTTCTACATAGCATCAAGATGGAGAGAGGGAGTTGGCAAGTTGGTCTCTCCCTCTATTCCCTTTATATTTCTGGTCTCTTTGTCATATTCTCTCATCATTTTCACCAGTGTCAAATGTATTCAACAACCTGCATTTTTAATGGAAGGATCTCTTATTTTCATATGCTATCATCACTTTCACTAGTATCAAATGTATCCAACACCCTGCATTTTTAATGAAAGGTTCTCTGATTTCGACCCTGCAGCAATCCCACAGTCTCTTTTCACGTCAGCACTTGGAAATACATATTAAAAACAAAGAATTAAATCCTAAAATTGTAATTTAAGAAGTAAGCGCGAAAGTAGGTATTAGCCTTGGCTTATTTCGGATTTCTAGCCGTTTCATCATATGTCCCCATGACTCTTCAACAGTGTCAAACGTAACGTACCCAACCTGCCTCTTCTAATCCTAAAATTGTAATTTTGGAAGTGACCTCGGAAGTTGGTCTTCGCCTTGGCTTCTTTAAGATTTCGAATCGCTTCATCATATTCCCTCACTACCTCTTTACCAGTGTCGAAGGTATCCAACCCAAAGGTACCCAACCCACTACTTGTAATGTAGGGATATCACCAACCTCTTCTAATGTAAGATCTCTGATTTTGGTCTTCTAATGATCTCACCAACCTCTTATGTAAGATCTATGATTTTGGTTCCATAGCAACCCTACACTCTCTTTCTCACTCCTCTTTAACTCACGTTCTTGGTATCTGAAAATAAGCCGAGCCATTGAGCATGTCGTTGAGGATGGCATGCAAAGAATAAAACTTGGGCATTCATGTTTTTAAGTCACGAGCCATTGAGAAGGTGGCAAAAGATGGCATGCAGAAAATGAAACTTGAGCATTCATCTTTTTAAGTCAAGAAATGTAAAGTGAAACGGACAATGAAACTTGGGCATTCATCTTTTTAAGTCAACAAATGTAAAGTGAAACGGACATATTATATTGTGAATTGAAATGGAAGATAGAGCTACCCAGCCCATGTTTAAAACACTCTCTAAATAAATTGAATTACGGGTTAATTTTTTTATTATGCACTAGTAATGAAATGTGAAGTGATCTATACTATAGTTTATTTAATTAGATTAATTATATAATCGAAATTCATATAAAATTATACAAAATATATTATGAATTTATTACAAATTCATAAACAAGATTTATATATTCTAAGTATGAGGGGTTTCCGTAGTGAATTATATTAGATATGTCGTAACCGACTAGAAGTGGGATTGAAACTAGTGAAATGAATCATATAGCGTCAATCATCACTTCTGGGCGGGCCTTGTACCCAGTAACCAGGGCTTCCTAGGAGGTCACCCATCCCAGAACTCCTCTGGCTCAAGCGCGCTTAATTGTGGAGTTTTCCCCACAATCAAGCCCACTTAGCTTGCTACCCCATTTGCAAAACCTTAGCAAGTATTGTGCGTTATTAACCATTCAAGTAGAGATCCTTTTACTCTTTGTATTGAGTCATTAATCTATGACCATTTCCATGAAAGGTAGTCGTAACTGACTAATTTCTCATGATTTTTGAATAGTCCACTTAGAACTCATTTGCATAGTCATAGTCCACTTAGAACTCATTTGCATAGTGTGGACTATGACTATGCAAATGAGTTCTAAGTGGACTATTCAAAAATCATGAGAAATTAGTCAGTTACGACTACCTTTCATGGAAATGGTCATAGATTAATGACTCAATACAAAGAGTAAAAGGATGTCTACTTGAATGGTTCATAACGCACAGTACTTGCTAAGGTTTTGCAAATGGGGTAGCAAGCTAAGTGAGCTTGATTGTGGGGAAAACTCCACAGTTAAGTACGTTTGAGCGAGAGGATTTCTGGGATGGGTGACCTCCCGGGATGTCTTGGTCATTGGGTGCAAGGCCCGAAAGTGATGATTGACGCTATGTGATTCATTTCACTAGTTTCAATCCCACTTCTTCACCCCTGTGAGCATCACCCGATGCAATGAGTGCTAAGTGGACTATTCAAAAATCATGAGAAATTAGTGAGTTACTACTACCTTTCATGGAAATGGTCATAGATTAATGACTTACTTAACACAGTTGAATCCCAAAAATAATATCTAAGATTTATATAAATAATAAAAGAATACAAAATTATATAAAATATATTATGAATTTGTTACCAATTTATAAACAAGATTTATATAAATAATTAGTAGAAAATTTGTGTATATACTTCATTTTTTTAATGCTGATTTCAACTATCTTAACCCTATTTTTATTAACCCATAAATACGTTTCAATCTTATGAAGAAAAATTAACATTGGTTTATCTTGCGGCAGCGACTCGAGGGACTCCACGCTGCATTCAGTCCTTGTTTAAATTGATATCTTGTAGTATGTGCGCCCCTCTTCAACCAAAGATTGAATCAAATTATATTTAAATTAATGTTCTGAAAACCCTAGATAACTCGCCTATCACGCTAACGATAAGGACATCTGGCGGTGATAAATTTCAATTTTCATCATAATTCGCATATCAGATTGCGGTAATTCGCGCATGCTTCGATAAGTCGTGTATCACATGATAGCTTGCGTATTCAGCGACATGTCGCATATTAATGGCTGATAATTCGTGTATTGGTTGTCATACCTCGCGTAGCAGAGGTAGCGGGTCCAAGTATCAGAGAGATGACCCGACAGAGTTTTCTCGCATAAATGCCACTTTTCTTACTTATCTGCGTAATTAGCCGCCTATCCTATGGTGATAACCAGCGTATCGAATATATATCGTATATCCAATGCTGATATATCGCGTATCCATTAAAAAAAAACTAAAAACTTCCTTATCCGCAGATGACCGCATATTCATTCATGATAATTCACATATAGATGAACAGGTGGGCTTCTGCAAATCGTGAATAAATGGGCCAGGCCACCTAGAAGGTAGTTGTGAATCAAATGGTTTGGCGAATTCCCGTAACAGAACAGGGGAATCACATAACAGCGAGATGGGTAGACACGACTCTGCAAATCGTGATTTCTCCTGCCCATGCTGGAGTGGTTGTGATTGTGACAAGTTCAGTAGTTATGTAATTGGTTTGTTCGATTTGTTTTGGTTTTTTTAGTTTTGTATTTATTTTAAAATTGTTTTTTAGTTTGAATTTCTTCCCAAGTAAAAAGTTTAATTATAGTCATCATTTTGTAATTTTTTTCTGAACTAAATTTTATTAAAATTTAAAAAACTTTTAAATCAAACCTATAATACGTCATTTACATCATTGTTTATAAAAAAAAAAAAAAAGCTTAAAAAGTCCCTAAATCCAGTTATTTGACTATATTTTCAAACTTTTTTTTTTCAAAATTACAACGCATTCCCAGATAAGAGGGAAATTTTATTTAAATACAATGGGTTTTAATAAAATTGAACAAAACAAATTGGATAGAAATTGAAACATTATATTAAAAAAATGAAAATTGAGATGTTAAGTATATATATTTAAAAGTTATATTTTAAAATATATTATATTTTAAATAATTAATAATTAATAAAATGTTAAATATATAAAAGAGAAAATTTATTTAAATACAATGATTTTTAATAAAATTGAGTCAAACAAATTGGATAGAAATTGAAACATTGTATTAAAAAAAATGAAATTGAGATGTTAAGTATATATATTTAAAAGTTATATTTTAAAATATATTTTATTTTAAATAATTAATCATTAATAAAATGTTAAATATATAAAAGAATTTAATAACAATAGAAATCATAAGTATATAATTTTTTAAATCAAATTTTAGGAAACATCCTCAGTCCTTAAAAAAAAAATTACATCTAATATTAATTTTTTACTTAAAAAATATAAACCATGAGCCTTGATACATTTTTGTAAGTGAAGTTTGCGTATAAAGGGTATATTTTTAAAATTACTTATGATTATATTTTAAGCATATTTTTTATTTAATTAAATTTTATTAAAAATAAAAATTCTATTAGAATATGTATAATTTTTTTTTAGTTTATTAAGTTTTTATTAATAAAAATATAGAAATTATATTTATGATTTTTGATAGAACTAAACATGATTGCATAAAGGACATGAAGACTTACATGGAAGTACTGTAGTTATCCTGCTGCAAGTAGAAACAAATACATAGATAACATCATAACAACTGAGGAGATGGACATGTGTCAAGAACCTTATTTCCACCATAATTCTTAGGTTTTTTTTTTTTTTTTTTTGTCCATTTATAGAGTTAGTGGAATTATATATCTTTTTGTTTTTCCATGTTATTTTAATATTCTATCTTATTTTAAATTTTGATTAATGGTTATATGCTATTTGACATTGGAAGTTTGGCTACATTTAGTTTTAAAATATTAAGTTCAATCTGTAAGAAAAAGGAATTATACACCACTTAACTAAGATTTCATGGATATCACCACTCTCCATTGATTTCCACTGCGTACAATCACAATGACAATGTTCAACATACTATAATCTTTGTTTCAATATTTTTCTTATTTAAATTGTATTTTTTATATGGTGGATATTTTAACATAGAATTATCGATATGAGATGAATGATTGATTTAATATAGCACTTTGTTAACTTGGCACACATGGTCTAATACCTAACCCATGTGAACTTCACATGAAAACTTTACTAAGACATGGAACGGTGTAAATTTCCTAATGGTCATCAGATGGTGGCAATTACACTTACGTTAAACGTAATTCCTTTTTCATATCTTCTCTCAAACTTTGGATTTCTTTTGGTTTCATGGTGGCCGTTAGGTACCCCTCTACAAATTTGGAGGAAACCTTGTTCTCGTGTTGAACTAGACCCTTCCATTTCACATCGCCACTGATTATTGGATAAGAATTCAATGGTTGTAAAACAAACTGGAACATCGCTCATCCCCCCTGCTTAATCGTACCTTTTTGTTGCATATCACAAGTTTTTCATTTCCCATCTCCTTTTCCTGCATACATCGCCTTTTCCTGCATACACGATAGAAGGGTTAATATCTAACTCAAATTTTTTTGGTGGAGCTTGAACCCTTATTAGTCCTTGCTTGAAGCACGATTATAGTGATCGGTACATTGTTGATATTGAAGTAAATATTTAATTCACCAAAAAATTTTCTCCTTAAACATTGTTTAACCAAACCTATATACTCGCTATTTTCATCTATCAAATTTTTAGCCAACGCTTTTTTATTATAAAAATTTTGGACCTCTTATTGCAGGCTTACTAAGAAAATGCATGAAAAACTTATTTTATCCAAAGTCTATACAACTTCTTAGTCCGTGCTCCATTTCAACTTCTTAGTCCGTGCTCCATTTCATCCAAATTTCATTGTCGAGACTTAGTCCGTTCTTCATTTTATACAAAGTTCATTTTCCAAACAAATTGTTAGTTCGTGCTTCATTTTCTAATAGCAGATGCCATATGTCTCAACAATCCTACAAGGTGGCACTCTTTTTGGAGACAAATACCATCCCATGAAGCCATAGCACAAACAAGAGACCAACCAAAATTTGAAGCTAAATTCCATTGCTCGTGAAGCCACAGCAAAAATAAAAAAGCAACCAAAAAGACCCTGCGACCCATGCTTGGATGAGACCTAAGCGTCAGAAGGGGATCTAGAAAGACGACCCCTTGGATTGAGAAAGAGGAGCTTCTTACCCTTTATAGCCTATTAATCCACCCACCCGCTATCTAGCCAAAACTTTATTCATGTATGTGAAGATGGATTTTAACCAGTCTTGGTTGAAGTTGATCCACCTGCATACATATCAGTTACATCCTGGAAAAAGATTCAAAGAAATAATGTGAGAAGCTCTTTGCTAGAGGTTCAAGGCTAGTGGGCTCACAAAATAGGCCAGTCGGTATCTTCATAGCCAATAACTCGTTGGCTTGGTACAGTACCACAGGAGTGAGAAGGAGGAAAGGAGTTGTTCGCTTGGTACAGTACCACAGGAGTGAGAAGGAGGAAAGGCCTTGTACAAGAGATAAAAGGAGGAAAAGCTGGGATTCAAGAATATCGCTCACATCCAAAAATCAGGTGTGTTTCAAAGAAAACCCCACATGAAAATGTAGACTTTTCCTTTCACCTTTCAAATAAAGAAGATGCCCTTATCTCCCAGGGGCCTTCAACCTTTCCATCTCTCACTAGATGCATTTTTCCTTTCACAAGGAGCCTATCACTATGTGTTTTCCCTTCTAAAAGGTTCATATGCATGTTCTACTTCTCTCATTCCTTGGAAGCGTTTCCTCCACCAGTAAGCTCAGTCTCTGTATTTCATACATATGATAATTCTGTAGAGACCATAGGTCATAGGTCCTTAATTTTTTCCCATAAATGTGGGGTTTTATGCTATTGGAGGAGGTCATTGATCTTCTATTGATAATTAGGGAATTGGGTTTTACACACGACTTCAATTTCTCACAGAAAACTATTGTGCTATGAGTAAAAACTCATTTAGAGAGTTTGGGCAAGGATTAAAAATAGTTACAGGGGTTGGTTGAATTTTTTATTGAGTAAATTTCAGGAAGAATGCGGGAATGGAGTTGCTCATATGGCTGATTCAAAAAGGGGATTTCCTCTGCCTTAGTGCCCCAAGTTGTCATTGCTATCTGTTGCTTTCCCAGTTTGGCCTCTCGGCACAGGATTTACAAGGGATATTATCTGTTTGGGGGAGATTAAAGTGGATCAACTATCCACATTTGAAAAGGTGTGGAGTGGCTATGACGGAGGGCAATATAATCAGGGATGTACTTTTTATTAGCCTACAGACTTACCGACATGCTTCATCAGCTTTAGGCCATATAGTGCACCCTAAATGTTTGCCTTTGCCGCGATGGGTTCTTTTGGCCAAGGAGACTAAAGTTTCTGCAAAACTATCATCTTAATATAAACATTCCAACAATGCATTTGAAGCCCCTACTGCTCCTTTTTTATTTTCACGGGAATGGTAGAGGAACTGTAAAATAGGCCAGAATCCAGCTCTTGCTAAAATCATGGATTCATATGTTAGTGTGAGTAGATCAAAACCATTGAGAAATCTTGATTATATCCCCTTGCTGGTGAAATGGAATTTGGTGTAATATTTTAGTGTGAGTGAATCAAAACCATTGAAAAATCTTGAGTACATCCACACGCTGGTGAAATGGAATTTGCGGGAATGATGGGGATCAAACAAAACGCAACAAAACCACCCAGCCTCTACCGAGTCCAACAAATGTGGAAAGTTTTAAATAGAAAAAATTATTGTTTTTTTGTGAGGATTCGTATGAAGTGAGAGGATCGACCTTTCATGTCTGCCTCAACAGTGTTGAATATATAAATCATGAAAAATGGGGTAGAAATAACAATATAATGGTAGATATTCTTTTGAATGCATATTGTACAGAGTTATTATTATAATTGACAGATGTGTTAAATACATTTATAAGATTCTCATTAATCTTATTCATATTAAAAGTGGAAGAAATGTTAACAAGTAAAGAAAGCTCACTAGATGACCCATAGAGTAATTGATTGAACCTGAGCCAAATTTCTCTAGATAGTTGTCAGTTTTATAACTCCTCACCAAACTTTTGAATTATCAGTTGGATTGGGACTTGGGTTTTTAATGATTTTATTGGTGCTTAAATCGATCCCATTTGTCCACTTCAACCTTTTGATATTTAATGAATGTATCTGAAATTAATGATGTATATTTTTATGGCAGTATGGCCCCCAAATAAACAAGATTGCAATGAAATGGCATACCTTCCTAATCAGGACACAACCATAAAACCAAGAGCAAATATTGTTCATATGAATTAAACCAAAAATATGTATCATATTTATGGTATTTGTGAAATTTATGGCAGTTTACCGAGACATAAAACATTATTTGTTCACCACAGTTGTGGTGACCAAATAGAGCTTGTGAAATTTATCGCAATTTCAATTAGCAGCGCCAACTCTGTAAAATCAAAGGCCAGATCTAGACGTAAGACACTCTCTGTTCGGTGATCAAATGGAAAATGGAGCTTGTGCACCATCTCTTGCAACTAATCTTCCTATGGAAAAATAGGACGAGGAGTGGATTAAGTGCATGTTAATGCAACAAATATGTTCTTGCAACTAATCTTCCTATGGAAAAATAGGATGAGGAGTTGATTAAGTGCATGTTAATGCAACAAATATGTTCATGTTACACTAGTTGTATATATTTAAAACTCAAAATTAACCATATTTTACTATAATTCTCTATATTTTAGAGTCAAATTGGTCAAATATAATTCTAGTGTGGTATCTTGAGGCTCGTAAAAGAGGTTTTACTTTTAAAATCATGCCGGAATGATAGTGATGCTTTATCAAGTATATAGGAAAGAAGAACAATTAAAGTATAAATTTTAACTTTAAATTTCAAATTATATGTTTAGAAAACCTTGACTCTTGGCATCTGAAGTTTACATAAACCTAACTTCCTTAAGGAGCTAATAACATAAGTATTCCAGGAAAATTTGTGCATCTTGTCTGATAGGGACTAGTCTTCACAGGAGGTTAAACATTTCAATTTCTCAATGGCATGAAAAATTTTCTCCTCTAAGGTTGCTAAACATTTCAATTTCTCAACAGCGTGAAAAATTTTCTCCTCTAAAGGTTGCTATTTTCTCATCAATGATGACATTCATATTGGTTATATTTCCTTTCCATTATTATCATCCCCTGTGTTAAGATTTTTTTCCAAAAACTGTTGGATTTCTTATTTTCATGCCTACTGAAACAATTTATTTCCTATACAACATTCTTGGTAGAAGCATGTTATGATTCATTGATCTAATCCTACAATAATACCATAGGTAAACAATGGTTTTGTTGTATAGGGTTGAGAACCATTATATCAATCCTTTGTATAGGGTATAGGATTTTGTTGTAAATGGAAATAACGTAAAGCATTATAGCATACATGTTGTGTTTCAACAATATGAATGGGGTCAAAGCAACATAAAATTTAAAACTCCATCCCCTTATGCCATGAATATCTGTAACCCTTAAATGACCTTGAGGGTTGGGTGGATTCACCTATTAAGTCAATATCATGAACAATTAACCTTTATTTATCAGAAAGAAAATACTAACGATTGTCTATAATATGACTAGGTATGGGAAAAGAGGAACATAGCCTAATGGACTGGGAACATAGAATAAAGAATCTTTAGAACTCTTTAGGTACTCTTAAGTTGTCTCCACTCTCTGAATTGATGAGAAAAAGTATAAGCGCTACCAAAATTCATGGTCAAAATTTGCTCAATAAGTTTCTCGAGTTTTCCAAATTTACGTTCCCTAAATTTTTTCGGTGCATGTTCCGAGTTACTCTCTTTCATTATAACATGATTTATGAAAAATAGGCACTCAGTATATATTAATAACATTGCCAAGTTTGCCAAATTTACGTTCCCTAAATTTTGTCAGTGCATGTTCCTAGTTACTCTCTTTCATTGTAACATGATTTATGACAAAGAGCCACTCAGTATGTATTACTAACATCGACAAAGGGAATATTCGGTTTCACTAGAATGGAATTTTCATACTCATCCTATTCATTGGTAGGGGAGCAACTTCTTAAGAATAAATTATTTTTCCTTGGGGTGGTTACAGAACATAACAATTATCCTAGTCTTTTGCATGTTTGATAATGATTCTCAAGTCATTCATTGTTTTCTTTGTTCTTCCTCATTACCACTACCTAACTTCTGTGAGGGAATATGTTTGCGCAAGCTTCAAATGAACATATGCATGGCCCTTGGGGTCCCTAGTAGAATTTGATTTCCTCTTTAATTTCATATTTCGGTGAAGGCATCTTGGTGTCATAAATAGGCTCTATTTTACCTTTTTAGTGGCTTATGCATGGGATATTTTGGTGTGCTTATTTGTATATAAATTCACACAGTAGTTGATCCAACACTTCTAGCCAAAGAACCCAACCCCTCCACCAACAAGGAATATTTCTACAACAATGATCCCTTGTTTTTATAATGGCCTTCTCAACACGGCGAGATTTGCGAAATACCTTACACTAGATCCCTTTGACCCTTGGTTCCCTAGTTATTTGTTGGCAAATCCTAGTTACCTAGACTCACTCTTCTTCGTTTGAAATAGGTAATTGGTGTAAGTTAGCTATATTTCCTTATATTCCTTTCATTAATCATGAAGGGGTTTATTAATTCATAAATAATTTTTTTACATGTTGATAGGTGAGAGGGTATTAATTTACAAATGTCGTTTTAACCCCAACATTGTGGCACCTCAATGACAATATTCTTTTCTCTTACAGGTTAGCCATTCAGTATTCCTAGTTAAATTTTATTACCCTATTGTTGTGATGTTTCTCTTTAAGAAATATGGTTATGAGGAGGAATACTTTTAGGGTTTAATTGAATTTTGGTGTATGTAATTTAAAAGATACATTTCATCAGCACGACTGATTATGACTGTTAACTAGTTGTAGCTTTTGAAATTTTTTCTTGGATGTAATTTATGGCATGACCAAATTTGGTTAAATATTAATAGAGTTAATTTGTGACTTAGGAGTAGTTCTCAAAGATATTAATATAGTTATTTTGTGGATATTAATACAGTTCTTTCACTATTACTATTTATCCGTGATTTAGTCCCTCTTTCAATATTTCATTCAAGAATGTGTGCCGAAGATGGATCCTCGTGAGAATTCGATACATCCACAAATTTCTTGCAACACTATGGGTAATCCGAATAACTTTTCTTCAATTAAAATTTCTTTTTTTTTGGTTGTCACTCCATGCTCCCTCGCTGTAGATTTCTAGATATGGGACTAAGATGAAGTATATTATGGGAATATTCACTCCAGAGTTAATATTAGTTGTCCAATTATATTTTAAAAAATAATACCAACCACCCTACCTCCACCTAAAGTTAAAATAGGAAGCCTTATAAAGTCGAAATTCCTTTAGAAAAATATACTAAGAATTAGAATGTTCAACAATATTAAATATATATCTAATATACTCCCCAGATTGGGGTGTGACATGGTGGCATGCTTCACTCATTATAATTAATGAAGGTTGGTGTAAAGGATAGCCCCAATAGCCCTGACAAGTGTGGCAAAGATAGCAGGTCAGTCACATGCATGAAGGTAGAGGGTGGAACCAAGTTTAAACATTTGAGCCATTCATTGCTATGCACGCATTCCAGTGGAGGTGAAACTCTGGTTCAAGCTCGAGCAAAGGTGGTGAACTATGACAGTATCAAAGGAAAGCGGTTGACACAAGTGTTCCTCCATCAATATTTAGCACTGGTTATTGGGTATGTAATCAACGTCTTCTCCTCTATCTCCATGGAAAATGTCCTTTGGGTCTCATTTTTTAGGTGCTCTTGCTTGAAGTTGTGGGTTACTGTCATGGATGGGCTATGTCTCACTTAGACTATTCATGCATCGATCTTAATTGTTGTTGGGACTTGTTATATATGTGTCTGAAACCTAGAGTTCATGGTTGTTTCGATTTTGTTCGAGGTATCAATGTCTCAAAGGGGTTTAATAACTAGTTGTTTGATTATGCTTGGGTTCGAGAAACCTCTTTTCTCTGGGTTCTGTATTCACCTTAAGGTGAACTAGATTGGCACTGGCCTTGCTGGAAGTGTCGAGGCTATCAGGTTGTGGGAACCTCGAGTGGCATCGGGAAGGGCACAAACCTATGGGCCCTACCCCTGTGTATAGAATTGTGTCATATGAGCTCATTCTTACTTGTGGCTTGTGCAATTGTAAACCCCATAGAGTAACCATGCTCTTGCTCATGGTGATGTGACTCCACTGTCTAAGGGATAGTTTGAGGAAACCCTTCTTTTCTTTGGGGAATTTTGGTATTATTTTAAATGGAAAAATGATGGTCGACTCACTATGTGTTTTGGTTTCATGTTTGCATGCTTTTCTTTGGACACGTGGGCAGACAAGTAACGTGACCCGAGAGCTGGGTCACGGTGGGCTTAGTTTTCCAACTTGCACCCTATTAGTTTGCATACCTCTTGACCAAAGAATTACAAAGATGACCCATGCTGGTACTCCTTCCTCCAGCCCTACCTCAACGGGTTGAGGCAAGAAGAATAGAGGCAGACAAGTGGATGGTTAGTTTAGTTCGGATAGAGGCAAGCCCATAGGTCAGAAACCCACTAGGAATATCATTAAGGAGGCTGCAAAATCTTACCAAGAAAAAAAAAGGGAGGAAATTTTGCATCTCATAGGGGAATGAGAGGCAAGTCTTAACTGCCACATAGAGTCAATGGACATTGTGGCCAAGTACTGGAGGGATTTGGTGCCTGACCCTAGGCAAACCCAAGGATGCATGAATCAATTCAAACACACTCTCTTCCTGTACTGGTCCATGAAGTGAATCTCAAGCAAGGCCCTGGAACATGTCGATATGAGTATGGCCACTGCTGTACACAAATTCCTGAATTATTAAAAGGAATTCGAGAAACTCCAATTTCATTTTCAAAAGCAAAATGGTTAGTTGTGCCAGATTGAAAATCACTTACCATGCATTCTCTTTCCAATTGAACTCCCGTGGTACACTGCTGAAGCCCTAATACTGGTGAAATTTGCCTCAACTGAGGAAGCTAAGTAGTTATTATGTTGTTTCCTTTTGCAATTTTTACTGATGTTTATAAACATGCAGATAACATTTACTTTTAATTGTGCAAACATTCATATAAGTAGGCAAGTAGATGATAGAATTCGTATAGGCATACAATCATATTTTGTGTGAGTGAAAAGACTCAAACTGTTCTATTTTTGGATGACTTACAATATTATTAGCTAGCCAACTTCATTTTCTATAAAGCAAGTTATGACCACCCAAGTGCCTCATTATCTAAATATAATTTGTTGTTTTAATTAATATATAAAAAAATGTAATTTCTTGTTTTAATTAATATATAAAAGAGGATCTGTCCAACTTTTGAAAAAAAAACACATTATCTAACATACTATGAATAAAACAATATTAAATATATATCTAAAACATTCTGTAATTACAAATTTCCCGGTATTTTTAATTTATGATAAAATTCAAAATTTGAATATTAATGGTTCCGTGATATGATAGAAAATAACGTTCCACCAGAGATTCCGGGGAATTGAATGTTGAATTCAATTTCATTGAGACAAACCAAACGACGCTCCATGCACTCCCTTCGTTGTTTGTCCAAGGCTACTTACCGAACCAAAGGAGAACTAAGGTGTTAAGGTTATGGCAAGTTCCGTATTCGTACTTTTAATCAAATTAATAATAAGATCCATTTTTATGAGTTTAGGGGAGAAATTAAATAATGTAATTTTAATATGCACAATGAAATGTTTGTGGACGGTTAATCACAATTTTTTATACAAATATTTACTTAAATTATGACGGAGAACTATTTTATATGGTATTCATGAATAAAGCAGAGTGAGTGGCTATCCACATTGCATTTTATTGAGTAGTTATCGACATTGCATTTTATTATATAAAGTTATGAAATTTTGCGAATAATTATTTTTTAAAACTTTTATATCTCGTCATCTTTAAAAGAATATATCTTAATTAAAACATTTCATATTTTAATTTAAATTTTAAATTTAAATTAAAAAAAACTATAATAAAAATTATATATATATATATATATATATATATATATATATATATATATATATATATATATATATATATTAAAATAAATAACTAACAAAAATAAAAATCCAGCAAATTTAATTATGAGATATATAATTAAAAATGAAAATAGTTTTAAATATCAAAATGTTAAATGTAGATTTAAACATAACGAGATTCATTTTAATCATACAAACTAAAGTGATGATTCCTTGTCTATTTGAGGGTATTATGTTATGTGATTTTGATATTTTATATTGTTCTGTATGGGCTAGAAGTGAGGTACGTTAGTTAGGTGTGAAATCAAATTATTTAGCAAATAAAAAAAATTGAAATAATAATTGATATTCAAGCCATTACAATTTGATAATTAAATTTAATTAATAATGATATAAAAATTCAATATTTAAAATGAGCTTTTAATTTTTTAAGTTATATATTCTTTATCTCTCTATGTATAAAAAAATAAAAAATTAAACTAAAATTATTATAAAACATAAATTATTAAATCTCAAATTATGAAATTTCAATTTTTTAATTGAAAATTAAATTATACTTTATAATATTATACTTTATTTATTTTTATTATTTCATATTATAGATGTATCTTAATCATAGATCTAGACACATTTTTGAAGCATAAATAAATTTAACTTCTTGAAAATCTCTTGAACACATAGAATAAAATATCCTAAATATGCAATTCTAACAAATCTTTGTTGTTTTCAAAATTAACCCTTAATAAAATGCTATACCAACAATAATTTATTTGCTCAATTAATTTATATAATGTATCAAAAAAAAAATTATTGTTATTATTTTAAACCGTATATAATATGTAAATGGTTCGCATTGAAATAAGTTAGTTGACATAAATATTGAAATATTTTATTTATAGATAATATTGTCTAGATTAAAGGTTTTTTTTTATTAATATATATTTAGACAAATTTCAATATTAATAAATTTTACATATTGAAATATTTTATTTTTCATGAACATTAAATTTGTTTAATTATTATTAATATTTTTAAATACCACAATTAGACATCTAAAATTTATTTTTACTCTCAATCAATTCTTCTCTCTCTCTCTCTCTCTCTCTCTCTCTCTATATATATATATATATGGATATTGAAATATTTTATTTATAAGTGAGAGTGAAATATTTTTACTATATCTTTTTTATATTGGGTTTTCATATCAATTACATTTTATAATACTTTTAAGTAAAACTAGCTAAATATACACATATCTCTTCTATTTTGATTATAAGAAGCATTATATTTTAATTTAAAGTATGTTTTATTTTTTATTTTAAAATGAGCCGGTGTCAACTCCAAATTGAAATTACACATGGCCTCACCAAGGTATTAGACCTTTCTATCCTTCCAAAATGTAATTACTAAATATAAATTACTTTTAATAAAATATAAAAGTTATATTTTTAAAATATTTGTTTTTTATCAATTTAGTAGAAAACTAAATAAATATTTCTATATAATTATCTAATTAAATTCCATATTATAGATATGGCGTCCTATTGCATAGATTTTTTTAAACTTGTGAATATAGATCCATATCTCATATATTGTTTTTAATATACACACACACACACACACACACACATATATATATATATATATATATATATATATATATATATATATATAATTTTTGAATACATAAATAGATTTAACTTATTGAAAATCCTTTGATAAAATAGCTTAAACATGAAATTCCAACTCTTAATGAAATTATATAACAATAAAAATTTAATTTTTAAATTACTTTGTATAATATATATTATTAGTATTTGTAATCCTCACATGAAAACGCACGGCCTTAGAATTTTTTTACACAAACTACCCACAGTTAGCTATTCAAATCATTATTCTAGATTCCTCATTAACCATTGATATTTTTTACATAAATTATCCACAGGTAACTATCCAAATCACTATTCTAGATTCCTCATTAATCATTAGATAGAATATTCATCAATACATAGATTAAGTTTTTTTACACAAATTACCCATAGGTAACTATCCAAATAACTATTCTAGATTCATCATTAACCATTAGATAGAATGTTCATGAGTACATAGATTAAATTTAGTAGAATAGTAAGTTTCATAACCATTAACAACCAATAACATCATTGAAAACCGATTATATCCTGGAAACCCATTAGGGTGAAAACCAACAAACGTTTAATTTTATTACTAAACACTTGTGAGGGTATGCACCCCTCACTGAATGACTTACAAGGGATTTCATCCCTTCACCATTGTTATAAAATATTACAAGGAAATATCATTTAAATAGGAATAATCTAGCTAAAAAATATTACAATCATCATGATAGCATTTACCCACAATTCTTCAATCTTCATATCTTTGTGGCATGGTCATTCCTACAATGGACCATCCTGCAGCTCACACTCATATGTATCGACAACTAATTATTTACCTGTCACCATGTTAAAAATAATCTACCATTTTCACAAGTCATCATTCTTTCCTGCTCTTTTTGTTGTGAGCATACATTGATATCAAGATTACGTAAACTAGTAATCAAACTGTTCATAAATCTATACTAGTGATGTTTCACCATATATTCATGTACATTCATGACATGCAATCAAAATATTGTGACATCATTCCTTTAACAACATTACATAACTTATATTTATAAGCATGTAACCATCAAATGATGTGTATAAAATAAATATCACATTAACTAATATTTCCTTTACAAAAGCACATGTTCTTGCAAGACAAATCACTACGACTGTATAGTCATTCTAAACCAAAATTTCAATTATGATCTTCCTGCATACAAATTACATAAAATTAATCAAAATAACCAACACTTCATCTATTACTTTTGGTGCATTCAAATACGTAAAGAAATATAACACAATGAATGTTGTTCCTATGCATGAAAATGCATATACTTTCCAAAAGGATCTTTTTCAAAACATAACTTAATAATTTTCTCTACGCAAAAAAAAATATATTTTCTATATCACAATCACTACCCTTTTTGGTTTGTGCAACATGTGTTTTTCCTAACACAATGAAGTTTACTTCAATGCACACACTATTTTCAAGAAAAAAGCATGCATTCTTGTTCATAGCATGCATTATTTTTCTCGTATGATCAAGATTCATATCCATCTTTTAAGAAAACTCTATTTTTGGTTCAAGATTTTTATCATAAAATCCATTATTTTCATATATGCAACTACGAACTCTTTTTCACCAAAAACCTATTTTTAAAGAAAGTTAGTAATGCTTATCCATGTACATACATGTTCCCTTCAATAAACTAAAAATAATATTATATTCTTACAAGAGAATCTAGCTCATTAACTATTTGTATGATGCGTGAAATGCATATTCATACTATCTCCTTAATAACTTTAAGTTTCTCATGAATATTTTCTATACAAAATATATTGGCTATTTAGCAAGAATTTCGTGTAATTTATTCCAACAAACCAAGAAAGTGATAAAGCTACTCAACTTTTAACACATAAGATTCAGACCTATCTAAGAAAAACTACATATTTACTTAGATTTTATGTGCAACAATTAGTGTAATTTATCTCAAGAAAAACACAAAGCTGCTTAAGTTTTAAGCAACAAGATTCACATATAATATTCCAAAAAAAACCGCAAATTTTCTTTCCTTTTATGTGCAAATCTCCCACACATTATTTTCCTAACAACATAACATCATTGAAATCTTCTATATGCATAATATATATAAACTTTTGTTTTTGAAAAATAATATAATAAATCATCTATATGCGTAATATATATGTAAACTCTCTTTTTGGTAAAATAATATCTTAAATACTCCATATGCATAATATATATAAGCTCTTTTTGAGAAAATAATGTACTAATTTATCTTATGAAAAGACAATCCTAACTACATAAGATTATGTATATATATTGTATTTATTTTCTAAGAAATCTTCCAAAGATACCTCAATGAACGTACATATATTAATCAATCACGTTCAAACGCAGAGCTTCTTTTCAATAGTAATGTGTGAAAATTTTTCCCTGTAGAACTCGATTTCAGCGTCTATACTGCATCCATGTCCTCAACCAGACAATAATCGTTGTAAACTAGATCTGATCCAGAAACTCTCCAACTGCAAACTAAAAGAGATATGTCTATACTGCGTCCATGTCCTCAACCAGACAATAATCGTTGTAAACTAGATCTGATCCGGAAACTCTCCAACTGCAAACTAAAAGAGATATGGCTTAGGTGAATTAGTATGAAATCAATCCAACAAACTGAACCTTCACCACAGTTGAAGAATCGTGATACTGACATGAGAAAGGAGCAACTATCTAAAGCCATCGATAGGATCAGGCCTGAGGCTCTTTAAAACGCATGCACAAAACTACGGCGAAAATCCCGCCCGTAGGTTGATTCTTCCCTGGTTATAGACCTCAATCCATGGTGAAATACAGAATGAATGGAATTTTCCAAGCTTTGCCTAGAATTCGTTTAATTTTTAACCGGTTTTTGATGAGAATGATTATATATATACACTAAATTTTGATATTTTGTTCATAAATAACATTTATTACATTAAAATTTATTTTTAAATACATTTCAATATTATTTAATTTTACAAATTGAAATATTTTATTTATAATGCACATTGAATTTTTAATTAATATTAATATTTTTTAAATGTCACATATTAATTTTATATTAAAAATTGAATTAATTAAAGAGCTCTTTTTTATTACAGTTATAACGAAGACATTGAATTTTTTTACATTCAATCATATTTTTTCTCTATATACTTTTGTTTATGTATTCATTTGAAATATGGAAATACAAATAATATCAACTTTTATTTGTCATTAGTATTGATTAATTTAAAAAAAAATTAAAAGTTGATATAAAATTATGTTATTAGACAGGAAAATATTTTATTTATAAGTAAGTGAAATATTTTTTACTATATATCTTTATTAGATTGAAATGTCAACAACCAATAGCTCAAGCACAATCATAATAGAATTATTTTTATTTATACACATTTCCTTCCTAGTGGACTGTAGGATGATTCTCTCTCCTCAACAAGGTATTATATCCATTTATACTAAAAAAATATTTTAAATATTAAAAAATTAAACATGGTATATATATATATATATATATATATATATATAACAAAATCCAAACTCACTACTCTCTTTTTTTTTTTCACATTGACCCCACATGTCTCATGTTTATTGTGCAAGAATGACATGAGCTTACTTGTGAAAATAATATTCTTATTAAATTAAAATAAAAATAAAAATTATTTAGAAAAATCAATAATGCCTTTTTTTTATAATATAAAATTGATATATAATGTGTATATATTATAAATGTGACTAGTTAGTGGTCTATTGCTCACACTTTATCTTCACTCATATACATAGTTCATTCATGCTTGTGTTGTCTCAACCATGATATATCATATGTATTCCTCACATATCATATGACAAATATAATGATTTTTTCATGATTGTTACTTGACATATGTTGTTAGCTCCCTATAATAGTAGTGTATCCCCATATTGTCGTTAGTGTAGTCCCCTTATTGTCATTGTTGTACCCCTCTAGCCCCCATATTGTTATTATTGTGCCACATTGTAACTTCCTCTCCTACAAAAATTTACCTTAACAAAAAAAAATTATTTTTACTCACCATATTAAATAGTAAAAACCCTTGAATCATAAATACAATATCCAAAATACAATCTGCATGGAAACCTTCGATACATACATATCATTGTTTATGGTGCAGTTATTTCACTGTACTATGAATAGGATGAAGCATATAAATTATGGTTTGATCATTGTTATGAGTTACAACAAAATCATTGTTAATTCGCCGAGCAACTGAGAGTAATATTAATGTTCACAATAAACAATATATTGCATAATCGCTACGCATGACACAACTGTGATATCTCGGGAATTCCAACAAGGGTTTGGAGCTTTGACATTAATCATCTGCAAGAGAATTTAAGTCGAATCTAATCAATTAACCCGATTCTGATATGGCATTTATGGTAATTTAACTCGGTTATTGCATTAACACTCCACTTGGTCATTTTACTATGCATTCGTGGTGCTTGTGTCAATACCCACCATTATTGTTTGTACGGCTACTTACTCCACAAGTCACAACTGTATTGCATTGGATTCTGATTGCTTGATTTTTCGAGGGAAAACCTGGGTAACACTGCAATCGAGCCGAGAGTGAAGGTTTGTTTGTCATGCGCTCCGACGATTCCAGAGCTCGGCTCCTTTCTAGTTAACACAGTCTCAAAACTCTTAAAAGGTTCGCCCCTCCACTTAGCTAGCTCTGCAGTTCTGTTATCATGCTTAGCTATATATATTTATCGTTTTCTCTATTAGAAATGTTGTTCTCCGACACTTCTAATAGAACCTTATTATATGAATTTAGTTTTACAGATATGATAAATACTGTGAGATTGAGCCAGCTATGCCAGATGCAAGAAAGTCCTTATCATGCGAACTCCATAGGTATAGTTGCCTTCAGTCCTTTTTATTTTATTGCACAACATTTAGTGTATTAAATCGTCAATTTTCTTCTCGACGCTAATATGTTCTAACTCTCTGTGGTTTATATTTGCACAGAGCAACCCATTTGGAAAGATTTACCCTTCAACAGGTATTGAAATTTCCACAGGGGTTTTCAGGTCATTTATTTCTTAACTTGATTATATAATTCTATGTAACAATAGATGTTAACTCGTTCCTCTGCTTTTGATTGCAGGTTCGATTCTAACCCTGCACCTACAGTTGCAAGCTTTGGCTCAGGGTTAACACAGTCGCTTCGACCCTAGCTAATATTACTTCCAAGAACCTACAGGTACCTTAACAGACCTCAATAAAAGGCCATTCCCTTACTTCTGTTCTAGATCTAGGATATATTTAAGCAATCCTTTCTTATCAAAGGAAAGTGAAAATGACGAGGGTTGTAAACCCCTTTTATATTTTTCAGGCAACACTAAGATTTCTTCTCTGTATTACGATGTAGGGTTTGAGTCGAATCTCTATTTTTGTTTAATGGGTTCAGAATGCTTCGATTCTAACCCTCAAACTCTTTGTATTTATATTTGATAAAAATATAAATTATCTCTGTGCGATTATATTTTCTCTACACCGAATGTATGTTTTGAATCTGTACAGGAACGGTTATGGTTTAACTATGATGTATCTTTTCCCTTTGCCGTTTATGTTTACAAGGGATTCTTGTCATTTCTCGGCATATCTTTCTCCTGCATGCATTTATTTCTTAGAAAGAAATATCAGAGAAATGGTTCTCGGTTTTGCCTTTTTAAGATAAGGATAGCTTTTAACGTTTGGCCCTTTAAAGAAATAATACTCATTGTTAGTTCTGTTACCAATATTTCTTTGTTGTCGTTATAAATATATGTTTAGTCTCTACTAAGTAATTATGGAAGCCAACGCTCCTTTCATTACTTTATTTACAATCTTGCATTCTCTATACTCTTTATTTTTTTCGTAGGATTCTCCCTACGGTACCCGTGCCACTGAAAGATTGAAGCTCGTGTTAGCTAGGGTTGCCAACCACGAATGACGAACTCCTATCTTGGACTTGACCCTAGGACTAGGGTCAACAGTCCGTTGGCTTCATCCCTACCCTTCAGTTGATTAAACTAGACATGTAGTATCTTCTTTTTCATCATGCTTTAATAGTAAGGGTAAATTATACCAATAATTTCCATTTTAAAAAAGAGATAATAGTAGTATAATACTCGTTACTTTCACATTGTTCACACAGTCGTTCTATTACAGTCACCCTATTCAATAAAATATCTCTGTTATACATTTACTTTAATGAGGGTTTTAAACCCTTTTATCATTTCACACAGTATAGGACTGAAAGCAGTGGATTCTGTCACATTATGATAATATTAACTTCATCATATTTCGCTATTCAATTCCCATACTCAGATTAATAAATTATCTACAGACTTGGTTTCCTGTCTCAATCATTTGTAAATGAACAGAATAACCGTATTGAAACTTTCATCTTTCAACAATCTCAGCTGTGAAACAGTAAAACAATTCCTTCTTATTAACCTGTATAAAGAAATTCACTGTAATACTTATCTAGCTTAAGTAGGCTAAGCTGTGGTCCTCCCAACCATTCAAGGGAGGCAATTACGTCCTCCGCTTGCCCCCTAGCTCTAGAATCTGGACGGTGCCACAGGTTAACAGTGGAATTTCTCTGTTGTGACCTCTGGATGGCCTATCCAGTCACCTTCAGAAATTTCTGGTTTTAACAAGGGTAGTTGTAAGCTATTTTTAACTGGTTCCCCAACCAGCTCTAGAAAATTCTTTTCCCTTTTACCAAAAATCACAGAACCCCTACTCCTCCCCTGGGATTCAGCTTTATTCTCAGAGGAGTAGGTAACTGTTTTCCAACTGCCCCTAACCACCTCCTATTCTTTGAAACCTTTTTACCAAAAGCTTAAAATATTTTCTTTTCATTAACTAGTCCTCCTAATTTAATAATTTCAGCAAAATAATTTGTTTTTATATATAATAATGTTTCAAGTATTTTTTTCCAGAAATTAAAATAACAAATGTCTTTAACTAGTTAATACTAGTTAGCTTTAGTGAGGCTATGACAACTTCCCCCCTGGAAGTAACACTGTCCTTGGTGTTTCAGCCTAGCTCTGCAAAGAGCTCTGGGTAAGCTTCTCGCATAAATTTTTCATCCTCCCAAATAGCTTCATCTGGGCCAAAGTGCTTCCATTGCACTTTCACCTAGATAACTACTCGTTTGTGGAGTTCAATTTCTCTTTTGTCAAGTATGCATTGTGGTTTTCCAGAAACTCTCTGTCCGGTTCTACCTGAAAACCAAAAGTGTTTTCAAGTCAGTATGCATTAGTTATTCAGAAATTCAAGTTAGAAATTTTATCTTTCTCCTACCTGAATATTTTTCCAATGAATCACATGTTTTTCATCATGTACTTATCGCTTTAGCAAGGACACGTGAAATACATTGTGAACGTAGATATAGCTAGGTAAGGCCAACCTATAGGCTACTGGTCCCACCCTTTCCAGTATTTGGAAGGGTCTACAATACCAGGGAGCCAATTTGGCACAAGAGGTCCATCTCATGCTACTTCTCTTGGGCTTAATTCTTACATAAACATGGTCCCCTACCACAAATTCATGGTAAGACCTTTTCTTGTCTGCGTAAATCTTTTGTCGATCTTGTGCAGCCTTCAGATTCTACCTTGTTCTTTTTACCTCAGCTTCCATTTCAGCCAACATTTCAGGTCCCAACAATAATTTTGTCTCTGGACTACTCCAGTTTATAGGTGTTCGACATTACCTACCATATATTGCCTCAAACAGACTCATTTTCAGGGATTCTTGACACCCGTTGTTATAGGAAACCTCAACAAGGTGCTAGTAATCCTCCCACTTGGTGGGCTACTACATTACATACATGCACAACATGTCTTCTAGTACTTGATTTACCTACTCTATTTATCCATCAATATGAGGACAATAGGCAGTGCTGAAATGTATTTGTGTTCCCAGCTTGGAAAACAAGGTTTTAAAAAATGGGGATGTGAACTTAATATCCCGATCTGAAATCACAATCTTAGGTATGCCATGCAACCTAAAGATTTCCTTCATAAATATATCTGCAATATGTACTGTCTTGTAGGTAGACTGTACAGGTATAAAATGGGCAAATTTTCTTAATCTGTCTACCACTACCATGATTGAATCATTTTGCCTTTTTGTTCATGGTAAACCTGTGATGAAATCTAAGGAGATAACCTCCTACTTCCACTCAGCAATGGGTATGGGCTGCAATAGCCCTGAAGGATGATGATGCTCCACCTTAAGCTACTGACATTCCAAACATTTGCTTAGATACTCTGTAATATTCTTACGCATACCTGGCCAATAATGTACCTTTCTTATTGCAGTGAGCATCTTTTCATATCCCGTATGGCCAGTGTAATTGCTGCGATGGAATTCATTCAAGATTAACTCCTTAAGACTTGCACAATTAGGCACATAGATTCTTCCGCGAAAAGTCAACACCTGATCTTTGTTCTTTCCATACTCTGATGTCTTGCCTTGCTTCTTATCATCCTCCATTTGCTTCCAAAATAATTTATATTCCGAGTCTTTCTGTGCTTCTTCTTTTAACTGTTCCAACAGTTGGCTTTATAGCTGATTATAGTATAAGGCAGAAATATCGTGTAGTTTTTTGCTCAACGCATCTGCAACTCAATTTTATTTTCCCTTAACATGATGTATGTCCATGTCAAATTCACTCAAACAGGAATTCCATCTTGCCTGTCTAGAATTTAAATCTTCTTTCTTAAAATAATTAGTCAAACTGCTATGATCTGTTTTAAGTACAAACCTCTTACCCAGCAGATACTGCCTCCACACCCGGAGAGCATGCACCATTGTTGTAAGCTCTAGATCATAAGCAGAATATTTCTATTCATGATCTTTCAGGTTTCTAGACTCGTAGGCTATCACTTTACCTTCCTGAGTTAATATTGCGCCAACACCTTCTTTGCTGGCATCAGTACAAACTTCATAGTCTTTATCAGGGTCAGCTATCCTCAATACTGGTGCTGTCGTCAGAAGTTGTTTCAGCTCTTCAAATTTTCTCTGACATTCATTTGTCCATTTCAAAAGCTTGCCCTTTTTCTGCAAAGATGTAATAGGAAAAGAAATTTTATAAAATCCTTCTATAAACCTTCTATAATAACCAGCTAGACCCATAAACGATCTAATGTCAGCCACATTCTGAGGTACTTGCCATTCCATAATATTTTCGATCTTTTCTGGATCAAAATCTATTCCTTCAGCTGATATAACATGTCCTAGATATTGGATTTATGTTTTAAAGAAATCACACTTGCTAAACTTAGCATAAATTTGATGCTTTCTCAGCATTTCCAAAACTATTCTCAAATGTTATTTATGTTTCTCCTCACTTTTAGAATATATCAATATGTTGTCTATGAAAATAAGCACAAATTTATCCAAAAATTGATGAAAAATGCTATGCATCAACCTCATAAAGGTTGCTGGTGCATTTGTCAAACCGAAGGGCAGTACCACGAATTCACAATGCCCATAACGAGTGCAGAATGTTGTTTTGCAAATATCTTCATATTTAATCCAAATTTGATGATACCCGGATCTTAAATATATCTTAGAAAACACCTTAGCCCTTCTTACTTGATCAAATAAGTCATTGATTCTGGGTAAGGGGTATTTGTTCTTAACAGACAGCTTATTAAGTTTCCTGTAATCCATACACATGCGTAAGGTTCCATGTTTCTTCTTAACAAATAGGACTGGTACTCCCCATGGAGACACACTTGGACGGATATAACCTTTGTCTAACAGTTCTTGTAGCTGTATATTTAGTTCTGTTAGTTCTGGCATGCTCATTCTATAAGGAGCTCTTAACACCAGAGAGGCTCCTGGCAGCAATTCAATGGTGAAGTCAATATCCTTCTTGGGTGGCAAACCAGGAATGTTTTCTGGAAATACATCCATAAATTCCTGTACCATAAGAATATCCTCCATTATTGGAGCCTTTTCCTTGGAATCTGCATATCCTACTTGAATTACATACAGTTGACATCCTTTTCTAATACACTTGCCCATTTGGGATTCTGTTATTGGGCGTAATTGCATAGGATTTTTAATTCCTTGAATTTCTTTCTGTGCGCCATCTTGCATTCTAAAGTTGATGATATTTTCCTTGCAGTCCACGAGGGTTCAGTGTCTTTCCAACTAGTCCATACCCAATAACACATCATAAGACCCCGATGGTAAGATTTTTAAATCTACTTGTAACTGTTATTCTGCTACTTCCAATATACAGTTAGGAACCTTTACAGTTACCTTTCGTTTTCCCCCAGTAGCTAACTGAACTAACCAGGAGTTCTTAAATTTCTGCTCTTTTAATTTGCATAATTCCACTATTTTAGGACTTACATAACTCAAAATTGCTCCAGGATCTACTAAAATTGAAACAGTTTTAGTGAGTAAAGTACCTTCTAGCTCAATCATTGTGGCTTGAAAATCAGCCTACCGGTCTTCCAAGGCTACATTTATATGAAGCATATTGCGCGCCATGTCCCCCACTGTAGATGCTTCCTGTAGATTTGTTACAGCTTCATTTTTATTTCATTGGGGACATTTTTTATAATAATGGGTTTCCCCACAGCCCTAGCACTGTAGGGGAGGTTTAGAAATATGTCCCTGATCTGGCTTACTAGATGCTTCTATGGGTTTCTCCTCCGCTGGCCACCTAGTTCTTTGGTAGTTCCTACCAAATTTCTTGCTGATAGAGTTCTGTGCTAAGCCTTTAAAATTGTTGCTTTTACTACTTTTAAAATTAGAGTTATTTTTCTAACTTTTCTTTGGCTGCCAGCTTTTTCCTCCTTCACCTTTGGCCTTGGACTACTGATAGCACATCTGGGCTTTATAGATGGCTTCATCCATGGTCTGAGGATTAACAAATTCTATACATTCTCTCATATGAGTAGGTAGACTACTCAGAAACCTCTGCACTTTGGCCTTTTCCTCTCAGAGATAAGGAACATAGCGTAGCAGGGAAGTGAATTTAGTGACATAATCATCCATGGTCATCAGCCCCAACCGTAAATCATGGAATTCCTTCATTTTCTCATCGTAAAAACTTTCTGTTAAGTACTTTTCTTTAAAGTACTGCGAAAACAATTCCCAAGTAATGTCCTGTTCATCAATGCTGCGTACATTTTTCACTTCCTCCCACCACAGAGTGGCCTTTTCCCGTAACTGGTATATAGCCAATCTAGCCTTCAGATTGCTACTATATTCATACACCTGGAAGTACTTATTTATATTAATTAACCAGGCTTCAACCACCTCCTCATCCTCACCATCAAAAGTTGGTGGTTTAATTTTGCGAAGCTCCCCCTGTAATTCCACTTTCTGTCTCTTATTGTCTTGTTGGTCAGACAAATTGCCCGATTCAGCCTCATTATAATTCTTGTTTTTGATTTTCTAGGAGGGACTCTTTTTAGCTCTGCCTGTAGTGTTGTTTCTAGTTTGCTGATCTTCTTGTTCTGCTGATAATTCTTTTTTAGCACTGGGATGTCCCATCTCCTGATTTTGTTTGTCTAATAAACTCTTTAAAATTTTCTCCTGATCTTGCAACAATTTCTCATTATTCTTTCTAAGTCTTAACATTTCCTCTTCTAATTGTTGCATTGTGTTTAACAAAAAACCAGTTTGATGCTGCTGCTCTTCAAGCAATCGGCTGGTCTTTTGATGTTGTTCTACAGTTAATTGAACCCACATTTCTGGATTCATAACCATTGTTGCTTGAGTTTCCTCTGGTTGAGATGGTGATGCCATAGCTCCTCTCATTATCACAGGATTTCTCTCTCAGTGCACTATACATATACACAGATTTTACTATTAGTATACCCCTTGGGTCCCAGCTTAGTAGCATAGCTTTGATACCACTTGTAACTTCCTCTCCTAAAAACAATTACCTTAACAAAAAAATTTTATTTTTACTCACCATATTAAATAGTAAAAACCCTTGAATCATAAATACAATATCTAAAATACAATCTACATGGAAAACTTCGATACATACATATCATTGTTTATGGTGCAGTTATTTCACTGTACTATGAATAGGACGAAGCATATAAATTATGGTTTGATCATTGTTATGAGTTACAAAAAAATCATTGTTAATTCGCCGAGCAACTAAGAGTAATATTAATGCTCACAATAAACAATATATTGCATAATCCCTACGCATGACACAGCTGTCATATCTCAGGAATTCCAACAAGGGTTTGGAGCTTTGACATTAATCATCTGCAAGAGAATTTAAGTCGAATCTAATCAATTAACCTCGTTTTGATATGGCATTTATGGTAATTTAACCCAGTTATTGCATTAACACTCCACTTGGTGATTTTACTATGCATCCTTCGTGCTTGTGTCAATACCCACCATTATTTTTTGTACCGCGACTTACTCCAGAAGTCACAACTGTATCACATTGGATTCTGATTACTTGATTTTTCAAGGCAAAACCTGGGTAACACTGCAGTCGAGCCGAGAGTGAAGGCTTGTTTTTCATGCGCTCCGATGATTCCAGAGCTCGGCTCCTTTCCAATTAACACAGTCTCAAAACCCTTAAAAGGTTCGCCCCTCCACTTAGCTAGCTCTGCAGTTCTATTATCATGCTCATCTATATATATTTATCGTTTCTCTATTAGAAATTTTGTTCTCTGACACTTCTAACAGAACCCTATTATATGAATTTAGTTTTACAGAGATGATAAATACTGTGAGATCGACCGAGCTATGGAGGATGCAAGAAATTCCTTATCATGCGAACTCCATAGGTATAGATGGCTTCAGTCCCTTTTTATTTTATTTCACAACATTTAGTGTATTAAATCATTGATTTTCTTCTCGGCGCTAATATGTTCTAACTCTCTGTGGTTTATCTTTCCACAGAGCAACCCATTTGGAAAGATTTACCCTTCAACAGGTATTGAACTTTCCATAGGGTTTTTTAGTTCATTTATTTCTTAACTCGATTATATAATTCTATGTAACAATAGATGTTAACTCGTTCCTCTGCTTTTGGTTGCGGGTTCCATTCTAACCCTCCACCTGTAGTTGCAAGCTTTGGCTTAGGGTTAACACAATCATTTCAACCCCAGCTAATATAACTTCCAAGAACCTACAGGTACCTTAACGGTCCTCGATGAAAGGCCATTCCCTTACTTCTACTCCGGATCTAGGGTATATTTAAGCAATCCTTTCTTATCAGAGGAAAGTGAAAATGATGAAGGTTGTAAACCACTTTTATATTTTTCAAGCAACACTGAGATTTCTCCTTTGTATTACAATGTAGGGTTTGAGTCGAATCTCTATTTTTGTTTAATGGGTTTAGAACGCTTTGATTGTAACCCTCAAACTCTTTGTAGTTATATTTGATAAAAATATAAATTATCGTTGTGCGATTATATTTTCTCTACACCGACTGTATGTTTTGAATCTGTACAGGAACGGTTATGGTTTAACTATGATGTATCTTTTCCCTTCACCGTTTATGTTCACAAGGGATTCTTGTCATTTCTCAGCATATCTTTGTCCTACATGCATTTAATTCTTAGAAAGAAATATCAAAGAAATGGTTCTGGGTTTTTCCTTTTTAAGATAAGGATATCTTTTAACGTTTGGCCCTTTAAATAAATAATACTCATTGTTAGTTCTGTTACTAGTATTTCTTTATTTTCATTATAAATATATGTTTAGTCTCTACTAAGTAATTATGGAAGCCAAAGCTCCTTTCATTGCTTGATTTACATTCTTGTGTTCTCTATACTCTTTATTGTTTTCGTAGGATTCTCCCTACGGTGCCCAGGCCACAGACATTGAAGCCCATGTTAGCTAGGGTTGCTAGCCACGGACGACAAACTCCTGTCTTGGGCTTGACCCTAGGACTAGGGTCAACAGTCCGTTGGCTTCATCCCTACCCTTCAGATGATTAAACTAGACATGTTGTATCTTCTTGTTCATCAGGCTTTAACAGTAAGGGTAAATTATACCAATAATTTCCATATTAACAAAGAGATAATAGTAGTATAATACTCGTTACTTTCACATTGTTCACACAGTCGTTCTATTACAGTCACCCTATTCAATAAACTATCTTTGTTATACATTTACTTTAATGAGGGTTTTAAACCCTTTTATCATTTCACACAGTATAGGACTGAAAGCAATGGATTCTGTCACATTATGATAATATTAACTTCATCATATTTCGCTATGCAATTCCCATACTCAGATTAATAAATTATCTACAGACCTGGTTTCCTGTCTCAATCATTTGTAAATGAACAGAATAACCATATTCAAACTTTCATCTTTCAACAATCTCAGCTGTGAAACTGTAAAAAAAATTCTTCTTATTAACCTGTATAAAGAAATTCACTATAATACTTATCTGGATTAAATAGACTAAGTTGTGGTCCTCCCAACCATTCAAGGGAGGCAATTACATCCTCTGCTTTCCCCCTAGCTCCAGAATCTGGAAGGTACCATGGGTTAATAGTGGAATTTCTCTACTGTGACCTCTGGATGGCCTATCCAGTCACCTTCAGAAATTTCTAGTTTTAACAAGGGTAGTTGTAAGCTATTTTCAACTGGTTCCCCAACCAGCTCTAGAAAATACTTTTCCCTTTTACCAAAAATCATAGAACCCCCACTCCTCCCCTGGGATTCAGCTTTATCCTCAGAGGAGTAGGTAACTATTTTCCAACTGCCCCCAACCACCTCCTATTCTTGGAAACCTTTTTACCAATAGCTTAAAATATTTTCTTTTCATTAACTAGTCCTCCTAATTTAATAAGTTCAGCAAAATAATTTGTTTTTATATATAATAAAGTTTCGAGTATTTTTTGCCAGAAATTAAAATAACAAATGTCTTTAACTAGTTAATAATAGTTAACTTTAATGAGGCTATGACACACATAAAAGCCCCGATATTGTTATTATTATTCCCTTACATTATTATTGTTAGGTCGGCTAGGATTATATTGTGACCCCATGGACTCCTATATATAGAAAGGTAGTTTTGTCATTTGTATTATCAAAGAAATTTTCATTTATGTAATGTAAAGGAGGTTTCCCCCTCAAAGTGGCTTATTTATAAGGCTTTGATCTCTCTTTTCTTCTATTTTTAGAGTTAATTTCATAACATTTGGTATCATAGCTATGGATTCTAGCATTTGCTACTTCAAACAGGTCATTGTGGAATTTTTTCTATAATGTTTTTTGTACCAAGGTTTAGATGCTAAAAACAAAAACTCATTTCTAATAAATCCCGAGGAATTTCGTATAAAATTTTCAGCTCTTGGTTCACAACATTTTTGGATATACAATCTATGGAATTTAGGGTTTTTTCACGCTCCTGAATTTCATCTAAAAGAGGTGACCTTGGGAAAATCGTCATAACTCTCTCTCTGAGAATCGGATTGGAATTCTAAAAAAAGTTGATGAAATCAAACTGTCTTTATTTTCCTTTGCATCACTTTTAGAGAGGAAGGAGGAAACATTGAAACATGGCATGTCGTACATGTCCGTTCTACTAAACCGGGCCATAATCAGGATATTGTGGGAGATTGGGAATAAATTTTTCTTGAAGAACCCAAATCAGGTAAGACCCATGAAATTTGAAAGAAGATTCAGAGGGCTACTACATGACCAAATTTCAGATATTTAAAATCCGAAAGCACAGAGATAAATTAGTTTCAATATCGAGCTCCTAGAAAGCAAGAAAAAGGTGTGTATTTTTCTTTCCAAATTGCATAAGTTTTGTTTGAAAAATCAGTTTGAAGTGATTCAAAGGGCATATTGAAGCATAGATATCAGTATTGGGTTCTAAAATACCCCATTAAAATAATTCAACAGCCATTAATTCCTCAGGAGGCTCTACTATGATGCATGAAGAGGAAGAATTGCAATATGAGATATCAAAATTACGGTAGCAAGTGCAAAAAAATTCAATCTTAAAAAGAGTAATCGAAGATGACATATATGGTTTAAAAGCAAAAATGGAGGCTAATTTGAACAATTTGAAGGATCAAATGAAAGCTAATATTGATGATAAAGTAGTGGAATATCACATTGAGCGTCAACAATAATTTCTCCAACTCTCAAAGGATAACCTAACTTTGGTGCAGAATTGAATGAAACAATAAGAAGATCAACATCACATCAAAATAATTTCTGAAGCAGTCAGAGAAACAAGAACTCGAAAACTACCAAGTCGATCAATTTCAGAGTATCTCATCAAGTTGAAGAGCTTACTCGTTGAATATTCCACATGGGAGGATGAGAATTTTATACAAAACCATCCAGAAATAATCAAGCGTTAAGGGCAACACTTGTTTGAAGGAGAGGGGCATGTTAGGTCTCTATACTACTAGTGTATCCCCCTATTGTTGTTAGTGTAGCCCCCTTGTTACACCATTTTTTTGGTCATCTAACCTATTACCATTAGATGAACCCAAGTACACCATGTAAGACCAATTTTACCCTAAGAAAAATTGCTTTCACCTTGTGAAATAACATTTATCTATATTTCCTGGTCATATTTAACCCAAAACAAGGAAATTAATTAAATAAATTATTATTTATTTAATTATTTCCTAGAATAAGTTATTTAAATCATTATTTAAATAATATTTCTAGTTAAATTTGACTAAATCATTTTAAAATAATTAAATAAATCATTATTTATTTAATTATATTCCCACCATCTCCCTAAAATAATAAATAAATCATTTATTTATTTATTGTTTATAAATAATGAATTGACCCAAGTCAAAAGACCTTTTCCCTCCAACAAATATAATAAAATATTCCTAAAGGGTGGTTCTAGAATTTGATTAATAATATTTTATCCATGCACCAAGTTCTAGATAACCCCAATATTTTGTTATAAATAGGATGGTTCTCCCCATTCATTAGTCACCTCCATTGCATTAGATCACTCTGGATCTACTCTTGGTCACCATTTTCCATTTTTGTCTTGTGAACTCCCATTGAGTTCTATGTTTGTTTGGGTTTTCTACACCAATAAGAGAGAGGAATTTTAGATCTAAAACGCTGAGGACTTTCAAGAACCCATCCCATTCAGCAGAACTGGAAAACACCTTTCTTGTTTTCCTCTCAGGTGCCCCCTTTTAATATAATACAAAAATTCTTTCAAATACATTGTTCTTGTCTTGTCTATTGGATACATGGAGCCATATTTTACTTTATCTTCTTAATGTCTTTTGTGCTTAGATCTAGATTTGTGCAGCATTATTTGGATCACCTAATTGCAGATTTAAAGATATTTGGCAGCCATAAACAATGTTAGGGCTATTTCTTATGCATAGATAAAGTGATCTTTTACGATGAAAGATTCATACTAACACCCCTTATTGTTATTTTTGTATCATTTTAGCCCTCATATTTTTATTATTATGTGCCATAAAATCCCCCATATTGTTATTATTGTGAGCTTACATTATTATTGTTAGGTCAGCTAGGATTATATTGTGACCCCATGGACTCCTATATATAGAAAGAAGGTTTTGTCAATTTTATCATCTGAGAATTGTTCATTTATGTATTGTAAAGGAGGTTTCCCTATCGAAGTGGTTTATTTCTAAGGCATTGATCTCTCTTTTCTTCTATTTTTGGAGCTAGTTTCATAACATATGTCAAATACTTTACGATGAAATTATATTGGATATTAGGGAAATAAACAAAAATAAATTATTTATTCAAATATATATAAACCTTAAAACTATTGAATTATAAAAATTCACACAAATATGTAAAAATTAATATAGGAAACTTTAATTTGTTATTATGGTGTGACATTATAATAGTTGGTGGCCCGACCCTCATTATCCATGCTTCCCTAGTCTATGCGCCCACGATCCATGGACCACCTAGTCCACAACCAAATATTTGGTGACCTAGACCCTTGTGATCCTCACTTTCCTAATCGATATGCTCACACACCATGGCCCACGACTTCTCGATCTACGAACCCCACCTTACCACACTTACTAGCTAAGCCGACAACCTTCGAAACTTTGCCACTCCACAACTATTATTCCCTTTGCTATGTATGATTTCATGGATTTAACGTGTTGTGCACTAATATTTCCCTTGGTGTTGAGTGTGACCTTTAAGGCTCCACTTAATAAACGTATCGCTACCCTCTCCTAAGCCACAGAGCTGTGACAATGACTCTTAGCCCTAGCAACCATTGTATGAAATCACCACTCAATCCTTTGTTCAAAATACATAATTGAAGCGACAAATTCTTGACCTTTCTCATGAAACCTCAAGGCTCTTGCTTATGTATTTCAACCGTTACTCTGAACCAAAAAATAAATGTACCGTATTTTGACCCCTACATCCACACTAGTTTGCACCCCTACTAGCAAACTACAATATTTACACAATAGAGGATGTTCATCCAATCCTTGAAATTCGATGGGTGCTTGGATATTGCTTCCCAGGCTCTGGGCATATGAATATGACATGTTGGCCTATGGATCCTTATGTATGAATTGCTTAGAATGGTTTATTATGGCTCCTATACTGACCCACAACTTTATGATGTATGGGGATTACAAACTTGAATCCCATTGTATGAGAAATCCCAATGAAATTATGAATCACCTAACAATAGTAAGGATCTAGAAGTTATGATAATAAGGAGTCAACCTTAATGGTTTTGACACCTATTGGGAGTCTTAGATCTCGACTGAATGATGATTAGGTGCCACAAAAAACATAGATTTGATACTTCCCTTGCATGAGTCAAATACTTAAGAGTATTGAACCATGTAGGGTGATTTTTTCTACCACTGAAATTGGGTTTCTAGCAAGGGTGAAACTAGCTTCTACCGAATCTAGTGAAAGAATCTCACTAGAAACCCTTCCTTTTTGAAAACTCACATGAATTTCAAAATTAAATGTGAAGATATCAATTCTAAATCCATGTCATACTCTCATTTCTCCTTCTCATTTTAAATATTTATTTCCCAAAGAAAACATTGGAATGGATAGTTACATAGGGAAAATAACATGTGCTCTCCTCCCTTTATTCCATTATTTATTAATTTTTATTTTATTATTATTTGGGGGTCAATTGGTTGGGTTATTATAGTTTCCACACCCAAAATTTATTTCCCTAAAAAAATTTCAATGTTGGTTGTTGTAATATCTCCTCTCCCTCTGAGTTAATGTCTTTGGTGGGAAAATATTTCAATCGCACCAGATATTCTTGGATGGTCCTGATCGGTAGTTTCTTTTCCCATACTTACAACACTTCTTCTCGAAGGAATCAAACATTCCCCTGCTCATATAATTGGTGTAAATTAGGTGATAATATAATATTTTCCCCCACAACCTTCTTCAGGAAAGAGATATGAAATACATTATGAATTTCGCTCTATGTTGGAAGCTCCAATTCATATGTTACCTCTCCTACATTTTGGATAATTCGATATGGTTTGTAGAACTGTGGCTTCAACTTTTCTGATCATTTTTTCTTGAATGTGGATTATTTACATGGTTATAGTTGAATGTATACTGCATCTCCCACTTCATAATTATTTCTATCCTTTATCAATCTACATAAAAGTTCTCTCAATTTTGAGTTATTTGTAGGTTGTCCTTGAGTGCCCAGAGAATATTCTGACATCCTTGGATCCAATCTTTGGCCAATGATACCATTATATCTCCAAATATTATGTCTGGGAAAGATAATGTCTCATATACACACAAGGTCCAGAAGGTTTACATTCCTATATACATGTGATAAGTAGTGTTATACAAATATTACCTAAATACAACCACTTGACCCATGCTATTTTCTGTCTAGTGACATAGTTCTGTAAATAATGTTCCACCCATTTATTCATGGTCTCTGTCTTTCCATTAGTCTTTGGGTGGTAAATTGCTCTAGGATTGAAATTCATGCCTAATAATATGAATAAATTCTACCAAAATGTTACCATGAACCTGTGATCACGATCACTAATGATAGTTTCGGGAAAATCGTGTAGTCGAAATACTCCTTGGTAGAATAATTATGCTATTAGAGATGCATCGATTTTAGAGGAAATCGTGAAAAAGTGGGCATATTTGGTCAGTAAATATACCACCATAAAGATACAATATTTTCCTATGACTAAGGGTATCCCTGTGATGAAATATATGGAAACATTATCTAATTTTTGTTTTGGATGGTTAGTAGTTGTAGAAAACTAGTTGGGTATGTGTGTTGAGTCTTATTTCTCTAACAGTCACTACACTCTTGATCATATTTGATAATGTCCCCCTTGAGGCCCTTTCATGTTAGCCTCTCCTTAATAGTCCTGTAACTCTTGAAAAATCCTGGGTGTCCTCCTAGAGGAGAGTCATGGGATACTTGTATGATCTTCATATTCAATTGGGACTCTGATACTAGAGAGATCTTATCCTTATAATAGATAATGTAATTGACAACTCGGTATCAGTTTTGTATTGAATTTACATCAAGTATATAATAGCTTTCCCATTTCTTTGAATATTCCACCAAAATATGGGACTTCGAGTCTTCCACAATGTCTACGAGAGAAGGTAATTGATCACCTGGATAAGGCATCTCCTACTATTGTGTTCTTTCCTTTGACATATTCAATCTTGAATTCATAGGCCTAGATCATACTAACCCATTTTTTTTTTCCTCTCGTTCAATACTCTATGATCCAAGAAGTACATGAGAATGCTATGACCTATTTTGACCTTAGAAATGTTCCCACTAAATATGGCTGAAACCTTACCAATGCATGCATAATTTCCAATGTTTCCTTATCATAGATAGAATAAGAACGCTCATAATATTTCATATTCCTACTCCGAAAAGAAAATGGATGAATATTATGTGTTAAAAAAACCCCAATCCCTTCCCTAGAGGCATCACATTTCAACACAAATGATTGAGAGAAGTCTGACAAGGCTAGAACTGGGCATGAAATCATCACTCTTTTAAGTTTTTGAAACACATCTTGTATCATCTGTAACCCTACAATGGAACCTATTTTAGTGAGATCAATAAATGGATATGTCATTTGTGAATACTCTTTAACTAATATTCTATAATAAGTGCAAATATATAAGAACCCATTCAATTCTATTACATTTTTTAGAGTGGGACAATGTTGAAATTTGCAACAAGATATAGTGAAATTGGCATCTAGAAAAAACGTGACAGCACACACACTAGTGTGCGTCCACATGTTACACATTGATGGGTCCTAGTGATACATTAGTGTGCAAGCCAATTTATTTGATAAATTGGAAATGTGTCTAATTTAATTTTCCCTTAATTAAATTAGATAATAAAATGTAATATTATCTCATAAACACGTGTAATAGGTAATTGAGTGTGATAGAATCAGTTAGCTCATGAGTTTTGAGTTGAGGGTGGTTGTTGAGGCATGAGGAGTGATTCTATTAGTTTTTTATTCCAATTTGTAGTTAGTGCATTAGTTTAATGAATGAGAAATCAAATAACTCAATTAAGTGATTTAAAGTCAATCTAACTAGTTGTAACTGATTGTTGCACTAGTGAGAGGTAAAGTGAATTAAAAAAAATTTAATTCAAATGCAGTGATATGTCAAGTGACTGATAATTTACTATTAATAGCTCCATGCATGTCAGTTCCAGTAGATACCCAGTTGAGACAAAGGTTAAAGGGAAGTTGACTATCAGTTGTATTATTAGAAAACTGCATGGATGTAGTTACCATAGGATTTCTCGTGATACTTGTGCAGTGGAGAAAGACTTAAATCCCTAAGGAATATGGATTACATTCCTCATGAATTGTGTGGGCAAGGAAAGCTAAAGACAGGCTAAGAATTGGCTAAGTGTTGGCCCAATTTTGTCTGAATCCACGTGAGATGATTAGCAGATGGCAGGAGACTCTTGTGAGAAGAGTGCATTATAATTGTTTCATGGATACTTGGTGAATATACAATAGAAGATAGATGGGTTTTGAGCAACAATATTTCCTCGGGAAAAATATCTCTGTTGTGGTTTGATTTTCTTCTTTATTTACTTCTTGTGATTGGCGATCATGTTTATTTCCTGCAATTGTTTTGTAGAAGGATTCAATATCTTGCTTTAGTAGATCGCATGATTAGATTGAATCAATTGATATACATATTGTTTGTATAATTTCTACATGGTATCAGAGCACAGGAAATCACTATAGTGGAGAAGAAATTGATTTCGTGATTGAATAACATTCGAATTTGTAGAAGTATTCTTTGGTGTGACAACAAATCAAGATGAATTTCAATGGCTTGAGATTTGAGTATGCACTCGAGGGAAACTGTAATTATATTGCATGGAAATAAAGAATGGAGGCAGTGATGAAGGAAAACGGATTGAAATGATTCATTGAGAATGATATTCCCAAGCCCACAACAGAAAATGTCACTCTTCATGATGCTTGGAAAAAGAAGGTAGAAAGGGCGAGGAAGATATTATTAGAGGGAGTATGAGACCACACTTTCCCAAGTCTCCATGGAAAAGAAACTCCATATACAATGTGGAAGACTTTGACAGATCTGTTTCAGAGCAACAGTGATCATAGAAAATTGGCACTGAAGGACAAGCTCAGGAAAATAAAAATGGAGAAAGGTTACACTATTTTAAAATGTTTAACCAAGTTTGTCGAATGTCGAGATGGGTTTGGGAGTGTCGGAATTACAGTCGGGGATGATGAATTAGTGAGCCTAGCTCTTATAGGCCTTCCCAAGGGTTAGCATAGTTATCAGGACTCTGTCAATGGGAGGGAGAAGTTGTCACATTGGGAATGACTTTGGTCATATTTGGTGCAAGAAGAGCTGAGGTGGAATACCAAGGACAAATCTTCATCCTAGACAGATGATGAAGAAAATTGTGCCTTGGCTAGCAAGGAAAAGAAGGGGAAGGGAAAGAAAACCTATTCCAAATATGAGACTGATGAAGAAGGAAATTACCGTGACATGTCCACAGTGAAGTGTTTTCACTGTCACGAGCATGGACATTATGCCATGAATTTTCCATAAAAGAAGAAGAACAAGAAGGCTTCGGGATCTATAGTTGGTGAGGTTTTGGCCTCGCAATTTGAGTTGGACTTCTCACTCTTTAAATTCATGGTGTCAAGTGCAATGGGATTAGTGTGGTGCTTGGATAGTGGTGCATATTTCCACATGAAGGGAGACAAAGAAATTTTCAGTAGCTTGGAGGAGAAATACCTCTAGATGCAATCGAAATGGGTGATGACAAACAAAACAAAGCTACCGGTATTTGTACAATTACCTTCCAGAGAAATTTAGGTAAACCCTTCTAATTAAAATATGTAATGCATGTACCATGCTTGAAAAATAATTTAGTTTCAATCATAATGCTGGAGGATAGAGGCTATCATGTGGTTTTTAGTGAAGGGAAATATTTCCTTCGACACAAAGCCACAGGACAAGCCAAGAATATTGGGATTCGTTTGAAGAATCTCTACAAACTTGATGTATATGGTTGGGTAACATTTATGGGTAAAGCAGACAAAGTGGTGAATCAAGATGAGGGTGAGTTATGGCATAAGAGATTGGGCCATCTACACAACAGAGATTTGAAGGTGATGCAGTAGATTTCTACAGGGCTTCCAAAGGGTACTCTTGTGTGGATAGACACATGCAAGGGATGTACCATGGGGAAGTGTAAGAAATCCATGTGATTGTCCCTTGAGAGGGACCTTGATTTTCACGCAGATGAGGAACTCTTGGTTGCAAAGGATGAATCTCAAGATGTGGAGCAACCATAAGATAAGGATCATGGAGTGGCAGAAACCACTCATGCAGAGACCTCCAAGAGGGGGAAATTTTGAACCAGATGGGTAGAGGGAGTACATGTAGGTATACCTCTAGGTGTGAGGTGACACGATGTGAAAAATTAATCACAAGAAGAAATTTACGCAGGGTTCAATTGAGATGGTGTGTCTCATGGATTGAACCTGGCTACGAGGAGCCCACATTACAACAGTAGCAGGAAGGATCGATTATATCGATGAATTCAGATGTGAGAAGGACCGAAATTAGAGTGATAGGTGTCGAATATTGTCCAGCACAGATCATAGTTGGAAATAGTGCAATGCATGGATGTAGATGTCAATAGCGCAAATATTCCAGTATACATGTGCATTAGGTACCAGCAATCAGAAGACTTTGATGACAGATGCATTATATTGATTTAGTTGTTTGCAATCTATTTAGTTTCAGAAGTGTTGCATGAGAGAACAAAACTAGAGAAGTGTTGCATGTGCGAACAATACTAGAGAAGTGTTTCATGTTGCATGCAAGAGGTGCATGTGCGCATGAAAGGAAATTCCAAGGTACAAGACTAAGACAAATTGATTCCTTTCTTGTTGAGAGAGAGTGTCGAAAATTGCAACAAGAAATAGTGAAATTGGAATCCATAAACAACATGACACCACACACACTAGTGTGGGGCAACAGGTCACACAGTGATGGGTCCTAGCGATACATTAGTGTGCAAGCCAATTTATTTAATAAATTGGAAATGTGTCTAATTTAATTTTCCCTTAATTAAATTGGACAATAAATTGTAATGTTATCTCATAAACACTTTTAATAGTTAACTGAGTGTGATAGACTTAGTTAGCTCATGAATTTTGTCTAAATCCATGTGAGATGATTAGCAGATGGCGGGAGACTCTTGTGAGAAGAGTGCATTGTAATTGTTTCATGATTCCTTGGTGAATATACAATAGAAGATAGATTGGTTTTGAGCAACAATATTTCTTCGGGAAAAATATCTCTGTTGTGGTTTGATTTTCTTCTTTATTTACTTCTTATGATTGGCGATCATGTTTATTTCCTGCAATTTTTTTGTAGAAAGATTCAGTATCTTGCTTTAGTAGATCGCATGATCAGATTGAATCAATTGATATACATATTGTTTGTATAATTTGTACATGGTATCGGAGCACAGGAAATCACTATAGTGGAGAAGAAATTGATTTTGACTGAATAACATTCGAATTTGTAGAAGTATTCTTTGGTGCGACAAAAAATCGAGATGACTTTCAATGGCTTGAGATTTGAGTATGCACTAAAAGAAAAGTCACCAAAGACTTTTTTCAATGACACTTTTGGTGAGGGTCATTAAAGGCCCATCACTAATTCTCTCTTTGGTGACACATCTAGTGACGAAATTTTAATGACCCTCACCAATGCTCTTTTTGTTACTTTTGGTGACGGTCAAAAAATGCCCGTCATCATTGATCATTCCAATGAGTTTTTGATGATGCTATGTGCTTGTTAATATATTTTTTGTCAAAGTTAAAGATTTAATACCATTATTGTGGAGTATTTTTTATAATATGTCCAAGGCCATAGTGGTTAGGGTCAATCAATTTTTTAGAAGTAATTAGTGTGTATCATTTCCCTCGAGTAATGACTAGTCGAATAGAGATTTCCTATGAGTCAACACATGATTCATATATATTAAGTTTATTATCTAGCAAATTCCCTTTAGATAAAGTTCTATTATTGTGTGTAGGAAATATATTATTTAATACATAATCAAGCTTTGACAATTCTATTAATGAGAAAGACCTAACAATCCTCACCAATCTAGGCACGCCTTAAATTAATTCTTTGGCACACACTAACATTTCTTAGCACCCCACATGTATTGGAACATCTTTGTACCTAGAACATATTGTGATGACATTGACGCCCAAGCACATGGTAGCATGCACTAGCACAACATCGAACTCTCCTAGCATGTGTTGGCATGCTGCATATAGTCCCTAGCTTGCCCTGGAACACCTTGGTTGAATACATTGACATACATTAGCACTTGGCACACAATGCCACTTGGCATGTATTGGGACCTATTACTAGTGTGCCTAGCATGCCCCTTTTCAAAAAGATAAAGTCCTGACTTATTAACCCTCTTATCGGTTCTTCCTTTTGTTGCCTTGACACATATTAACATACCCTGGCACCCTGCACCACATTCTTAGCACCTAGCATGTATTGGCATATCTTGACACTATTAATTGGCACATGATATAATTAGCACACCCTGGAACTCCCAAGCACACTTTGGGAATTCTTGACATGCCTTGATATTCCCTAGCATGCCTTACCAATGCTTAGCATACTTTGTCAGTCCCTCCTTGGCATGACAACTAACACTCATTACCACTAGTCTCTGGCACACGTTCCTCATATTCATTAACTTCCATGAATTTTTACCTTGTGCTCCCTTAATGTTTTTTCCTAGTAATCCTTAACACTCATCAACATGCATTATCACTCTCTAGCACACCTTAGCACTCATCAACATTCCCTTCCACTTCATAACATGCATAACACTAGTCCCTGACACATATTGGCGCTTAGAAAGTCTTAGCATGTATGGAATACATTGAGATGCCTTGGTATGATTTGACATGGTTTAATATTAAATTTATTTGTGATTATCCATTGTTGGAAAGTAGATGAGAAACAACAAAGGAATACTTGGCACTTAGAATGCACTAAGACTTTTCACTTGGCACCTATTGCTGCCTAGTGTTGGTGTGCCTAGCATGCCCCTCTTGGAAAAGGTAAATTGATGACTTATTAACCCTCTTATGTGTTCATTTCCTTGTAGTTTAACTTTTTTCTCCCTTTTTTTGTCTTGACAGTCCCTGACACGCATTGACACACCCTTGCACATCTTGGCATGCCTTATCACTTAGCACATCTTAGCATGTTTGACATGTATTCCCACTATTTGGCACATCAAGGAGGTGAAGAGAGATGTAGTCCTAAAGTAGGTCGAGTACGAGGGAGAGTAAGGGTTGCTAAAGGGAGGTCATGATCATCCTCCAAGAGAAAGATCATCATGTGAGGGTTCAGAAGAATGTTGCATACCTTAAGGGTCGGTTTGCGCTAGGAGGTAGGATGGCACATTGTTGGTTCTCTTCTGGCAGATCGAGCTTAAGAGAGGTTTCTCATGAGAATATGGGCATGTGATTTCAATGGTGTCTTTGTGTGAAGGCCGCATCAAATTCTGAAATATTGAAATTTGCAACAAGAAACAGTGAGATTGGAAACCAGAAAGGAAGAAAAAAAAAATGCACCCACACTGGTGAGGAATTTTAATGCACCATGAGTGAGGAATGTGGGGCATCTAATTTATTTTTCCCTTAAATAAATTGGACAATAAATTGTAATTTCATCTCATAACAACTTGTGTCGGTTAATTAAGTCATGATGACCGAGTTAGCTCAAGAAATTCAAGTACTTGAGGGTCTGAGATGAGGCATCTAGAGGGATTCTAATATTTTTTGGGTCCAATTGAAGTTGATGCATTAGTAGGGTGCAAGTGTAATTAGCTCAATTAAATGCATTAAAATCAGTTTAACTGGTTCTAACTGAGTGATGAGCTAGTGAGAGGTCCAATGAATTAAATTATATTTAATTCACAATGAGTGATAAATCATATAACTGATAATTCGCTATTAATAGTTGCATGCATGTCAGTTTCAAGGAATACACAGTTGAGACAGAGGTTAAAGGGAACATAACTATCAGTTGTATTCAGAGAAAATTTCCCATGTGAAATTATAAAGTAAATGGGATTCCATGATGGATTGCACAATCAAGGAAGACTAATTTTCCTAATTAATAAGGAGTTAATTCCCTAGGAATTGCATGAGCAAGGCAGGCTGAAGTAAGGATGAGAATTGGCTAAGTACTAGACCGAGTTTCCCTAGATCAACGGGAGACAATTGACAGAGTGCTGGAGAATCTCATGAGAGATTAAGCATTAATGTATTGTTTCATGATTCCTTCACTTAATACACAATAGAGATAGAGGGGTTTTGAGCAGTTTCTTTCCCCAAATACATCTTGTTGTTGTGCGATTGATAATTTATTTCTCTTACTTATATGTGATTGCGCGATCGTGTTTTTTTTCCGCAAATTGTAGGAAGGATTCAATATCTTGTTTTAGTAGATTACAAGATTAGATTGAATCTCGTTGGTTATATTTTCTACATGGTATCAGAGCAGGAATTTTTTGGGTGGTGAGTTTGCAGAGAATATTTGAATATTTTGGTGTAAAATTTTCAAAAACAAATAGAATATTTGGATTCCTTGCAAAAATATACCCCCCAAAAAAAAAAAAAAAAAAAAAAAACACATCGGTCAAATCGGAGCTCGGATAAGGGAGATATCATCGATTTAAAATCAACTCTTTTTTAGAAACTTTTTGTAACGTCAGGACAATTACACTGTGCGCGAGTCAAGAACCTATATGTAATTGAGGTACCAGATGCATGCAAATATTTGAGGAGAAAGGCAAAAGTTAGAGACTTGGTGGTTTAAAGGGAGCATAAATTACCTCTCAACATGCATCCTCATGAGAAGCAGTCTTAGAAAGTTGTGGAGTCGCTGCCACAATTGGAGAAGCAGAGAGGAGACTGAGTGGAAGCGTCCACTAAAGCAGAGACCTCCATGAGGGGGAAATTTTGAGCTAGATGGGAAGAGGGAGTAGCCATACCTCGAGGTGTACGGTGGGGTGATGTGTAGACATAATCCCAAGATAAGAAATTTGGGCAAGGTCCATTGAGATGGTGTGTCTCATGGATCAAACCTGGCTACGAGGAGCCCACGGTACAATAGTAGTAGGAAGGATCAGTTAGATTTATGTAGTAAGATGTCAACAAGACAGAAATCAGAGTGATAGATGTCAAATAATGGATCACAAATCAGAGCTAGCAATAGTTCAAAGGGCACGGATGCAGATGTTAGCAGTAGCGCAGAGAATCCAGTACTAGACAGGTGCAGTAGCTAGCAGCAGTCAGAAGACTCTGATGACAGATGCATTATACTGAGTAAGTTGTTCGGAGGCTATTCAGTTTCAGGATTTGCAGGTGCAAAAAACACTAGAGAAGTGTAGCATGCAGAACATTCCAAAGGTACCGGATGGAGATATATTGAATTCCTTTCTTATTGAGAGGGAGTGTTGAAATTTGCAGCAAGAAACAGTGAAATTGGAAACTAGAAAGGACAAAAAAAATGCACCCACACTGGTGAGGAATTTTGATGTACCAGGAGTGAGGAATGTGAGGCGTCTAATTTATTTTCCCCTTAAATAAATTGGACAATAAATTGTACTTTCGTCTCATAACAACTTTTGTTAGTTAACTAAGTCATGATGACTAAGTTAGCTCAAGAAATTTGATTTAAGGTGATCGAGGTGGATATTGGTGGCCACTCGCCTATTCCACTTGGGCCCTCACCATTGTCTCTTTCAGTTTTTCAGTTTCCTTAATTATAGCACAATTTACTATTTTTGTCAGTTTTTCGGGTCCTGAACTTCAGGAGTTGTTTTGAGGCCCCAAACGACGCTTTTTTGGGCATGAAAGGTTTAGCGATTTCATAGAAATCGCACTAGTAGTTGTAGTCCTCGGAGAGATATTTCTAACGAGGTATCATGTGCGTCATACGAAGATCATATGACCAAGTTATGACCCCAGAAAGTTGGCTGCCCAACTAACCCCAACAGGGCCCATAAACTCTTGGTGTTACATCTCCTCGGGTTAGGGTTTTGGTTGTTTAGGGTTTTATCTTATTTTTAAATAATAAAAAAGACCCTTCATCCTCATTGTAACACAGTTCAGAGGAACATAACTATTAGTTGTATTTATAGAAAATTTCCAATGTGCGATTATAAAGTCATTGGGATGCCATGATGGATTGTGCAATGAAGGAAGGTTGATTTTCCTAATTAATATGGAGATAATTCCATAGGAATTGTGTGAGCAAGGCAGGCTGAGAATTGGCTAAGTATTAGACCTATTTTTCTAGATCAGCAGGAGACAATTGGCAGAGTGCTGGAGAATATCAAGAGAGATTAAGCATTGTATTGTTTCATGATTCCTTGACTTAATACAAAATAGAGATAAATGTTTTTGAGCAGTTGCTTCCCCAGCTACATCTTGTGTTGTGCGATTGATAACTTGTTTCTCTTACTTATATGTGATTGTGCGATCGTGTGTTATCCAAAATTCATCCAAATATGTGATTTGTGCCTTAGGAAATGTGAATTAAGGTACCCTCGGTGGAAAAACATGCATAAATATTTGTTGCTAAGTCCCTTAAATGTGAGATGTTGCCACTTGTCAATTGTGCCTCTTGTTGATGATGAAACCGACACCCTAGTTTTGTAAGGATCACCAAGTGTCATTTTGCGTCAACCCAAGGTCGTTTCCATTGTCACCTTAGCAATGAATCCTCTCACTTTAGATTAATTATTGAATCCTAGGGGTGTCCCAAAGCGCAAATTTATGGGGGACTCTTTTATGTGACTAGATCACTAGCTAGCATTGAAAACCATCTTTACATTGTATGGTTCAACATCTTGATGATTCTTGTCCTATTGACCACAAATTTTGTATTCATTATTGCTTTCATCGCAACACCTACAATAGATATTGATGGTGTTCATAAGCCTATTTCTAGTTGTGATAAGTGGATTAGGGGATCCCTTGTCACAACCCATGACCCCTAATGCGTTTACTCTATGAGCCAAGGGAGACCAAGGGTGTACTTGTAGGGGCATTGAGACCAAATTTGGGGGGTCATAACATTAGGAAAAGTGGAATGACATAACCAAAAAGTTTCTTGGGGGGGGGGGTATCTTATGGTGTATTGAATGGGCCAAGGGGACACAAGGGTAGCATGTATGTGTAGAAGTCAGAGGTGCAAGCATGGTTTACTAAGATCTATAATCCTAGCATTAGAGAATGAGAAAGGGGCTTAAGACCTAATTTCATAGGGCCTAGGGGACCTAGAGGGAAGGCAGCGAGAGAAATTGATAGGGGAACCCAAAATAGTGGTGATAAGGGGATTAGGAGTCCAATTATCACAAAAACATAAGCCCTTAACCCATAACCACTAAATTCCCTATTCCCTTAACCCCCAATCCATATTCCCTTAACCCCTGCACTCATAAATCATAACCCATAAACCCCTTCATTCATTAAATCTTATGACATTAACCCCAACCTATATTAATCCATGAACCTCCTAAGCCATAAATCCTTATCCTCTTAACCTGTGACCCTTAACCCCTAAACACCTTAACCACTAAAACCTAAATCTCCTAAATATTGAGTCCTTAACTGCTAAATCCTCTGACCCTAAAGCCATTTGGCCCTTAACGCTTGACCCTTGAAGCCCTTAACCACTAAGTATCCAAGGCCGAAAACAACACCCCAAACCAGCAAATTGACCTCCTAGGAGAATCCTTCATCTCTAATTGAGAATATTAGAAACATTAATTGATTCTTAGAGAACTAGGTATTGGTTACAAGGATATGTGTTTGTGGGTAATGCCATTATTATCATGTATACCAAATGTAGACAATTGGATAATTTGCAAAGCCTCGATTTGAATTACTCACAATATTTACACTTCATCACGTTGAGATGGAGCTTGTAGTGTTCTCTCACGTAAGGAGTTGTAAATGAAAAGGAGCAAGCTCCCATTACAAGGAGGGTTTAAAGAGTTTAAAGAAGTAGTAGGGTTAAGGAGATAAGAGCGGGAGCGCAGTCCTGATTACTTAAAGCCTTTTTTCCAAAATTTCCTACTATGTTTATGGCATACTTTTTCCCTGTCCTATTGACCACAACTTTTGTATTCATTATTGCTTTCATCACAACACCTACAATAGATATTGATTGTGTTCATAAGCCTATTTCTAGTTGTGATAAGTGGATTAGGGGCTCCCTTATCACAACCCATAACCCCTAATACGTTTACTCCCTTAGCCAAGGGGGCCCAAGGGTGTACTTGTAGGGGCATTGAGACCAAATTTTGGGGGTCATAACATTAGGAAAAGTGGAATGACATAATAAAAAAGTTTCTGGGGGGGAGGGGGTATCTTATGGTGTCTTGAACAGGCCAAGGGGACACAAGGGTAGCATGTATGTGTAGAAGTCAGAGGTGAAAGCATGGTTTACTAAGATCTATAATCCTAGCATTAGAGAATGAGAAGGGGGCTTAGGACCTAATTTCATAGGGCCTGGGGGACCTAGAGGGAAGGAAGTGAGAGCAATTGATAGAGGAACCCAAAATAGTGGTGATAAGGGGATTAGGAGTCCAATTATCACAAAACATAAGCCCTTAACCCATAACCACTAAATTCCCTATCCCCTTAACCCACAATCCATATTCCCTTAACCCCTGCACTCATAAATCATAACCCATAAACCCCTTCATTCATTAAATCTTATGACATTAACCCCTAACCTATATTAATCCATGAACCTCCTAAGCCATAAATCCTTATCCTCTTAACCTGTGACCCTTAACCCCTAAAAACCTTAACTACTAAACCCTTAACCACTAACACCTAAATCTCCTAAATATTGAGTCCTTAACTGCTAATTCCTCTGACCCTAAATCCCTTTGGCCCTTAACACTTGACCCTTGAAGCCCTTAACCACTAAGTATCCAAGGCCGAAAACAACACCCCAAACCAGCAAATTGACCTCCTAGGAGAATCCTTGATCTCTAATTGAGCATATTAGAAACATTACTTGATTCTTAGAGAACTAGGTATTGGTTATGAGGATATGTGTTTGTGGGTATTGCCATTATTATCATGTATACCAAATGTAGACAGTTGGATAATTTGCAAAGCCTTGATTTGAATTACTCACAATATATACACTTCATCATGTTGAGATGGAGCTTGTAGTATTCTCTCACATAAGGAGTTGTAAATGAAAAGGAGCAAGCTCCCATTACAGGGACGGTTTAAAGAGTTTAAATAAGAGCAAGGTTAAGGAGATAAGAGCGGAAGCGCAGTCCCGGTTACTTAAACCTTTTTTCCAAAATTTCCTACTATGTTTCTGGCATACTTTTTCCCTGTCCTATTGACCACAAATTTTGTATTCATTATTGCTTTCATCACAACACTTACAATAGATATTGATGGTGTTCATAAGCCTATTTATAGTTGTGATAAGTGGATTAGGGGTTCCCTTATCACAACCCATAACCCCTAATACATATACTCCCTTAGCCAAGGGGGGCCCAAGGGTGTACTTGTAAGGGCATTGAGACCAAATTTGGGGGGTCATAACATTAGGAAAATTGGAATGACATAACCAAAAAGTTTCTTTGGGGGGGGGTGGGGGGGTATCTTATGGTGCCTTGAACAGGCCAAGGGGACACAAGGGTAGCATGTATGTGTAGAATTTAGAGGTGCAAGCATGGTTTACTAAGATCTATAATCCTAGCATTAGAGAATGAGAAGGGGGCTTATGACCTAATTTCATAGGGCCTAGGGGACCTAGAGGGAAGGTAGCGAGAGAAATTGATAGGGGAACCCAAAATAATGGTGATAAGGGGATTAGGAGTCCAATTATCACAACACACAAGCCCTTAACCCATAACCACTAAATTCCCTATCCCCTTAACCCCCATTCCATATTCCCTTAACCCCTGCACTCATAAATCATAACCCATAAATCCCTTCATTCATTAAATCTTATGAAATTAACCCCTAACCTATATTAATCCATGAACCTCCTAAGCCATAAATCCGTATCCTCTTAACCTGTGACCCTTGACCCCTAACCCTTCACCCCTAAACACCTTAACTACTAACCCCTTAACCACTAAAAGTACAACACCCCAAACCAACAAATTGACCTCCTAGGAGAATCCTTCATCTCTAACTGAGCATATTAGAAACATTAATTGATTCTTAGAGAACTAGGTACTGGTTACGAGCATATGTGTTTGTGGGTAATTCCATTATTATCATGTATACTGAATGTAGACAATTGGATAATTTGCGAAGCCTCGTTTTGAATTATTCACAATATCTACACTTCATCATGTTGAGATGGGGCTTGTAGTGTTCTCTCACATAAGGAGTTGTAAATGAAAAGGAGCAAGCTCCCATTAGAGGGCTTCTGTGTGGGAGTGTTGGAGGCAGAGTGGTTTTTGGTATTCCATCGAGGTTTTTCACAAATTTTGTCATAGTTGGGCGTGATCGTGGAGGTCCCATTGAGGAAACCAAAGAGACAAAAGCGATTGCAGATTCGTCATGAGGAGGTTGCGCATCATTTTGAGGAGAAGTAGGGGGTGGTTCCCTACCGGGATCGAATTCTGGGGGGCCATGGTGGTGGAGGGTCGAGTCAGAATTTCAAACACCAGCCTAGATCAAGCAGCACGCACCCATACACCCATTGATACAAGATACAAAACTAGGTTTGGTGTCAGTCCATCGACAACCAATCTGCCCTCAACAAGATACTTTGACCATGTCACTGTCGCATTCTCTCTCAGCTCTTCTCGGTCATGCCCTGTACCAGCTCAGTCCTTTGGCTCTCGATCTGCAACTCTTGACTCTATCAATGCTCCAAGTCCATCTAGCCACTAAAGCTTGGCTACCAATCTGCTCACTAGTTGTGCCTTAGTCCATCAAGGGCACAACACATCAAGACTCCTGTCAAATTGTTCACAACTCCGTTTGTGAACAATTCTCAATCTTCTCATTGCTGCTCCTCAGTTACTTAGGGACTTGTTGGCCGGATAAATCGTTCTTGCGGACAAGACCGATCTCCCTAGTGTCAGAAGACAATCTAGCAACAAACGAACAACTAAGTTTGTCTTTCTTTAAGTATATTCGTTTTACAAATAAATGCTATGAAGGTGTCGATCCTACCTTAGATCCAAATGCTTATTTGCGGTCGCAGTGCTTCCGTTGCATCAATAATCCTTCGTCGTAACAAGGGCCCTTTTGTCACAATAAAGTATCATCTTTCATTGATCTGCAATCACAAACAAGAAAATATCAATAGCACCTGTATAACAAATAATCATAAAACATACCTATCATAGTGATCAAGGAATCTATGAAATAAATGATCAAACGACGGCTTATTGAAATAAACAATCGAACGACAATTTATTGAGAAAAACAGAACTTGATTGTATTAATCTTAAAATATATAGAAGAACCTTACAACCTTAGCCTTGATGTTCGAAAGGCCTTCCCGGGGTCCGAAGCAGGAATCTCCTCTACTTTGATAAGTCTTGCACTCTTCCTCCAGAAGCATAAAGAGGTATGTGATCTTTCCTCTCAAAAGCTCAGTAGAAGGAATTCTAAATCTCAACAGCACTTCAATCACAATCTCCAACCAAAAAACTTAACCAATCTTCTTGAACTTCTTGACTTCTTGAACTTCACCCTTTGAAGCTACCCAATGCCTCCTTTAATAGAGCAGATGAGGAGGTTAGGATTCCACCATTAAAGGGATAGAACCCTCCTTCAAAGGGATAGGCTCCTCACATCAAGGGATTAGTTCCTTAAGGTGTGGGATACATGCACCTTACCAAAGCGTACTCATCTCCAAAAAATCTCATCCAGAACCTTCCAGAATTGACCAAAAATCAACTTTTTTGGTTTAATTTCGCGCTTTTTTGACTTTACAGGGGTACCGCAGGCATTACACTGGAAAAATGTGTTCTAGAACGCAGTTTATCTTCACCTTACCTGCGTACCCTAGCTAAAAACGCAGGCAGGCTTCATATTAACTGCGTACCCAAGGTTTTTTGAGCTTTTTAGGGTTTTTCCTTCATTTTCAGGGCATGGAATGAGGAACAAAGGTTGTAAGACTTGCAAAGGAGGTAAGTATGAGTGTTTAATGAGCTCATACAGTCAGCAGAATGTCAAGGTAACATTTTTAGTGTAACATATGGCCCCCTAAAGTGCGAAGTCTGGAATAAATGAAGATGAAGTCTGTCATATATGAAGAGTGAAGTACTTTATCATTTCAAGGATCATCCTGTGGACACCCCAGTCGGAACCTGTCAAAAAATTCAATGCAAAATATATATATATGTAATCATATCATCGCTGAGGTAGGCATTCCCATACTCAGATCAAAACTAACTAGAAACTAACTCTAAATTGTTCTGATACAGGAATGATTTTGAATACATCACAGTATAGACATGTGTAGACATAGTATGGACGCAGCCATCTGTCTATGAATAGTCCACTGTATAAATGATAACAAAATTCCTCGTAGCCTGGATGGTGGAAACTAGATCCAGGGTCTTGATTTCCGCATCTCGAACTAGTGCGATTCTATCCATGTGAATAAATGTGTTGAAGTCGAACATGGTAGAAACCACTTGATTACCAGTCAATGATGTAAACTGTTAACAAGTGTGAGAGTAACCACCAGTAATGTCAATGGCTCTCAAAGTACTTAGTACAATCCATGAAATGTGAATGAATGAGCTGAAGTCGAACATGTCACGGAATCATTCGATCGAAGGTCAATGATGCAACCTGTCGTCGAAGGCGAGAAACCTGCCATTAAGGCATGCAGATTTCAAGGTACTGACGATTTCTGGATCAACTTCCTAGATAATATGCTGATGTCGATAGAAAGTGATCTGTTGTAGGCAAGCCCACAACACGAAATCATAGATCAAGTTTTGAAAATATATTGGCAAGGACTGACTCAGGGATGGTCAAAAATGGATGACAGATATTTTGCAGATGAATGGTTTATTTGAACTGTCCTCTTGAACACATAACGACACTGCAGATGGCTTGGTAACAATTGACCCAAAGCTAATACCCAGAAACCGGTTGAAGACTTTCAATGTGGTTTGATTAACTGTTAGGCAAAGGATTTCCCAACCCAGGTGGACAAAAATTGTCGTGTTCAAGAGTGGTTAACGGTTTTCCGAATAATCAAAATGTAACAAACAGGTTCGTTTTTCTCTCTTTTCCCCCACCATTTCTGGCAAGTACCTCTTTATTTTTGACAAGCTTGAGGAGGATAACATTTTCTTGATTATAAGCTCATCCTTCGGATGAGTCGACCTTAGTTTAAAAATTCGAACCCCTAGAAGAAGTGGTTGGATTCACCCAATTGAAAATTGAACGGGACCTTTCTTATTAAGTTTTAACGGAGGAAACAATGGGAGAAACTTCGGTGTTTGGCCACCTAGTTTTGCAGTCAGAAGAAAAGCTTGAAAACTCCATGGGTGTACTTTTTCGTAATTTAGTCTCTCGAGCCGAAAAAGGATAAAATAATGCAAGAGAGAACTCTATTGACCATGATTAGTCAACGTATACCTTTTTTGTAAATAGTCCATTTCAGTCCGAGAAAAGGGTAAACTTATACTGAAGGGATGACCATTCATTTACTTTAACGATTTCGAATAGTCAAGTAATCAACAATCTTTTCATTTTTAGAGAGTCTGAAAAGGGCTTAAAAGAGGACTCCATGGTTTCGCTTTTGCGTAAGTTTTAACGAGTTTGAAACAGGGATAAAAATGTACTCAGGATTTTTCCTTTTTGTGGTTTTGCACGAGTTGTAAGGGACAGAAACCACTCATGCCCGACTTTGATTTAATTTACGAAGCGGGGAAAAACGGAAAGAACTCGGTATTTTCATATGTTTCACGAGAATTAAAATAACCAAAATAGTGCAGGGATTTTCATGAGTTTAACGAGTCTCGAAAATAACCGAAATTGACTCAAGATAGGTTTCATTTTTACAAAAGCTTGAAATAGAGAGAAAACTGTGCTTGATGCCCCCTAAGCGTAACTGCTAGAGCGCATGCCCCCCCAGCTTCATTTCATTCAACTAAGTACACTAGTAATAAATAGCTGGATGGAATGAAGGTTCATTTACGAGATCATATGAAAGACCTGACCTAAAAACTAACCTAAATATATTACTTAACATTTACGACGTCTATTCAAAGACTCGACTCAATTAAGGGAGGATTTGTTTCATTTTTTAACGAGCTTGACACAGGAAAAGAACTATGCTCATGGCAACGTGTTTCATTTTTTAACGAGGTTGACACAGTAAAAGGAACTTTCCTCTTCTACAATCTACCTATTTCTAATCTACCTACATAACCTACTGATTCATTTTTTAATGAGGTTGACACAGGAAAAGAACTGTCCTCATACCTAATTCATTTTTTAATGAGGTTGACTCAGTAACAGGAACTATCCTCTGAACAACTGATTCATTTTTAACGAGGTTGACACAGGAAAAGAACTGTCCTCCTACCTGATTCATTTTTTAATGAGGTTGACTCAGTAACAGGAACTATCCTCTGAGCAACTGATTCATTTTTTAAGGACCAGCACGGGGAAAAGAAGCTTGTCACTATAACTATTTATTCCTAATCTACTAATCTACTCTCTACAATCTACCCTCTTTGTTTCATTTTTAATGAGGTTGACACGGGAAAAGAAGCTGTCCTCGTCACCGAATGTTTCATTTTTTTAAAGAGGTTGACACAGTAACAGGAACTATCCTCAAACTCACTGATTCATTTTTTAATGAGGTTGACACAGTAAAATAACTATCCTCGAACCCACTGATTCATTTTTTAACGAGGTTGACACAGTACAAGGAATTCTCCTCAGACCCATTGATTCATTTTTTAACGAGGTTGACACAGTACAAGGAATTCTCCTCGGACCACTGATTCATTTTTTAACGAGGTTGACACAGTAAAAGGAACTATCCTCGCACACACTGATTATGGCTTCCAACTGGAATAAACACATGTCAATGGATACACCTTGATCATGGCTTCCAAGAGGTCTTCATCAGAAGGAAGAATAGTTCTCTGGAAGGAATGCATGTCAAGGGACTCAAAAGGGATAAGAACATCGCGTTCAAATAATCCCATAGAGTTTTCCATGTCAATTACCGGATCTAAGTCATAGGAAGTCGAGCAAACAGTGAGAGGCTCGCTTCCATCGGTAACTGAAAACATGGGACTAGTTGCCACATAATTAACCCGTGGCGGGGTAGATACCACTTTAGAATCAGGAACATTCAGGGATGTCGGATTATTGGTAGTCGAAACAAGACTAGGGAACGAAAGCTGGTCTACAGTCACAATATTACCATTGTGAGGGAAAGACATCACGCGAAAGAGTGTCGATACGACAGCTTTCATTGCATAAACATAGTCTCGCCCAAGGAGTAAATTGAAATCCAAAGGGCCTCGAACTACCATAAGATCAATACAGACAGTTTTACCTTCCAAAGTAATAGAAAACTTAGGAAGGATCCCTAAAGGTTCACTAATGGTTCTGTTAAAATCTTTCAGATTCTGCGTAATAGGCACAAGCTGAGGGGAACCCAAAGCTTTCCAAGCGATTGAGGATAAAATACTAACAGAAGCACCTTCATCTACCTATGTGTGGTGTATGTCCCTACCACCAAACTTCACAATGATTTGGAAAGGGATGGAGGAAGGAAGACGAGGTTCTGTCAGTCTATTCCAATCAAAGGAAAAGACCTCGGTACTTGGAGGGGGTTCTGTAGAAACAGGTGAAATGCCCCCCGGCGTAGAAGAATCTGATGTAACAAGAAGAACCTGAGCGGTATGAAGTTCATTCTCTACAGGGAGAATGGGATCGACCGAATGTGAAATCGAATCGACCACTTGATCAACTAATGGATCATCAACCTGAGTGATATGAGTTTCACTCTCCAATGGAAGAGTGGGATCGACCGTACTTGAAATTAGATCAATCACTCCGTCAGTTGACGGTAGGTTGGGAGAAAGTTTACGGTAACCAGTTGGAAATTCTTGCTGTGGAATAGTAAGTTTTTCCAACAATTTTGAGGCTTCATCCATGTGAGGGCAAATGTGAGTTTGATGACTCCCTTTGCATAACTTACAAGGAAACCTAACTTTACCCTTTTTCCCAGGAACCTGACTATCACTGGTTGATGGATCAATGGAAAGTTGATGAGATTTTTCTAACCATACTTCCAAGACCTTTGGAATACCGGGACAATTGATAAGGAAGTGGTCACCCTTACAAAGCCTGCAAGGGTATTTGGGTTTACGATGCATGTTGGAGGTTTCCTCAACACAACTAACACTTACAGCCATGGTTGGTTGGTTGACTTCTTTCTTACCTTGCTTCTTCTTCTTCTTCTTCCCTTTCTTCTTCTTCTTAGTAACTTGGTTACTAGCGTCAAGGCTTTTACCAAGCGAAGAGGAAGAAATGGAGGAAGAAATATTAGGCGAAGAAGGTAAAGGGTCAACAGAAGGTTGGTGATGTTGAGATGGTGAACTCTGTTGAAGTGAAGCATCCGGTTGAGGTGGAAAAATTGGAGTATTCGGGGCCAACGAAGTTGAAAATAACCATATCGGTAAACCTATTGTAAATACAGGTAATGAAAAAGTAGCCATATAAGGAGGACCAACATTTCCAAAGCAAGGAAAAGTACTAGGAATCTCGTTAAGAGGGGTTCCTTGGTTGGTAAATTCCGGAACAGTTGCCATTATATTCAACTTCAGTGAATTTTATTAACAAATTAAAAACTAAAATTAACAATTAACAATTAACACCTAACAATTAAAATTCACAATTCACACCTATGGTCTCAAAAAGTAAAAAACAAACAAATTAACACGCGCTATCAAATCTAGGAGTCAAACCACACACAAACAGTAACTTCCCGTAATAAAACACTAGTTGGTGATGAAATCCAACATCGTAGAATTTAATACAGAAAGGGCGGTTGGAACAGTTACCCCGACAACCTGCTTAATGAAACAGACCGGCACAAGTTTCTTCACAAAACCATCTCGTGTGAAGAGAACCCCCCAGAGAGTCCAAGTGAGTCTAGTCGACGTCTGCTCCAGGTACAGTGGGATCTTCCCTCCACCGTCACCTTAGGAAAGAACCCTATAGATTATGGCCACTAAGGTTACCAACAAAAACAAATATACCTGGGGGAACAGTCTACGATCCGATACACACGCAAGGGCAGAGTAACAAAGCTCAATCCCCTTGAAGGCTCCTTGACATAATCCAAGGTTTACCAACAAGTGACCCCAGGCTCCTCGACAATGGTCAATCCGAGGTTTACCGTTGTTAATACGTGTATATCTTCTATCGTTCCCAATGAGGAAGGATTGATTACCTCACTGGTTCGGATATGATCTCGTGCTTGACTCCTTTAGGAGAAGCTTCCCAGAGCATACATGCTACTATTGGAATTTTCCTACCGCAAAATCGACTACTTGCTTGTTTTAGTTGCTTTGGAAAGTTAACTACAACCTATTCCAAAGCACTAATCCTGAGCTAGATTGGTGGAAAGAGCCCTAAAAATGTAAAAATTACTAGATGAATTTTAATTAAGCACTGTGTTATTTAGGCTATTATTACTCAAAAGGGTAAATGGATATGAAACCAATGGTGTTATGACCCGACCCAAAACTGAATGCAATCGAATATGATAATGTAATCTTTTCAATTCTATGAATCCTAACTAATGTAAGGAGAGAGTTTCCATTCACTTCCAACAATGAAAAAAATTGATCAATAAGAGAAAATATAACAAATTCTCTAATGCACTAATCTCATCAAGAAAAACTAATGCAAATCAATTCCAAAACAAATTTTTTATTTTTGTGTTTTTAAAACAAGCATAAAAACATCTAAATTCAAATCAAAGAAAACTAATCTAAATCTATGATTGATTTTTCAGAATGTAAACTATGCAGTTGTAATCTATGCACAATTCACATGAAAAGTATGCAAATGTAATCTATGCACATTTTTCATTCATATTCTGAAAATGAGAATTCTAATTATGCAAATGTGATCTATGCAAGAGAATTCTCAAGCACAAGATGATTCTAATGTGATCTAAGAACCAATCAAGTGGAAGTCAAGAAAAACGGGTGAGAGTTCCAAAGATCAAAAAACACTCAAAGGCGATTAACACTCATACACAATTTAGCAAAAACAAAAGCAAAAAGATGCAAAATTGTGAAAAGACTGAGACAAACCTCCAAGCAATGACCAAAGGAAATCAAGTTAAGAATTTCTCAAAAAAGAGACTCAAAACACCCAATTAACTTAATGGAGATTGATGAGATGAAGAATTGCTGAAAGAAATTCAGAAACAAGAGATTTTTGACAGAAAAATATAGATCTGGGTAGATGCTAAGAATCCTAAAATAAATCTAAACTAAAATAGAAAAAAGAAATCTAAAGTTTTTCCAAAATTTAACAGGGTCCGCAGGCTTCCAGAAGTAACAGGTGCGGTACCGCACTGTTTACTAAAGGAAAGTGCGGAGATGCCCGCACTGTGTGTGAAGACAAAGTGCGGTCCCCTGAAAACTTCAAGAAAAACATAAAAGATTTCAAAATTTTCAAAAACAAAGAAAAACTAAGCTACCCAGGTAGATATCCATCAATCAAAAACCAGGAAAAACTTTTCCTCAAATCAAAATAAAAGAGAACCAAAAACAACAAGTTTCTTTCCCCAGTGGAGTCGCCAATTTGTTGGCCGGATAAATCGTTCTTGCGGATAAGACCGATCTCCCTAGTGTCAGAAGACAATCTAGCAACAAACGAACAACTAAGTTTGTCTTTCTCTAAGTATATTCGTTTTACAAATAAATGCTATGAAGGTGTCGATCCTACCTTAGATCCAAATGCTTATTTGCGGTCGTAGTGTTTCCATTCTATCAATAATCCTTCGTCGCAACAAGAGCTCTTTTGTCGCAATAAAGTATCATCTTTCATTTATCTTCAATCACAAACAAGAAAATATCAATAGCACCTGTATAACAAATAATCATAAAACATACCTATCATAGTGATCAAGGAATCTATGAAATAAATGATCAAACGACAGCTTATTTAAATAAACAATCGAACGACAATTTATTGAGAAAAACAGAACTTGATTGTATTAATCTTAAAATATACAGAAGAACCTTACAACCTTAGCCTTGATGTTCAAAAGGCCTTCCCGGGGTCCGAAGCAGGAATCTCCTCTACTTTGATAAGTCTTGCACTCTTCCTTCAGGAGAAAAAAGAGGTATGTGATCTTTCCTCTCAAAAGCTCAGCAGGAAGAAGTCTAAATCTCAAACAACACTTCAACTCAAAAATCTTCTCCAAAAAACTTAACCAATCTTCTTGAACTTCTTGAACTTCTTAAAAAAAACTTAACCATTTGAGGCTACCCAATGCCTCCTTTTATAGATCAGATGAGGAGGTTAGGATTCCACCTTTGTAGGGATAGAATCCTCCTTCAAAGGGATAGACTCCTCACATCAAGGGATTAGTTCCTTAAGGTGAGGGATAGATGCACCTTACCAAAGCGTACTCATCCCCAAAAAATCTCATCCAGAACCTTCTAGAATTGACCAAAATTCAACTTTTTCAGTTAAATTTCGCGCATTTTTGACTTTACAGGGGTACCGCATGCATTACACTAGAAAAGTGCATTCTAGAACGCAATTTATCTTCACATTACCTGCGTACCCTAGCTAAAAATGCAGGTAGGCTTCATATTAACTGCGTACCCAAGGTTTTTTGAGCTTTTTAGGGTTTTTCCTTCATTTTCAGAGCATGGAATGAGGAACAAAGGTTGTAAGACTTGCAAAGGAGGTAAGTATGAGTGTTTAATGAGCTCATACAGTCATCAGAATGTCAAGGTGACATTTTTAGTGTAACGAGGACTTCAAACCACTATGGTATTCCTGTGCTGCACCAATGAAGGCCAACATAGGGCATGAAGGGCTACCACCTATCGTTGCAAGATGTCTATATCCCACAATGAACACTAGCTAGGAGGAATACCCATCATCTGCTGTAGAAGTCCTCCACACACAAGTCTAGGGCTACACAAAACTGCTCCTGGTTGATCAGACCCTTGACCTCTGGCAACCACCGAGGTCCATGAAGATGGTGCACACCGGGCCCCAACATGGGTACTATCACATTGTCCTCCAACATACCATAAATGCACAATCCACGTTCACACTTGGCCCACTCTCATGTTGCCCTCCAGCAGACCACGAGTGACCAATACTTGTTGTAGCATCTACCTCTGGCTAGGGCATCCTCAAACTTAGGAAATCCTGCTCGTGGCTACCAAGAGACTTCTCTAATAGTCCTGTCCTAGGACACCCATTCATTGCGAGATCTGCTCCTAGTTGGGGTTTCTTAACACCCAAGAGAACCCCAACACATGGCTCCCACAGGTTGCATATGAATTTGATCCTATCACCAATCATTACATTGGTTAGGGCTTATAACCAACACATTAGCCCTCCCTTCTTTGCTTCCACAGGCTGTACTAAAATGTTCCAACTGTCCAAACTAGGACCAACAATTTAACACAAAAAACATACCTCCACTCCCTTTTGGATTCCCTTGTGACTTCTTTGATAGTGTTGCACAACTTATACCACCTAGCTGCAAAGTGGGTATGGTTATACCACCTAGTCATGACCCTTAGAGAGAGGTTTGTCTCTACAATATATACCATAGATTTGGAAGATGGTTTGCAGAACTATGTATGGAGATAACAAATCCAAAGAAGGTGGAACTTGAGTAGAAGACGAAGTAGAAGTAATGTGCCATATGAGGAATGGATTGACATGAAGAGGAGTTGATTTTGGTGGACTATCCATGTCATTTTGGACAAAGTTCTAAAGCAACCTATAAATAGTTAGACAATGGACTTTTAGTGGATGATTTGTGACCCTAGGTCAAGCATCTACAAATTTTTAGAAGGATGATAAGAGGAGTAGTTCAAATTTGTTCATAGATTGTACAAAAAAGAATTGGTACACAAGAATAGTGATTTTGAGAGGTACTCAAATCGCTATTAGGTAGCATATTTGAAGAGCCCTAGATGAGGCCGGCGTTGTGTCCATTAGATTAGTAAAAGAATTGATTGTGGTTGGGAAAATTGATGGCAGTCCAAGTATATTTGGATGGTCGTTAGGTGATATTCAAAGAAGAGCCCTAAGTCTTGTACTTGTGAAGGAAACATAACTGGTATAAGGGTAGGTTTTTGGGCCTAAGGATGTGCAGAATTTGAAGGACTAAAGTATCATTCAATTAGCGGGTTATCCAACTAGCCCCAGTTCGCTATATTGTGGGGGATTGAGTTAGCGAGAAGAAGGGAAACCTCCATAGCCCTAGACTTGTCGTCTTGGAGTAGGAATATGGCAAAAGTGAGCATACCAAAGAGCTGTTCACAAACATAGTTGTGAACAACTGATTGAAAACCCTAAGTGTTGCAGAACTTAAAGGAGAAAAGAGGTAGATAGAGGGAATTTTTTTTTAATCCAAGTTCAGTAAACTAAAGGAGTTGATTTCATTGATAGAGGCAGATTGAGGAGTCGCATAACGAGAGGCAAGAGGACCTGTCAGATGTGTTCAGGACATGTGGACTAAAAGGGATATGTGTGGCCACCATAAAAAAGTGGGTCAGGTGTTGTCTTGTTCAAGGTAGATTGGTTTTCAAAGGACTAACACCAAGCCCTAGTTATATTAGTGTGATTGTAAAGGGCCATGATCCCAGGTATGCGAGCTCTAGCCTATTCTATTATAGTTTGTAATTTAACGAAGAACGTTTTGAAAAATTTAAAATTTTTCATGTGTACTAGTTCATGATTCCTTGATGTGTGTAGATTTTGTTGTGAAAAGTAGATGTGTTGTGGCACTTTT